>JARHVA010000730.1:127500-367500 GCA_037957365.1 Torreya grandis
GTGACACTTGAAGACCAATATAATATTTTTTAAGCACTGGGGGAGTCTATCCATCAACTATCTATGTGATTTTAATACATCCACAACCTCTACATAAAGAGTCTATGTGTTAATGGCCTAACTTCTAGTAAAATTTATCAATTATAATGAGTATTCTTAGATCTTATATACTACTCAGACTTATACAATTATATGATGTTATCTAAAGTTGATATTCAAATATGTCCCTAATAATAATAACCCACTAGGATTAATCACACCATTTATTCTCATTTCCCCCCAAATCATGATGGATTGATCCTTGTAGGTAATGATTTGTTAAACTATATTTTGATTTTTTTCATGCCATCTAATCAAATTATCACTCATAAAAGATATGTATTTCAATTCCCATAATGAATCTAGAGTAGTTATTAAGTTTATATGGTCATAATATTTGTTTAGGGATGATTGGCTTAATAAATTGAGTTTGCCCTTTATTTTCTTCATCTTATCAACAAGGGTGAACACATCTCCCCACTTGGGTTATGACTCCTTTTCACTTATTATTAATTTGATAATGTCATATAGCTTCTTAGTTTATCCTTGTACAATATCCATGATGTACCTCAGAGGTTGTATGGTATATCGTCCTTAAAATGCATCCATGGCTTAATCAAAGCCTTTGAACATTTCTTTTATTACTCCCCCCTACAAAGTCTACATATAAAGGAAACATTTTTCTTCTCTTTGTTAAAGAGAAGACATATTAGCTTTTCTCCAATTCCAACTTATATCCTTCATAAATTATAGTTTTCATTTTGACCTTCCTCATAGTCTTTGTTTCTCTATTAAATTGAAACATGATTTTTTTTCAATAATAACCTAGTCCTACCTACCTTTTTTTTTCTTACTACAATTTATAGATCCATTTAGGGATGTTCAAGGTAGATGGTTATTACGAAGGTTAATATTTATATATACGAGTGAAATATGGGGATTTACCTAGAGAAAACATAGGCTTAGGAGAAAGGTCTATTAGTTGAAGGAAAAGGGGAATATCTTTTCTCCAACCAATGTCCTTCTTTGAGGTCATTGTGTTAATTACTAGCTTTCCATTCTCCACCTCCTTCTATGTTGTAATGGTTTCATCTTCCATTTTTTATGCATGACCAATTATTAGGAATAATTGATTGGATGGTTGGGAGGGATTAATTGGGGAAGTCAAAATTATGGTGGAGACCAAATATTTGAAGTCCACTTGTTTATTGAGTCTAAAGCACTAAGGGTTTGAGGAGACAAATAATGACTAGGTAGGAAGTGTAGTGATAAAATTATATAATTAATCCATTATCAATGTGAAATTATATATATTATAATGTTTTAAATATTGTCTATGGGGCACCATATCCTAGATTACTAGTGTTAATATTGAGACTTGCATAATAGGCATTCTAGTAGATGTACTAACTAAAATAGAAGTTGTAATAGTAGGTAAAGAATAAGAAGATTGTGTGCCTACCATTTGAGAATTAGTAACTAGGGGAACTATAATTTTAGGTGTTATTATTATGTTGGGAAGTACCAATAATGGAGATAATCTCACATATTGATCATGCATAGAATCCATGGGATTTGAATCTGCTTCATCCCCTTTATCTCCATCTCGGTCCTGAAGTAATTTAGCTGAGACTAAACTAATCTTTAGGATCTTGGTGTCACCTGATTGAGACTACTTTGATAAATAGTTATTATCAAGGTCACTTTATGTGGTCTCACTTATGGTTTCACACAAGGATGTCTCTATTTTATCCTCCCATTCCTCCTTAATAACCACTTCTTGTCAATATCCATGATTTATATAGGTTATGATGTTATAGAACCTTGTATTTTATCTAATCCTCCCTCTAACCCTTTATGTGAGGATTCCTATATTAGGGTACTCTAAGGATAAATTAAAGGAACTCATTGCTTCCTCTTATCTACAATCAGGTCTAATAGGAGTAGAAATTAATGCTAGAAGGGATGAAATATTATCAGTTAAATCTAACAAGGTAATAGGTGGTGATGAGGTATAGATAGAATTGAATGCTAAGGTGAACCTAAGGAAATGAATGTTTTTTTATGGGAAGGATATTTAATAGAGGTGAGGGTAAAATGGTTTGTGTTGGGGGATTATTAGAGATAAACTATAAATAGGTGGGAGAAAAGATGAGAGACTCACCTATTAAACTGCTATGAGTGGAGGAAAGGGTAACATAGAGAATGCTCTTCCAAACTAACTTATAGTTGTGGGATCTTGAGTAGTAGCCACAAACTGAGGAAGGATGGACATTTGGGTGGTTTATTTAATTATCACCACTAGTATGGGACATTATGGAGGTCTTTGGATGATTTCTTATCCAATTCCCATAGGTTCTTGTCTTGATGGATTATCATGTTTTATTTTTTTGGGCTTGAAGCTATGGGAAGGGTCCTTGAGAGGGTATTGAAACCCAATACTCTCCTTCAATTTTATTGACCTATTCCTCAATGGTTTATAGATGATATTGCATGTTCCTAGCAACCAATAGAGACATATTTACCAAGTTCATTCTAGTGTGGACCTCTATATCATCCAAAACATTTAAGGAAACTTAATCAGATGGATATGATACATATATATAATTAATATTCATCTTTCCCTTAAATATATTAATGTGTCTACTAACCTTTTACCTTGGATCTCATTCCCTATAGGGTGTTCACTTGAAATCATAGTGGGTTTTAATTTTTCCCACTAGATGGAAATTTCCCCACCTAGTGTTTCGGATCCTACCAATGTTGAAGGGACATGGGTGGATAACTCTTTATTTTGAAATTATTAGTATAACATCCATAAAATCATCTAGTTGGGTCAAAATTTCCTATTCTACTACCTTGTCTTAGACCAACCAGGGTAGATACATGGGAGTAACTTTGGTTCCTTTTATTCTAATGATTGTATGGTCTAGATAGATTTAATAATTACCAATCCTTTTAATAGTTCTTTAGATATAGTTAGATAATTTGGGCATATCCCTACCACAAATGGCATAGTATACCATTGGATATAAGGTCTTGGTCAGTCTGGTCATATTCTTCCTAAATTTATGTATATGAAGAACATTTAATTCATCATAAACTCAATTCTTGGGATACTCAGTCTATGGCTACCAAGGTTCCTTAAAAGTGGAGTGAATACTCCATATTATAATGTCTACTAGATACAACATAATATATAAGTTTCCATCTAGTATTTTATCTAAATTTAGGACTTGGTTGATCATATGGCACTAAAGGTCTCACCAATAGTTATGACCTTAGTAAAAGTAAGGATGATGTCCAACAGGGGAATCCAAAACTCATTAACATAGTTCATACTAGGGAAACCATAAATTTGGTTTAGCAAAGCTATAGTAGTTTATATTCCAATCCTAAAGATGGAAATGGGAATAACTTAAAAAAACCCCTAATTATGAAGTAATAAGGTCTCTAACCCATGCCTATAACTTATTGGTTACATTATTTGCATACATCCATGAATTAACTAGGGCTTAATTATAGGTCATTTCAGGATGGGGTAACCTATAGTATTTTTCAAAAATAAGTCCATTAATATATGGCACTATGGTGCTAAATTGAAATAAATGTAATAGTTTACTAAAAATCTAGGCATTCACAAATTAATCAAATACCAAGTCAATTCAGGGTATTACCTTAGGTTTTGTCATAACATTATGCAAACCCAAAAACTTTATTACCACCAGGTCTTCCCTATATATTAGTGTGGAAGTCAAAGTTAATCTCTAAGGCCATAAGGTTATGCTACTTTGACTTCCACATAGTGGAATAATGTTTGAATTCACAATTGAGGGAAACTTTGTTGAACCTTGTGTTTGTGTAGTGATCATGTACTACAATGGGAATATGTAGAGGGGATCATAAAAGTTGTAAATTAGAAGCCATTTTTTTACACTTAAGATATATATTTTCTAAAACTATGGAATTTATTGGTCTCCAAAGAACTTGAATTCACACTAACAACTAATTTTTAGATGGTAGTGTATATATAATTGACTTCTTTGATACATATATTGTTCTATGATTATTTACCTCTATTGAATTTAAAGCACTCAATTGGCCAATTCTATAAATTAATGGCACCAACATCCTTGGATTTCTTTGATTTATTTTATTTTCATATTTTGAATTTTCTTGGTGAATTGTCATTGACTTTTGTGGTCTTAGCTTCCAAGTGGCTTCTCCTAATTTTTATATGAGTGCTTCATCACCTCTATTTAACACCTGGTGACATTTTCTTCATTAAAGAGCATCACATTACTAACAACTAGGCTCATTCTTTATTGACTAGTTTATTTATAGCCTCAAGATTGTGAGATCATTGCACATGGAGGGTTGTCTCTACTCCATTGTCCACAAGAGTGTCACACCTCTTTTATCATTGTGTAGGTTATAGGTGAGTGATATGATGACACATGGATATATCCTAATGTTTCAATCATCTAAGGGACTTGTAAACTTCTTATATTATTTTGATGGTTACAGGTCTACAAGATTATGACTCCTAGATGATTATCACTTTTCTACATACCTCAAGAATTTTATCCACTAAACTTCAATCTATTAGTCACTAAGTGAGTGGGATGATGATATGCAAATAGTTATTTTTATTTCACTAGCCCAAGGAATTTCATTCACTAAACATTAATCTATCAGTTATCAGGTGAGTAGGATCATGACACGTGACATGATCCTGACCTTTTTCTTGCCTTGGAGTTCTTTCATGTATTTTTAAGTATCCAAAAATCCATGGGATAATGAGATTCTAACACATATCAGTACAATTTTTTTTATAACATTTAAGTATAAAGCATGATTTTCTTACATTCAGGGATCTAATAGAGTGAGTGAATGCCACATGGAAAGATTTGGTGACTTGATAGGGGTTTGAGTGAAAATTAAAAATAATTAAAAGTAAATAAATATCTATATAAGATAAAACACAAAGAAAAAAAATGTTGACAAACACATAAGTTGGTTTTTTTGATAAAACTTGGCATGCCTCTAGATTAAACAAGAGAACTTTTTTGTTACAATTTTAAAAGACTTAGATAGACATGCCTAAAATAAACAAAAGGCTAGAGATATAACTAGGGGCAAGCCTGAACATAGATTTTATTTGTACTAATATAAGTGAAGTTATGCTAGTTTAATCTTCATGAATCAAATTTAGGTTATTGTATATATCTTGATAGAAGGAAAGTTATTTGACAAAGTGGGTCCCTATTAAAAAAAATTAAATGGGGGTATGTTAGGATACAATAAATGATGAATCATAGCAATAATAATCTTGAGTATTCAAGAATCTAGAATCTTCAGTTAGAAACTATAAATCAAACATGATCATATCACAGATAGATAATTAAACTAAAAACATGGCAAAGATTCCCAATACTACATGCAACATTCTAGCCTTGCTTACACCTTGGGTCTATGTGTGATAGAGTAATTTCTTTTATCCTTGTTTTAAAAAAATTAACAAAGACTTGGAATAAATTGTAGGTTTCATAATGTACTATTTTAAGCATTAAAAAACTAGGGGATTTAACATTGGTATGTTTCTAACTAGACATTTATAGCCCCAAAAATGTTACCATTGATTCTCCCCTTTTCTCCTTTCATAGACTTGAATGATGCATGATACATTGATCTGATCTCATCATGTGAGTAATTGATCACCTTTATATTTCTTATTTAGGTTTATTTGATCACTCTTTAGGATGCATTGATTCTCCCCCTTTTTTATAATACAAATGGGAGAGATGGTCAGGAACCATTGTGAGTTAGTGTATGGGAGACGTAAAATTCAATTTTTCAAAATGTCCCTATCATGGTCTCAATGTCAATGGGTATTATTTAAAAATAAGTATTAGTGTGGAAAACATGCTTAACCTAGAGAATAATAAAAAACTTTCTTAATTTTAATGTGGTAATAAGAGAAACTTTCATGTACCTGATAAAATTATTTAATTATGAAATGACCACGATCTATTTCTCATGACATACATGAATCCCAAAAGTCTTAAATATAAGGGTGTAAGTAAAACTTACTAATCAACCATTTTATGTATTACACTTTGACTCTTGCTTCACTTATTCTCCCTTTGTGGACTACCTTAAGGAGTTAAAATATAAACTCAAACTCATGTACTAGTACAATATATTGTATATTTTGTTTATCATTTAGGAAGGAGTTACTTAGTCTACTTTAAAATAAGTGACACTGACTCTATAAAACATGGAAGTCAACTTAAAGAAACAAAATGATAAAAGTAGGAAAGGTTAAAATATAAAGCATGTAAACCACCCCTAATGGCAACAAAAGATATAAGGTAGGCAAACTAGCTATGAAAATAGTAAAACCTATTCTAATTTTACCTCTACCACATCATCTAGTGTTCCTTAGAGACATTATCAATGGGAAAAACCATAAAGTAATGCTTGAAAACCTACACATTTATTGGTAAGGATATGTTATTACCATTAAGGTCCTTCAAATATAAGGCATTATTATCTAAAATCTCTAACACTTGATACGTTTTGATCCATAAGGGATTAAACTTATCATGATGGCCCCTTTTTCATGAGCTTTATTCCCTAGGAGAATTAGGTGTGAGATCCAAAAGGACTTGATCTTGGATATTTTATCAAAATACCTTTTTAAAACATCTTGGTATTTTTTAAACATTCACAATGATTTGATCCTTGTGTCCTTAATCTAGACCACTTACAATAGTCTAGACTGAACTCTTGAATCATCTTCCATGTAGTAGTAAATAAACTAATAGGTTGGGATTTTAAGGTATGATGCTAAGAATTTGATGATGGAGTGGAGATTAGATCAAGTATTGGTTTCAAAATGAAAATAACACATTAACAAATAATAAAACTCTATGCATAGATCAAAGGTAGAGCTTAATGAAGAAAACCAATTGACAACACACAACTAAAAATGTAAGAAAAATAACCTTTCATACTTTCCTTGAATGTTTTAAAAGATATCTTCATTGGATTGCTCAGATTGTGCTCAATAAGTTTGTGAAAATAGAGCTTTGATGTCTCCTTCTCTCCTATCACCCTGGTTAGCTCATAATTTCTTGATGTAGCTTGATGGATTAATTACTTGTTTTGTGATTCATAATTTTTGCATTATAGCTCTATAGATTTCAATCTTGTCATAAAACCAACATTATAACATTAGTATGTCCAAGATCCCATAAATGAGAGGAAAATTCTTATATTTATATGTTTATTTACACACCCTAACTCAAGGTGAGTTATAGTGTAGTTATATCTTTGAATGTGTTCAAACCTAACATTTGTGAGTTAATTAACCCCAATAGAGTTAAAATGTGTTAAATGGTCATGATTAGAAATAAATAGGCATGTTGAGATATTTTTGGATATTTAACAACTCACAAAAAGGTAATTATGTATTCCTAGGAAATTCTTTGATATTTAAATTTCTTTTTTGATAATTCATTTTATTACTCATGGATGATTCAATTAGGATTTTGATTAGGTTTTGCATTTCAAAATTTTGTTTAGTATTTTTAGCATTTTGAAAGATCTAAATTAATTTGATGTGTGCATTTTATCTATTTAATTGCTTTATAGGACAAATTACATGTTATGAATCCAAATTTGAGATGTTTAGTGATTTTTATGTTTGATTTGCAAAGGTTGATAAGAATAGGTCTAAAGTTAGTTATGAAGGCATTCATGGCCATTTTTAGATGTATATATGTTTCCCATATTTGGGAAGGAGTTGTAATATATAAGATATGGAAATGGATGAAATTTAGGGTGGCCCCTTAAGGGAGTGGTTGAAAAAGGGGTTGGTAAATGGTCCCTCAAAAGAAGGGAATGACTGGACCAAATAGATAAAAATGATGGGGTAAAAGGGACTGATTTACCCAAAGGTGGTTATAATCAATAGTATATGTGGGATTAAAAAAGGTGATGATTTTCCAAAATGTGGTTAAAATCATCGAAAAAGGCTTAGGGTAACAAAAGACTAATTTTCCCAAAGGTGGTTATAATCAGTTAAAGGAAAAATAATGATTTTCCCAAAGGTGGTTATAATCATTGGTAGGATAAAAATGAGATCCAGCTAGGAAAAAGAAAGTGAATGATTTTCCCAAAGGTAGTTATAATCATTAACCCTTAAATTGGTGGAAATGTACTGATTTGCCTAAATTCAACTATAGCACTGGAAATGCAAGTGGGATAGTGTGTAATTATTTTCCCAAAGGTAGTTAGAATCATTAGACCTTGATTATGGAAAATAAGTGGGATGGTATACAGTGATTTTCCTAGAGGCAATTTTAATCATTATACCTTGATTATGGAAAACATGATATGAAATGATGATGGAAAATATGATGATGTTAAATTGCTATAGAGGATAAATATGAATTAGGCATCCTGCTAGTAGCAAAATTCTCATCTAAACCGGAAAGGAGGAAAACTATTTTGTTGTTTAATTACTCTATTTGAGGCATGATTTGGATTATATCTATAATGTTTCTAGTGTTGGTGCAAAAGAGATATCATTGTTGTATTTTCCATGTAGACTTATTGAAGCTAATTTTTGATATAGCATGTGATGGTAGGCATCATGATAGAACAACATGAGGAATTTGCCAAAATATTCATAAGGATTGACTCCTAATCAAATACTCAATGGAAAATAATGTGATAATGATAAAAACCATGATTAAAATGTTGATTTATGTATATGGATATACTTAAGAATAATTGTCAAGGAATAACCTAATGAATGCATGTATACTAAAGTGATACACGACACTAAAAGTAAACAAATAGGCACACAAACAAATAAAAACATGAAAAATTTGAAAAAAAGAGAAATAAATAAGTAAAAAAACAAACATCGATTAACCATAAGGTTAGCATAAATATCATAACACAAACAAGATGATGAATATTACCCTTAGAAAATAGGTGATAACTTAACAAACAAAAAATATGGGGGGATATAATAAAAGGAAGGGGGTGGCTGCACTGTCTCCATATGCACTAGGCAATTGGACATTGCCTACATAGTTCCATGGATGTAAAATCCAACAAAAACCTTAGGCCAAATGTAGTTCTCCCATGAAATGGGATTAAAAAAATGATGAGAAATAAAACATGATGGATGTGATTAGAATAATATGGGAATGATCTTACAAAATGGAAATTGCATGGGACTAAAGGACAAAAGGATGGGGAAACTAAATGACAAGTGGTTTCTTGTGATTAAGTAAGGGTTCCCAAAATCCATAAGGCAAAGAAGTGGTCAATGTTTTTGGTTTTTATAAATTGATTTTACAAATGTTCTTATAATTTTGGAGTATCTCAACTTTATTGATAATGATGAGACACTAAATAATTCAAGACTAAAAAATGGTGAGAGCATTCAAACTAAAAATTACTCATAAAATGGTGAGAGCATATGGAAAATGGGGACTAATCCAACCTCAATAAGTATCAAGCATGGCCCACATATTCCCAAAATGGCAATAGGTCACACTAGTTCTACCTAAAGTTGAGGAATTTGATTAGTGTAATAACCAATTAAATTAAAATAGGCATAGTTAGCATAATATCATAATAAAGCATACAAATTTTAAGTTGGTATGTCAAGGCACAATAAACAAATATTTCCCCTAGTTTTCCCATAAGCAGTTATAACTAGGAAACAATGACATAGATCAATGATACTAATTTTCCCATAGGCAATTATAATTAGTAACAAGATTGGTGAGACACTGATTTTCCCAAAGGTGATTATAATCAGGACCACATAAACAAGGCATGGCAAATAATGAAACAAGAAATGAAAGATGAAACTATGAAAAATTATATCATACTGCTCCAAAATATGGTCTCTATCTAGAATACATGAAATAACTACTAAAATTGTTCTAAATCTTCATGATGAAATCAGAACCAATGAATGAACCAAGGTCAAATAGGCTAAGTAGGGAATATCAAAACAAGTTGGTCAATATAAAAGGTATGTGAAAACATAATGGTGTAATGGAAAAGTGATAGAATGGCAGAATGGTAGGATACAAAGAAGAATATTTATAATATGGTATAACTTGACATGGTCCTCATACATAATACAACTCAAGTGAATTAATGCTTGAGGTGTATAATGTTCATCAGCTTATCAAGACCATCCCCACCTAGTGTGGAAAGCTTGTATGCTCTAGCACCATAGTTTGTAACAATAATGAAAGGACCTACCCAATTGGTTTTAAACTTGCCTTTATGTTTTTTCTTAGCTATGGTATTTTTTTGGTTTTATCTATGTATAATTTCACCAAGTTCAAATTTTTTATGTTTCATGCACTAATTACAGTGGCCAAAAAGTCAATTATGATATGATTTAATGTTATTTACTACATCCATGTATATTTCATCAAGTAACTTAGTCTCATGTAGGTGATCTACTTGATAGTCTTCATCATTTAGAACATATTCCAAAGAGATGTGTAATGAATGTAACTCGACCTCAATGGGAAGAATGGATTTAGTACCATAAACAAGTGAGTATTGAGTAAATACTATGAGAGTGTGGTGGTTGGTGAAATATACCTAGAGGGTGAAGAATATATGAAGGTGCAAATTATGATTGATATCATTCACAATCTTTTTAAATATGTTGACAACATTTTTGTTAGATGCTTCTACCTAACCATTACCTTGAGGATAATATGTCATGGAGAAATATTGTTTGATTTTTTACTTGACATAGATTGATTCAACATCCCTATTTTAGAATGATCCTCCATTATTAGATATAATTTTTGAAGGGTTAACATAGAGATAGATGAGATGGTTAAAGATGAATCTGGAAATTTGCTTTATAGTCACATAGGTGACGGGTATAGATTCAACCCACTTAGTGAAATATTTTGTGGTGGTAAGGATATGTTTAAAATTTTCAAATGAGGTGGGGTTTATCTTACTAATGAGATTAAGTCCCTATATATAAAATTGCCATGGTTTCAATATTGTTTTCAAAGTCTTGGTCAAGGAATGAATCACATCAGCATGCCATTAATACTTATCACATCTTTTGACATATGTAATTGTATTTACGTCAATCATTGGCCAAAAGTACCCATTACGTAAGATATTTTTGGATAAGACTAACCCATTAGTATGGGCTCCACATATTACTTTATGAACTTCTCATAATGCTAATGTATATTCTACCAAAGTTAAACAATGAATTAGAGTTCTATGAAAAATGCAATGGTATAGGGTTGGTCTATGTAAGGTACAAGATGCATCATTATGGATAAAGGCTTTAGATTATTTGTGGGATAGGTCTGGTGGAATAATTTGGTCATGAAGATAATCATATAGGTATAAATACCAAGTAGAGATGAGACCAACAATATCACATATCATTATGACACTTGATGGTTCATGAGCTAGCGCTAACAAATTTTCAATGATAAACTAGTATTCCTTGGCCATATCTATTTGTCAAATTAAAGATCCAATAATAGCCAAGGAATCTATTATTTGGTTTTTTGACCTTGGTATATATTCAAACTATACATAAAAAAAAATTTGTTTGAGGGTGTTGACCATGGCCTTGTATATATTCAAATTGTACATTAGAAATTATTTTCTTGTCATCTTTGGTCTAAAAATAAACTATAGCCTAATTGATGATTAAATGTGAATCACCATAAACCTTTAGATGATGTATATTCTATTATACTACCTATCAAATCCATGCAAGGAATGCTTCATATCTGGAAATGTTTTTAGTATAAGGAAAGTTTATTCTAAGTGACTTAGAGATTATATCCCCTTATGGTGTAATAAAAAAAAGCCCTACCCCTGATCCATGTGTTTTGAATGATCCATAAAAATATAGATTCTAGTGTTAATCCTTAAGAGGTGTTTCAATGATTTACATAATGGATTCATTAGGGAATTAGAATGTTAATAGCTTTATATCTACAAGGGGTGCTTTAAAAAGATGATCTATGAGGATTTTCCCTTTCATGGATTTTTAATTGACATAATTTATCTCATACTCATTGAGAATCATGATACATTTGGCCATAAAACCTTGTAAAGTTGTTTTAGATAGTAGATACTTGAGTGGATCTACTTTTTAAATTTCCATGGCCTTATTGTTTAACATGTAACATCATAGTTTATGGGCTATGGAAACCAAAGATAAATAGGCTTTCTTAATGGGCAGATAATTGTGTTCATATGTGACCATTGTATAGCTTAGATAGTAAATGGTGTGCTCTTTTCCATTATCATCGTGTTGAGATATAAGTGCCCCTAGGGCTTTGCATATTGTTGATAGATATAAATGGAATGGTTTTCCTAGTATGGGAGGCAATAAAACTAGTGGATTTTTTAGATATTCCTTTAGATGTTAAAAAGCTTTAAGACAATTGTTATCCCAAAGAAATATTACACCCTTATTTATTATGTATGTAAATGGGTGGCACTTCTTGGCCAACTGAGATATGAAGCACCTAATAAATTATATCTTGCCCCTGCATTTTTGAGACCAAATGGAATAACTTGATAATAGAATGTTCCCCATGGAGTGGTGAATGTTATTTTGTATTGGTCTTCTAGTGATATTTGGATCTAATTGTAACCTAAAAATTCATCCATTAGTGAAATAATTTCATTACCTATTGTGGAGATGAAAATCATGTTAATGTTTGGTAGGTGAAAGCCATCCTAAAGGGATGGCCTTATTTATGTCTTGGAAATAAATATAGATTGTAATTCCTTCTTGTTTATTATTGACAAAAATTACGTTATTAATCTATTACGAATAGTCAATTGGCCTAATACATATCACTTCCAAGAGATTTTACAACTCTTTCTTTACTAATACAACAATGTGAGTATGCATCTTGTGCAATTTTTATTTTATTGGTTTGGCATCAGGATGAACCAGAAAGTGGTGAAGAACCAAGGCAAGGTCTAAATTGGGCACGTCAAAGTAGGCCTATGCATATATATACAAATTACCTCAAAATGGATGTAAGTACTTCACACTCCTCCTTAGTGAAGGATGCACTTAATTTAATCCTTTTTGGGTCATCTAGAGTCTATATGCTTACTGATGTTGTGACTTCTACTAGAAGGGTCAAACTATCTTGAAAAATAGTGGGTAAAGATTTGAACTATTTTTCAATGGTAGATTACTATATTAGGAGTAGTTCTGAAAGTTATCTTAGGCATGATGAATCAAAATCCTAAGGGTAGGGATGGACATGTAAAAAATGTTGTTGGGAACTCTTGAATGATGCAATCAAAAGTTTGATGTTCTTTAAGACTAAACTTGGCCCATAGGTAAGTTCATCATTAGTTATCTCTTGGATGACTTGATAAAAATCCTATTCTTATTCAAAACTAAACTTAGACATATAAACAAGTTCATTATTGGTGGTCTCTCAATCTATGCTTGAAGAAGGTGAAACACCCCCTTCTAATGGCACCTAAAATAAGTTTTTACCACTAGAATGGCCTTTATCTTTACTTTTTCCCTGGTCTCAAAGTGCCTTATAGAGCTTTTCACTTTGAGACCTCAATGTTTTATTTAATTTTTTTTGGCTAAAGGTGTTCCCTTTCTCTCCAAAATAGGCTTCAAGATCTAACTTGATTTAGAACCATTTTTTTGGTCTCTAAATGGAACATTGTCCCCAAGGCCTAGAAAATCATAAAAGACCTCATCATTCTAACACTCATCAAATGCCACATTGGATTCTTATTGGTCCCAATATATCAATTGGGGATAATATAATGATAGTGGATTATGATGAATGACAACTCAAAGCATACAAATGGCATTATTATCAAATAAATTATTCAGAAGTAGGTCATCAAAATAGCTATGATCAAACTCTGCTTCACTGTCGACATCATCACCACTAGTCATTGGCATTAGAACTTAAATAAGATATTTGGGGTCACCCATAAGTAATTTAAATCTAATTCCATAGGTTCCTTTGTACCTAGTCATAGAAATCGGCTCAAGTGTTCCATATTGATTTGGCCTGAGACCTCCTCCTTCATAGTATTGGTTCTTCATGATCCGATTAGGAATGAGATATTTGGAGTTATTATAAAAATCAACAAAATTTTACATTATAAAATCATGATTCATCTCACTTGAAAGGGTCCTATTCTTAGCCAGAGGCAGGTATAAAAGTGACAATTCCTAAATTATGTAGTTGGCCTTTTCCATTTCTTTACCATTGCATGAGTGGTTTATCTTTTAGTCTTCCAAAGGAATTATGGTGTTGCATAATATTTACAATGTGAAAGGTGGCATGGGTCAAGTATTCTATTGGTCCATTATCTGAGATGGTGTAATGATTGGATATTTTAGGAGGTAGCATGTGGGAAAGTGAATTGAGGGTATTATGTTCAATACAATTGGCCTTCAATGAATCAACCAGTATCTGCTTCCCATTTTCCTTATTGAAAACTAGATTCACACCAAAGTGGTATTTATATCTTTTTAACTTAGCCTCTAGATGCTTATAATTCTCATATGGATGCAAATCTCTTGGAATAGTAACTTGCATTCCTGAATGGGAGAATTTGATACACTAGTGTAATGTCAATGGGATTACATGAATCTCATGTATCTAAGGTTTACCTAAAAGCATATTTTATGAAAAATTGAGATCTAAAACATGGTATAGTGTATCATGGGTCAAAGTCCCAATTATAACTAGCAAGCTAATGGTACCTTGTGATTTTTATTCTTCATTGTCATAAGCTTTGATGGTGATTATTTATACTTAAAAATATATTATCATGTACTTGAGAAGATTGATGAGCTGAATAGATACAATATTCAATCCTAATCTATTGTCTATGAGAACACACTTCACTTTGTGTTGTATTATGTAAACTTTAATATACAATAGATTATTATGAAGTGGGCCAAGGGATGACATATCACTTTTGTTGAAGGTTAATTGTAGTCCTGGATCTAGGTGTCCAAATAAAGCTTGATATTTGTTAGGAGATATGTCATTGGGAACATGGGATTGGCTAAGGAACTCTATCAAGATGTTTTTATGGATAGTAGATGTATGTAACAAATAAAAAATGGAGATTTTTGTTAACATCTTTTGAAATTCCTCCATGATGTCAAATGTATTTTCTTCGATAGTAGGAAATGTCTTGTTCTTACCCATAATGGTTGGTTGGATGATGGGTGAAGTGGAAGATGGTTGTGGGATTAGTGTGGCAATCATTGACCATCAAGTTGTGATTGAATAATTGGGATTAGGTAAAGGACCATTGTTTCTAATAAATGACGGATGAGGGGGCCTAAATAGGATAAGTCTCAATTATTAGTGCACTTGTGCATGGTCATGGGCTAATGATGAGTTATCAGTATAAGGTCCAAACATGGGAATCCCTCCTTGCTAGCTCACTTGTATGTGGTCCTAAGTCAAGGAAGGATTACTAGTAGAGGCTGGTTGATTAGGAATGATTATCAATGGTCTTGTTTGATTGGTAATTGGTCATGGATTAATGTAAATTGTGTTGATGCAACCTACTAAAATATGGCCTTCAAATATGTTATAGTCATGTGCAACTAGATGGTAGGTATATTAGTTGTTGGCATCATTATGGCCTTAGTTCTATCCATTGTTTTGATGTTATTAGTTATACTACTAATGGTTTTGTTAATTCTATTGGTTCAGTCTTAGTTATTGATACTATTATTGTTGTTATTGTTATCGATTGTTATGTTGGGTAAAAGGATAATGATAAATGTTGAGGTTTTGATTGTATGTGGAAGCCCCATGATCCAATGTAATCTCTCCATTTTACAACATATTTTCAATGAAATGTTTGATTTAAACACAACATTACAAATTAATGCCATTGACCTGATGATACTCATAAAATTCATTTGGCCTATACTAGTCTAGATAATCATCACCCTTAGGAACTTGCCCTTTCAGAATAGGCCATTTAATTAGATTAGTTGTAATGAGATTGAAAAACATTGATTCAATGGGTTCTCCAAGGTTACTAAAGACATGATGAGTAGGCAAATTTATTCTTAGAGTAGGGTTTTACAAAGGCATATGTTGCTACATGTGTTTCATTTATTTCACTAGTATAGGTTGTTTCACTTGTGCTTGTTGCATTTACTACATTTGATGAAGAGGTTGTTGGTTAGGAGTTATGTGCTTATGTGACATTTCTAGCACAAATAGTGTTTACAACATTTAGACATGTCATGAATTTATTACTCTATTACCTACAACATTATTTTTCTTATTAAAATTCTTGGGTTTGTCATAGTTACTGGCATGGGTTTGTCATAGTTATTGACATGGGTTTGTTATGATGCTTGTCCTTGGATCGGGTTTTGATTCTAGCCATTGTTCTAGTTTTGGTGATGGATTTGGTTTAATGAGGTTAGTTTAATTATCCCTTTGTTAATGACGGATATTTGAATCAGTAAACCTTTGTCAATGATCTCTTTAAAAGTATGTGCATACTAAAATCATGGTAGTAAGATATCTCATTATGTGGATTTTTTGTAAACATAAAAGCTAGTTTCTTATCTAGTAGACTATGGGTAAATTAGATTACAAGGGATCTCCATAACTATAAATAACTTGTGAAGCTTTCACTAGCCTTTTTATTTTCTTGTGTCAATTCTACTAATGAAATATCATGCTTGATATTATAAGAGTAATGTTTCATGAACTTGTCTGAAAGATTGTCAAAATCAAATACTAAATTCTTGGGTAGTTTCAGAAACCATTCCAACACTTATCTTGTTAGACTCTATGTGAATAATGACAATATGTATATAATGCTATAGGACACTAGTTGGCATGCAATAAATAATTCCATCAAATGGGCCTTGGGGACAAATCTCCCCTTATATTTTTCAAACTTTAGTAGCTCATACCCTAGAGGAAATGGTATCTTCAAGTACTCCATATTGAAAGGGTAATAACACACATCATCCAACTTGAAATTTTTGGTCTATTTCCCCACTTGGATGAGGTAAATTACATCAATCATTTTTTGTAATTCCTATAAAAATAAACCAATGGGATAATTGGCCTAAAGTGGAGGCTAGGCAATCAAAATTAGATTACTCTAACTAGGGTATGATGGAGGTTGTTGCTAGGGAATGTTGGATTGGTTAGGAAATGGGATAGGAATATCCATGAATGTATTAGGGTACAATTGTTAAAATTAGATATATTATGGTGTGATATTCTAATTTGGATTAGGTATATAGGCCTAATGTTGGGAATATTATGGTTGGGATGGAGGAATATGGTTATGCTATGCCTACTAAGGTTAAATAGGGACATTTTACCAACTAGTCATACCTTGTTGATTGAGGGGAACTTATGAACCAAGACCCTATCATTAAAATTATGGTACATTTTGCACAAAAATAAATTATTGCCTAATAGGTGATTAAGGAACATTAGAACCTCTTTGTTGCATGAATCCATTTTGGGAAGTTGATGCATATTAGATATTTAGCATTTGTGCTTAAAAAATTTAGTACATTATTGGTCAGACATCATTTGATTTTGGATCATCATGTTAGTCTAGGACTAAAGAGGTATGTTCACTACTACCTAGTGAGGTAGAACATTTGTTACCCCTATCGAGGTGGAAAGATGTTTTGCCTTGGCTGCATGGGTATGTTAGATGATGCTTGTTATTTTATAATATTACTCATCACCTATTGGGGTGGAGTAATATTTGTCACATTTTTTTGTGGTATGGCACTATTTTTTGGTTGGCTACTTAATCATTGATGTTCGGTGCTTGAAGAAGTAGTTGGTTAAGGATTAGGGGTAGTTGGTTGAGGTTGAGAAGTATAAAATCCTACCCCCTAAGTTTTTAAACCATTAATTGTGTTATTTAAAGGCACATTTTATTGTTGACTATTTATTTATGTGTTAACACGACTTTGGTTTAAATTGGATGTTGTTTATGCATTGTCTATTATATTTATCTCATTGTTTTGTGTAGAAATAGAAGACACTTTGTTGATGGTTTGAGTACTAACATGTTTTATAATAGAGTGCATTATGTAATTGGGTCTAAACCCTAATTTTTTTGACCTATCTACTCAAATAAGACTCCTATTGAAGGAATTTATTGAATAAGAGGTGCATTTGACATGGTTATATGATTAAAATTACACACTAGGTTTTGATATGTCTAGTATTCTATCTACATTTGAATGAATTAGTCTTCTATAATGCCTCTTTATATGAAAAGCATACATGGATCTTGATATGACATGTACAAGGACATTAGGATTACTATAAGATGTTTGTTTATTATTTTGATTATAAGACATACATAAGGCCCTCTTACTAGACTTGGCAAGTTTTCATGTCCTACACCTAAGACTCTATTAAGATCATAAGATAACATTATTGTAAAATAATATGGTTTTTGTTTAACATTTTTCATAACCAAAGGTACACTAACCAAATATTGGGCTATCTATTCTTAGTCTTACTCCATATATGGAAGTGTGCTTACCAAATAATTGGCCAAAGGATCTTGATGTTTTTCCCTTAATTCATTATTTAATGTGGATAATAATCTATCTCCAAAACAACATCACCTCCATAAGGGTATTGAAAAAATTCCTCCTGTGTGGCAACATTTCCATATCCTAGATTATACATGACTCCACTACATGTATAGTGAGACATGGTCAAATCAATGGAAAATATTTTACAACAAGAGAGGTTAGAGTTTTAAAAACTCTAAAAATCTATGTCTAAAAAGATAAAAGGCACAACTAGGTCTAACTTGGTCAAAGAGGATGGAGTTGTATCTCTAAAAGTTCTATGCAAATATTTGGTAAAAATTGTATAATATCAAATGTATAATGTTAAAAAAATTCACACAAACAAGGTCAAGTAAAATAAAATAAAAATAATGTGCCAAACTCTTGGTCCAAAGATGCTCCAAATAGGTCTAAACTAGGAAAGGTAAAATATGCTAGGTCTTTTGGCCAAACGTGATGTCAAAATCTAGACTTAAAATAAGACATATTTTAGGACTTTTGGCCAAACTCAACATCAAAAGATAAAATTAAAACAAGGAGGATGATTTTTAATCTAATAAACTTGGAACACTTTGGCATAAACAAAGCTCTTGATTCTAGACATGAGCGTGATCAAATTAGTATAAGCCACTAAATAAAAGGCACTTGGAGATAGACTGATTCTATCAAACAAAGGCACAAGTAATATAGTTTTCAAATGTTGGGTCAAAAAATAACCTAAGTTCACAACCCAAAATAGAAATATTTATGTATCATCCCTTCTAAGTTAGGGCCTAAGGAAAAATCAACCAATGTTTGAATCTAAAATTGTAAATGTTAATTGAAAAATCAACTTAAGAAAACTCAGATTTTATTGAAAAATCAACTAGGGAAATTTTAACAACATGACTACACTAGAATAAATATCCCACAAGACACATGAATTGGTTTGAACAATGAGAAATTGGACATAATATAAGATAAGTCTATGAAATAATTTGAGCAATGTAACAATGTTTTGTTTCAAATATATATAAGGCTCAAAACTTTAATTGATTTGGGTAGCATAATGTTACCCATTTTAATCAAGTGACACGCATAACATTTTTGACACAAGAGTTTTCTAAGTTAAAGTAAGGTGTCAAACAGATGGCATAACACCTCCTCAAAAAATGGAGTAGTGTAGATAAAAAAATCATTTAAGATGTGGTCTAAAAAACACAAGTTACCCAAATATAACTAAAACCGTTTATGATGTTGTACATAAAACACTGAGCAATAAAAGAATAAATGACAAAATATAACTAAGTATATCATCGTAGATCCTATCAAGGACTATAAAGTAGGGTTGACTAAAAATTACAAGTTATGATCATCTAGATTGATCCCAAGTGTGGTTAACACACGAGAATAATCACATCAAATGAGTTCATACCAATCAACTTATCATACAAGGGTGTATTCCTTTGCATAATGCTTCCATCTATGAATGGCTTAGTAGAATCCCCTAGCTAACTAGATCTAACTTGATCCACTTATCATATAAAGGTTTATTCCTCTACATAATGATTCCATTTGTGGACTACTTAGTAGAATCCCCTAATTAACAAAACTTGACTTAGGCCTTTGTTATGAAAGGATAGATTAGTCACTCAACCCCCTGTATCTCATAGTATGTATACCTTAATTTGTATACCCCATCATAGAGTGGGTTTGAAACACTTATAGGAGATGAAGCCTCAAGTCAATGCTTTCCTAGAGAACTCATGAGAGGTAATGACATCCCCTTCACAATCCAAATTGCATGAAAATAAATGACAAGTGGAAAAACATTAGGGTTGCTTTTAGATCACCCAAACCATACAAGTTTTGGAGTGTGCCTAGAAAAATTTATTTCCATACCTTAAAATAGGCACAAATTTAATGAAAAGGTAATTTTGATCACTCAAGTTCCCTGTAGGGGATGAGGGAGAGCATACACATGCTATTATTTTTGAGAAAATAAAAAATCAACAAATAGTTTGCAAGAAATTATGATTGAAGTAAGCGTTGATTTTATGAAACAAAATTGAAATATGTGACAATGTTCTTTACTTGACCCCTTGGCTTAAGTGTGAATTCTTGAAATAATTCTACAAGATAACTTCAACCAAAAAATATATGTTTATTTTAAACCCAAAAGTTCAAGATTTAGGCCAAGTTAATTTTTAAACACCAAAAATAAGTGTTCAAGACTTAGAATTTGTTTTAAGCACCAAAAATGAAGTGTTTCTAAGACTTTGCCATTCTAATTATTTTTAAACACCAAATACCAAATGTTCAAGATCTAACAAGTTCACTTTAACAACAAAGTAAAGTGTGAATGACTTCGATAATTATTTTTAGGTACCCAAAATGAAACCTTAAAACCACTTAAACTTGTAAGTTTATGTTCTAATCATGCCTTAGACCTACAAAAATTGTATATTCTCCTCCTACTTTGAATCACTTTCAATGGTGAGCAAATGAACTTTGGAAAAGTATATCTCAAGTTTCTATTTTTGAAAACATAATAATTATGGTCAGTTAGAATGGATCGATGCCAGTTTTAAGGCAACCAATGCTAGTCAATTTTAAAGAGAATTAATGATAGTAGTAAAGGACTGATACCGATCTACTAAGACCGATCTCAATCACATATGAACCTGAAGGCAAAACCATGCTAGATGAAAATTTTAGGTTAGCTCAAAAATGATAAAATATTCTTATAAACCTATAAAGAGATGATTAGTTTGAGAGTATAAATGTTATTGAAACCAAGAAACAATAGTTAAAAATTACACAAATAATCAAAATACAATATTTGCAAACCTTATTTCATAATGCATATTGATTGACAATGGTCACACAAAACCAAGTTCATGTTGGGCCAAAAATAATGATGATTTGTAAGAACTAATGTCAGTTATGCCTAACTAATGTCAATCTTTGTGTAAATCTGAGTTAAATCAGGAATTAAAAATATGTAAAAATCAAAGTTAAGACTACAAATTTAAAGGAATTCAATTATTCTTTTATCAATTTTTGAGTTGTATCTTCATCTCCTTGCTACATGGGGAGCTCAAGGTCACATTGAACATGCCATTTATAATTCTAAGAATTTGATGATGGAGGGGATGTTAGGTCAAGTTTTAGTTTCATAATGAAAATAAAACACTAATAAAACATAACACCTCCATGCCTAGATCATAAGGGGAACTTAGTGAAGAGAACCAATTGACAAAGCACAACTAAAAATGTAAGAAAAAAGATTTTATTACACTCCTTGAATACTCTTAGTGATGTCTTCATTGGCTTGCTTGGCTTATGATCAAGAAGTATATGGAAATGGATCTTGGTTATCTACTTCTCTCTTTATCACCTTAGTTGGATCATACTTTCTTGGTGTAAATTGATGGCTCGATGGATTGGCTTGTGATTCATAATTTTGGCATTATAACTCCATAGATTTTAGTCTTGTCATAAAACCAACATTATAACATTAGTATGTCCAAGTTCCAATAAATGAGAGACAAATTCTTGTATCTATAGGTTTATAAACTAACCCCAACTCAAGGTGAGTTAAAGTGTAGTTAGATCTTGGAAAGGCTTCAAACCTAGCTTTTGTGAGTTAATTAACCCCGGTAGAGTTAAAAGATGTCAAATGGTTAGAAATGAATAAGAATGTTGATATATTTTTGGATATTTCAAAAATAATAAAAAAGGTAATCATGAACTCTTAGGATATTATTTGATTTTTGAGTTTCCTTTCTGATAATTCATTTAATTATTCATGGATGATTCAATTAGGAATTTGATTAGGTTTTACATTCTAATTAATTTTGCTTAGGATTTTTAGCAGTTTACAAGATTCAAATTAATTTGATGTGTTCATCTTATCTATTTAATTGGTTTATAGGCAAAATTGAATGTTATGAAGCCAAATTTTACATGTTTCATGATTATTAGGTTTGATTTGCAAAGGTTAGTAAGAATCAATCTAAAGTTGGGTATGAAGCCATTGGTTACCATTTTTAGATGTCTACATAAGGGATAGGTAAAATAGGTTGTCATCTATATGCAATAATAAAGGTGAAGTCTTGATGGCCTATTTATGTCTTGTTCTATCTACCCATAATGCATATTTCAATAGTAGGTTCCATTCTCTTGGCTTGTTATAGGCGGACATATTAGTGACATACATCATGTTTTTATTTGTAAATTCAGCTAGTCTATTACTTTTGTGTTAATAGTTTGAAGAAAACTTGATTGTTATCTAATTATCATAGGCCCATTGAATGAATTCAATTGATTAAAAATATAGGCCATTATTATTAACCAAATATATGGGAGTACCAAATATGGCTAGTATATACTCCTATAGAAACTTAATGACATATTAAGATCTAGAGTTCTTGGTGGCCACCACTTCATTCCACTTGGTGCAATAATCAATGGTGATAAGGATGAAATTATGTTATACCAAATAATTGGAAATAATCACCCCAATGAATTTAAGGCCCTTTTGTGCAAAAGGATGACCCTAAATGACAAGGTGCAATGTCATAATGATATTAACCTTCTTTTTGCCAAAGACTTGGCATTCATGAAAGGCCCTAACATGGTTATGGGCATATATAAAAATAGTTATCCAATATTACCCCATTCTCAAGATCTTGTGGGTTTTTGTGTTATTAAAATATCACCATTATAAACACTTAGTTTTGTCCACCTTCATGTATAAATTAGGTTTTAGTTTAATTTCTAGCACATGACATAATTTAAGCCTAAAAATCACATAAATATCCAAATTATTATGCATAATAGATTTTATTACTCAAAAATGTGATGATGCTTTCTTATTTAGGGTATTACCTAATATACACCAACCCTAGTTCGGTTTAAACCCTAGTCAAATTATAATCTAGTAATTTGACATTCTTGGCCTATCGAGCTATTAATTCAAAATATTTAAAATAATTGCCAAAATACAAAAATCACTAACAAAGATTAATTAAATTTAAAATATTAATTAAATTTCCTAAGTAAAAATTCCAAGTTGAATTAGTGATTTTTATTTATAAAAAAAAATTAACCAAATATGAAGTAAAAGGTCAGAGGAGCTAATAAAGTGATTTATTAATTTTTGCAAAAAGGTGATTCCTAACCTCATAAATATCTAAAGTGAGTTTTCATGACTCATAATTATCTAAAAGTGAGGTGTCCACATTTCATGAATGCTTTGACCTAGCCTAGGGTTAGCCTAACTTAACCTAGGTTATGTTTGGTCTCAACCAACGTTATAATTTAACCTAACCTCCCTAGGGTTAAATTTAATCCTTATATATATAAATACAAGTTCCCACACCATATGTCAACAATATTTAGTGTGTAAGGTTATTCTATATGAATGCCTTTAATAAACTATTTAGAGTAGTGTTATAATTCCCATTTTATGTTAAGTTTCACACCAAGCCAAGTCAATGAAAAGTAAAGCCACAAGTGACCATTGGAGAAGTGATACCACCATGGAAAATCATTGAAAAGAGTATTTAATGTCATAGACTAAGCATGAACATCCTTATAAATAAATTTGGCCATAAAATTTGACAAATGAGGTAAAATACTTGTGTTTTTTTATATCTATTTTGTGATATTGTTCATTATGTTATGATCCCCTAGTTATTAGGAAAGAGTGTTTAGTTATAGTGTATTTTTATGCATGGATTTTCATCACTTTGACTAAAAAGTAACTAATCAACATTTGTGTGGTCCTCAAATTCTTAAGATACATAATGTCATTTCTGATGGGACCACGCATCCCATATGACCAAGGATAATGATGTGAAACCTTCAATTTTTCTAATAAAAGCATTTAATTATTTAAGTTTAGAGTTTTGTGATTAGAAATCTCATAATTATACTTTTCTTATAATCAATCGATTCACCCTATGTAATAGTGGATTCACCATTCCCATTCTCTATTTGTGATCTTTATTTGTGTAGAAACAATGGACTCAAAATAGTGGATTAAACTTGATAAATAGTGACATCATTATCTAGAAATGGTGGCTTTGATCTTCCTAAATAACAAATTCATTAGGTAAATTTTCATTTGGTTTTAATGATTTCACTCATTTTTATCCTATAATCAGTGACTCCACCAAATATAATCATTAGTTTTGCCTTGTTTAATATCAACTTTGATAAAATGTAGTCATTTTTTATGTTTATGTTCTTAAGAAAATAGTGGATTCAATGAAAATGGTAGTTTTATTCTTTTGCATAAACAAAAACTTTGGTATATGTTTTATAAACCTGAGAGCTCAAAATGGAATGTTGTTTATTGATTTTCTTTTTGGCATAAACACAAGTAAACCCCTAACATTATTTAGGAACCAAGGTGGGAAGAGATCCCTAAACACTTATAAATCTCACATACACTTTTTTTGTGCTGAAAATTAACTTAACCAAAAATATCTTTTTAGCATTTTAAATTTTTTACAAGTGAAAATAAGGCCAAGAGGTCAAATTTGCAATAATATTTGAGTTGGTACTATCAAAAATAACATACACTTTGGTTAGATATATTAAGAGCTTTCTGACTTTTTTGTTTGTTCCTTGTTATTACATAGTTTCAAAGTTTATAGATTAAATTATTTGTTTATGGATCATAAAAAAATACAGTGTGTATGCTTTCCCCTATCCCCTGTAGGGAACTTGGGTGACAAAAATCACTTGGTTTATTTCCTTATTTGATTAGTATTTTTATAAATAATTTCATTTATGATCTTACCAAGATCCAAGTGACTTGGTTGTCCACAAATGACCTTTAAATTATTTCCATTTTATTCTCTTGCATTTAGCTTATGGGTGGGAGCTCATTTCATCAAAAGTTATTTAGGGGTGTGTTGTCTTGGGGATTTATCTCCCAGCATTGTACCAACCCAACTCCACAATGGTTGATATAAATTAGGCACATGATACTATGATTTATATGGGGCTAAGCATCTAGCCTCTTTGATATTAATAAAACCTAGGTTAGGTCTTGCTAAAAATTGAACATCACTAAGTAGTACATGACTAAAGTCATTATGCAAAGGAATAGAAATTTTCATAGTAATTTAGTTCATATTAACCCTATTGACATGATTTCAACCTTGTGTAGACACACTTGGGACTATTTAGTATGTTTTGAAACTTATAAATTTTATTCAAGCCCACTTTCTATGGAATTTCTTGCCAAATGTTGAGTATTATTCACTCTAACTTCATGCCATGTACTAGTGCTTGAGAGATAGAGTGGGGTGTAAAAAACTTATCTACACTTATTATTCAATTTTTGGATTATAATTCTTCACAAACATTGGTATATTAGTAGAAACTTTGGTAGAATCTACAAACACCTATGTTAGTTTTAGGGATAGGATGAGTCATTAGTGCTATTTCTATTTTATTTTATTTACATGAGTGCTTTGTGATTAAAATTGTTTGTTTGTAATGTCAAGTCAAAACAAGTCAAAAACCATCACATTGTTTTTACATCCCTTTATTATAAGAGGTGTTATACTATCTATTTTATGTTACACTTTTACCTTAAAGTTTTATCCCAGACTATTTGTGTGTCACTTATTTAAATGGGACATCATTATTCTGTCCATTTCATCTCAAACATTTTCCTTGGATTTTTAAGTCCAAAACCATTGTCATTCCATTTATTTGAAGAAGTGTTCTTACACTTCCTAAATCATTCCAAAACACTTATCACATTTAAAACCAAGTTCCATAACCATTTTTATACATTTTATTTTTGAAACGCACAATTATGCTATCTGTGTTGGTCCAATCCATTTGCCTTAATATAATCAAGTCTTTTTTTCATTAAATATTAAACTCAATCTTTTAAAGTACAAATCCTAAGATAGTCAATTTTATGCCAAAGCCTTATCTAATTTAGGCATAGTTAGTTTACCTTTTACATTTATATTGTTTACTTAGGTTGATTTCCTATTTGACCTAAAGACCCCTTGCCTAGGCCTAGTAGTTATATGTTATTTTGTACCTTTTTAAGCCAAGTTGTTACCATGTGCCTTGTTTGAAGTTTGTTGTGTTGAATTTTGAATGTCCTAGTTCCATCATCAAATAGTCACTTATGAATCAAATATTGAGTCTTACTGAGACAAATATTGAGTGTCACCCATGTTAATTGCCTTCGTTTAGTTCTTGTTTGAGTTCTTCATTTCTGAGTCTAGCCTTATTTTTCATGTTAAACAATTATAACTACCTTTGGGCAAATCATTATTATCCTTTAGATATGTTAGTGCCCAAAATTTCACTAAATTAATTATCCCCTTGTCAAGTATGAATGTTTAAGTCCAGCCCTTGTCAAGTATAAACACCTAAGTCATTATCCAAATTCTTGCTTTCAACTATTCATGTCAAAGGTCAAATTTCATGTTAAAATGACTAAATGTGAAAATTGGTCTTTGATTGGCATATGTGTAAAGTCTTTAGACTTTTCAAAAAAAATTGCATAAGCACATTACCTGATAGAAAAAGAAATTTGGGATTTTTGTCCTGAACAAAAAGTTAAGACTTAATTTGGTAAGGAAAAGTGTTCACACAACGTTTGAAGAAATTCCATTATTTCAACTAGAGTGTTCACGAAAATCTTGAAAACCTATTTGTTTTGGACATTTTATCCATGGTAAAAATCTTGAAGGCTTATTTTCATTAGACATTTTATCCACTACAAAAATTCTAAGAACTGAACTCTTACGTGCATTTTTTTCACATAAAAAGCTTGATGAAATTGCATTATTCCAAAGAAAGTGTTATGTCCTTATTTGTTTCATAATTTTTGTCGATGATAAAAAGTCTGAAGAGTAATTTCCCTTTAGGCATTTTTATCATGAAAATGGCCAAACAAAAGTGCAAAGTCTCAATTCCTTTAGCAAAAGTGTAAAGGTCAATTTATTCAAGTAAATTGTTTTGAAAAAAAATGTCTAAAAATATTTTTCCAATGAAGACAAAAAATATGAAAGCCAAATTCTTGCAGGTATTTTGTTTGCAACAAATTTTTTGAAAGGTCTATTTCTTTCAGGCATCTTACCCATGCAAAAAGTATGATAAATTTTAAATATCTCAAGAAAAGTGTGAAGTCAACATTTTTTAGGGAAATTGCCTCAAAAGTTTTATCTGGGATAATTATCCTAATAAAATTCTTGAAAGGATTTTGTGGAGTAGGAATGCTAAAGACAGATTATTGTGAAAAATGTCGTAGAACAAAACTCCCAAAGACCAAATGGATAATGAAATTAGGAATGTTGAAGATAAAAATGGTAATGAGTAAAGTCTCAAATGAAATTTCCAAATTGCATAAGTGACAAGCACATGGATGTCATTGATAGGTGCATAGATGTCAATTTTAAGCTATAGAAAGTAGTCATTGGGATTTAAACACTCCAATATGGTCACACAAGTATCAAATTAAGGCCTCATGAAGTAATTCTTTGTTTTCAAATGTAATCATGAGGTGCCTTTACATATCATGATGGAATTCAAAATAATAGAAACTATTCACAAGGTACATAGGAAATCCTATAGGGTTGCCAAGTGGAATGTCCTTGGGGCCAAATGTAGGTAGTGTCAAATGATGCGCCACCCCATGGATTGAAATTTGATGATGTGTGTTTTATCAAATGAAAATATATAATAGTGTAAGAACATAGTTGAAAGGTCAATACATGGTCATATGCTAATGATCAAGCATGTTCCCAGAGATCGATGGTACATGATTAAGTATACATAATCAGATCTACAACACATATTAATTCAAGAATTTTCAATAAAACCAAGAATGAATGTGGGACTACCACTTGGAGAGAGTGCATTAGCCTAACTAGATTGATAGAGTAGGATACATAATGCCATGAAGAAGCCACATAAGCATTGAGTTAGTTTGAGGAAGATTTATGGGCCATTTCAAAGTATATTTTTTAGATAATGGTTGTGGATGTTTTTCATCATAGTTGGAGATTTTTAATATAATCATCATAAGGTATTTGGCTTTCCTTAGCATATGAAAAGGGGAGGATTTCTATCTAGAAGCTTCCATGATTTGAAAATTGATTAGAAGTACAACATATCTATATGGTTACACATGAGGAAAAATTATTTTTGTCTCCTCAAATGACTTCCTCCCTCTAGTTATGAAGGTAAGTAGTCAAAAGCACATCCAAATGGTTGCATATGATAAAAAAAATTATTCAAGCCTCCAACATAAATTTCACCATATTGATCATGAATTCACCATCTTCAATCAATAGCTCAAAGGATTATTGTAAATATTCATCATTCATTTAAGAGGAAGTTGCAATAATGATTCTTTTATTGTAATTGGATGAGGATCTAAGGTGTGGAAAAGGGCATATTCCAGTTGGAAGTGTCTTGGAAGAATTGAAAGTTTGTTTTGGAAATTTTGAAAAATTGTGACCCATGGTCTCATATTTAAAATGTATAAATACAAGGCTTGTTTTCTATTTAAGAGGTTGGATAGCCATTAATTTATTCATTATGTTGGTTATGGTTGGTCTCTATTTCTCTCTAATTATAGGCTCTTCTAAATTTTGGGATCACTACTATGTGTGATTTGTCTCTCTTGTTAAGGTGGTGGTAGCTGTATAGCCATTAACAATATTTGAGAGAATTTCTATATGTCTCCCCTATCTAACATGGAACAAATTGACAATGCTTTTTCCCATGATAGAATTTTAAAGTATTGATGTTTTTAATATTTATTTTCAAGTTAATGAAAATGCTTGCGGTTCATTAATATTTCCTATCAGTGAAGTGCAGTAGTATGTTTTAAAAGTTATGTTGATTGTATAATTGGGTTTGTGTTATTTATTTACTATCATTTTGAGCATGGATCTAGGTTATAAATCCCTTTTTATATTTTAACTTGGAATTATGTTCCTGAATAACTTGTTAGAGCACCCTAGGTTTATGGAGCTGATAGGGAACATCTTCTAAAATCTTAGTTTCAGTGTATGTTATAATCTTTCAAAGATCATTTAGCATTTTCTTCATCTTATATTTGAGTTTTCCTTACATCTTTGCTAACGATAATGTCATGAATATTGCAAGATCACTTGTTGATTGAAAAATATCCATCACACCACTACTCCCTTCCTCTTTATTATTATCTAACTATTTTACCCTATCCTTCCTTATAAATAACACACCCAATTACATATTATGAGTGTTATTTTCCCTATAGATTTATAAAATCATGTATACTTATCATGTGTTTGTAGTTTTTTCTTTTAAGACTAGCACTGTAATATTTTATTCATCCCCTTTTTGTTGAAAATTATTTATAATGAATATTGAATTCACTTTTATATCCTTCTTCAGTCGATTATATCTAATTTAGAAAATTTGCTCATTCTATGTGATAACCCTTCTCGAGTGGAGTGAGCAAGTTTGGTTATGTTTTGATCAGATTCATGTCCCTTTATGCAAATAATCCCCATGGATGTTGAATTTTAGAATCTATTCATGTGATTAATTTACCCTTTACATCATCTCACCTTGGTTCAGGTAGAGCTACAAATAGTAGGGAGATGACCATACCCTTTATAGGTTCCTCTTAATCATTTTCTACATTTAGTCCATTCTTGATGCCAAACCCTCCCCTAGCTACAACAACATACTAGTAGGTTTTTCATCATTGTTTTCCATTTTATTTGAAGTGTGTAAGGCTAAGTGTATGAGGTGTATAATTAGGAACCAACACTCTTCTGATGCCATTGTCAATGATAGAAATGACACCCATGGAATTTGTGTTGCTAAGGGATCTTGTAGAGAGATATAATTATTTCAAATCTAAAGGTTCTTTACTTGTTATTTGATATAATGGGACTATCTTAGCTGTTAATGACACATAACTCCATTGGGGATGTGATATGAATTATTGAGGCTTGATAATTGACTTCTATTAAATATGTTGCAAATAACTAAAAATATTACATGTTGAAAGGTAATTTCTACCCTTTTAAACATATTGTAAAAATTTTGGTGTTTTTGCTTTCTTTCTCATTAAGCTTTAGTAAGTTTGATTTTAGCATGTATCACAACAATGTGATATCTGATATATTCTAGAATTTTGATTCTAGTGGTGACTCCATTTTATCATCTATTTTCAATAATAATACTGCCTATTTTGAATATTATTATAACCTTTAGCTTTGTGTATTTTCTTGTTGGTAAAGCTAGAAGGACTGAGATCATCTTTCAAAAGTGAATCATCTAAGAATGTTATCTCACCCCTAAGTAATCTTTAAAAATTAAGGAGACAAGTTTGGAGGTTAGAATGGAAGTTTTTGATCAGTTGAATACCAAGGTAAATGTTGAGAATTTTGATTTTAACATTGATTGGTGTGAAAAGTGCTTCCTCCCACATCCCCCATGTGATATTGCTGAACTAATTGATGAATATTTGGGTGAACCTAAGTATGCATCACCCAAATATGAGATTTTTATGTTAAATTATCAAGATCCCCAATGTAAGTTTTCTACATTCATGAAATGATGTTTGCTACTATTATTGATTAGTTTTGGAGTGTGGTTGAGAAGGTCTCAACATATTAATTTTATTGTGATGATAACATGACACAAGAACATGAGTTACCCAATCATGATGTAATCAAACATTTGAAGTTCACTTTGAAAGAAGTGATATGTAGGGATATAACATTGGGTAGCTCCATTACAAATATGGACATTTTTTAACAACCAATTATTCTTGATGTTGGGTTTGATAATGAAGGTGTTATTTGGAGAATGTAATTTGATGAAGATGGGGTTGTATTTGATGAAAATTTTAGATTTATTTCAATTAGTAATTTGAGTACATGAATGACATTACTGATCCTGATACACTCTTCCTTGGTATCCATTTATCTGTAGCCAAGAAATAAGCTTATTTATAGCTAATAAAAAGGTACCAAGATATTTTATCATGATATTATCCATACTTGAGATTATGAAAATAATATTTACTTTAATTTTTCATCTTATTACAACCTAGCAGTAGTACCTTCAAGAAAGCGTAGAGATTGGTTTACTTCAACTTGGCCACCAAGCTACTGAAAAAATTTCAAGAGATTAAGGGATGGTAAAATTTTAGAGCCATTAGTTGATGGAAAATAGATTAAACATTTTCTCAACTAAGCCTAAAATTTTTTACATATTATATATATATATATATATATATATATATATATATATATATATTTTTTTTTTTTCTTTGGCCTTTTGTTTCTTTTTCACCCTCTATTTTGGGCATCATTTGTATAGTTTCCTTTTGTGTTTTTGTAGTGTGTTCATTTATAGATACTCCTGATCTATTTTTGTCAAGTATTCCATTATTTTGTTGAGATTTCATTAATGTTTGTTGATAAATTGATAAGCCTTGACTCCATGACCCAATGGACTAGCACCTAGTCTTATGTTTTAGGGTTCTTTATACACCTGTAGGGGGTATGCATCCTTAGGCAAGAACTAATGTTAGTGCCAAGAATTTCACTAAAGTAATTGGGACCTCATCAAGTTTGAATTCTTAAGTCCATCCATTTTCAATTATAAACACCTATGTCCTTATCCAAATTCTTAATTTCAACTATTCATGACAAAGGTTGAGTTATATGTTAAAATGACTAAATGTTAAAATTGGTATTTGTGTGTAAATCCCTTAGAATTTTTAGACTTTTATACATGAACACTTTACTTGATAGAAAAATGTTTTTGGATTTTTGTTTTAGATAAAAAGTCTAAATACTTATTTCCATCGAGCAAAGTGTTCACACAAAGTTTGATGAAATTCCCTTATTTTGGCCAAAGTGTTCATATAAATCCTGAAGACCTATTTATTTCATAAATTTTGTCTATAGAAAAAATATTGAAGGCTTATTTCCATTGGAAATTTTGTCCACTATAAAAAAATTGAGAGAAAAATTCTTGTGGGCATTTTGTTCACACAAAAATCTTGATAAAATTACATTATTCTGAGTAAAGTGTTAAGTCCTTATTTATTTATTTCAAACTTTTTATCTTTGGCAAAAAAGTTTAAAGAGTACTTTCCCTTAAAGAATTTTTCTCATGTAGAAGGCCTAACAAATTTTATTCATTAAAAGTTTAAAGTCTCAATTCCTTTAGCAAAAGTGCAAAGATCAATTTCTTTGGAGAAATTATTTTGGACAAAATACCCAAAATAATTATCTTGATGAAGACAAAATTCAATGGCCAAATTCTTGCAAGTATTTTTTTGTGACAAAAATTCCAAAATGGATATTTTCTTTAGGCATATTGCCCATGCAAAAAGTTTGATAAAGTTCAAATCTCTCAGGAAAAGTGTGAAGTCAACATTCTTTGGGGAAATTACCTCAAACATTTTATCTGAGATAATTATCCTAACAAAATGATTGAAATGATGGTTGTAGAGTAGGAATTCCAAAGACAGATTAATAAAAATAAATGTTGTGAAACAAAATTCTCAAAGACCAAAGGGTCAATGAAATTAGGAATGTTAAAGACAATAGTCTTGATGAGTAATGTACCAAATGAAATTTCTGAATTGCATAAGTGATGGGCTCATACATGTCATTGATAGGCACATGGACATCAATTTTAAGATGTAGAAAGTACTTGTTGGGATTCAAATAATCCAAGATGGTCACAAGAGCATTAAATTAAGGCCTTATGAATTAGTTGTTTATTTTCAAATAGAAACATGAGGTGCCTTTACATGGCATAATGGTGTTAAAAATAATAGAGTCTACTCACAAGGTAAATAAGAAATCTCATAGTTCTTCCAAGTGGTAGTCCTCAAGGCCAAGTGTAGGTAGTGTCAAACAATGCTCCACCAAATATATTGAAATCTAAAAATGCATGTTTGATCAGATGAAATGGTTTAACAGTGAGAGAGCATATTTGAAAGGTAAATACATGGTTGCAGGCTAAATGTTGAGCACTTTCCTATAGATTGATGATACATATTCAAGTATACATAATATGATCTATGGTGCATATTAATTCAAGAATTTTCAATAAAGACTAAAATGAATGCAAGACACCCACTTGGAAAGAGTATGTTATCTTAGTTGGACTGATAGAGTCAGATACAAAATACCATGGTAGAGTCATATAAGCATTGCATTAGTTTGAGGAAGATCTGTGGGTTATTCCAAAGCATATTTTTTAGATAATGGTCATGGATATTTTCTATTTTCATAATAGATTGAGATTTCTAATTGTAATAATCATAAGGTATTAGGATTTCCTTGTCATGAATAAGGGGGAGAATTTATATAAAAAATCTTCCATGATTTTAAAATTGATTAGTATTAGAGCATCTCTAGATAGTCACACATGAGGATAAATTATGTTTGGATCCTCAAATAATTTCCTCCCTCTAGTTGTGTAAGTAAGTGGTTAAAAGTGCCTCAAGATAGTTGCATATGATAAAAAATTATTGTTCATGCCTCCATCATGAAGTTCACCATCCTAATCATGAAATCACTAGTATTTTAAGTAAAAATATCAAATTTTTGTTAAAAATATTAATCATTTATTATAGAGGCAGTTTTAACCATGATTATTTTCTTAAAAGTGGATGAGGATCTTAGGCATGGGAAAGGACATATTCCAAATGGAAGTATCTTGATGGAATTGAAAATTTATTTTGGTAATTTTGAAATATTATGACCCATGGTCCTAGATTTAAAATGTATAAATAGAAGGTTTATCTTCTATTAAATAGGTTGATTGTCCATTGTGTTGGATATGGTTGGTATTTGTTTCTCTCCAAGTTTACTATGTGTGGTTTGTATCTCTTTCTAAGATGGTTATAGCTATACATCCATTAGCAAGATTTAACAACATTTCTATATGTCTCCCCTATCCAACATGGAGCAAATCCACCATGCGTGTCCCCATGATAACATTTTTAACTATTGATTATTTTTAATATTTGTTTTTAAGATAATGAAAATGCATGTGGTTTATTGTCATTTCCTATTAGTGAAGTGTATAAGTATGTTTTACAATTTCTATGATTGGATATCTAGATTTGTGTTCATTACTAGTTATCATTTTGAGCATGGATTTAGGTTATAAATCCTTTTCTATAGTCTAACTTGGAATTATGTTGTTGAATAACTTATTAGGGCACCCTAGGTTTATGGAGATGATAAGGAAAAGTTTCTAAAATCTTAGTTTTAGTGTACATTCTAATCTTTTAGGGATTATATGGCATTTGCTTCATCTTGTATTTGAGTTTTCCCTACATATTTACTACAGATCATGTCATGAATATTATAAGATCCCTTATTGATTGAAAAATATCCAACACATGACCATGCCCTTCATCTTTATTATTATCTAACTATCTTACCCTATCCTACCCTATAAATAATACACTAGGTTGCATATTATGAGTGTTATTTACCCTTTAGATGTATAAAATCCTATATACTTAACATGTATTTGTAATTTTTTCTTTAAATACCAGTATTGTAATATTTTATTAAACCCCTTGTTGAAAACTATTTAGAATAAAGAATGAAATCACTTTTATATCTATCTTCAATAGCTTATATCTAATTTATAACATTTGATCATTCCATGTGATAACTCTTTCTAGGTGGAGTTAGCAATCTTGGTTGTGTTTTGGTAAGATTTGCATCCCTTTATACCAATAATCCCCATGAAGGTTGAAATACATAATCTCTGCATGTGAGCAAGCTACCCCTTAGTCTTCTCACCTTAGTTTAGGCTAATCCAAAATTAGCAAGGAGCTAACCATACCCTTTATAGGTGCCTCTTAGTCATTTTTTTCATTTATCCATTCTTGATGTCAAACCCTCCCCTGGCTACAATGACATACTAGTAGGTTTTTCATCATTGTTTGCCATTTTCTTTTATGTGTGCAAAGTTAAGTGTATGCGGTGTATAATTGGGAACCAACAAGACATAGTTTGAAACTATTTTACCTTGTCTATATACTTTTGTTGTTGATTATAACTACTTTTTAGAAAATCAATAACTTATCCATATATGAGATTTGATCTTTTGTGTTACCCTTGCCACTAATTATAACTAAATTTTGGGAAAATTGGTATAGTTTGTTATACCAATTTCAAGTTTGTTTTGTTTTTATATCTACCTATTTTAGATGTTTTACCCTTTGGGACTATTTTATAGAGCAAAAGATTGTTTAGTTTTAGACCTTAGTTATTTTTTACCTTTTAATTGATTTTTTATGAGACCTAGCCATAGATCTGAACATTCCTCATTACAAACATAACAAGACTGAATAATCCCTTAAGAACGGAAAATTCTAGTGGTAAACCCAAAAATCCTAGACTAGGTGTTACTTGGAATGTCCCCCCTCAAGGGTGGATTAAAGGAAACTTTGATGGAGCTGCTAAAGGGAACCCAGGGAATGCAGGATGTGGAGGAGTCTTGAGAAACCATATGGGAAATGTAATCGATGCTATTGCAATCCCCATTGGAAAGTTGAATTGTCATATCACTGAAGCTTTTTCTGCCCTTCAAACCATCAAACTAGCTGTGGATTTGGGATATTCTAATTTATGGTTGGAAGGGGATTCCTTGAATATCATAAATATTCTTAATAATAAAAATTCTGTGTCATGGACTATAGAGGCTATGGTGATGGAGATGAAAACTTTAATCAATAAATTTGAAAAAGTAACTATTACCCACACCTACCGTGAAGCTAACGGAGTTGCAGACTGGTTAGCAAATTATGCAGTCCAAATAGGACACAAAGTGAGGTGGCAGGAAACATTAAAAGAGTGTGTGGATCTTAGAGCACTCATTCATCATGACGCAACTCATGCAAAGGAGAGAAAGATCAGCTAGTAATAGAAAACTAATGAGTTAGAGGAGTGGCTTCACAGAGAAAGGTTTACAATCATTAAAAAGGAATGTCCTCAAGAATGAGAAGTGGATCTTGAACGTGCCTAAAAAAAGGTGATATTTTAACCAAATTGGTAACAAGTGGGATCATTGTATAGCTTACAGTGATTGGGTATCAAATGAAATCTGCATGGCTCGTGTAAGGAAAGGAGAACCAAGGAAGCAGGAACCCAAAAAACTGTGTAGAGTAGAAAGCGAAATGAGAGGTCTAGAAGATCCTATAGAGAGGGAAGGTTGTGAACTACATGGAAAGGCTCCATGGTTCAAAATATTACAATGGATTTTTTCAAAAATTGGATTGATGATAGGGTCACTCTGCATGGCATCACAATGAATCTAATAGAGGAATTTATAGTAGAGGTTACGAGGCTGCCTATGGAAGGAATAAAATTCTCCAAGCAGACTAGCATTTCAAATGAGGCTTTTTGCAAATTCCCTAAGATGGACGTTGAGGAGCAAAAGTTGGAAAAGAATGGGGATTTCTTTGAACTAGAACAGATTAAGGGCATTTGGAGGGATGTCTTATGCTATATTTGGGAGTACTTCATACTCGATGGAAGAACCAAGAGAGTCCACAAATTCCACTTTGTATTCCTAAATCATTTTAGACACAAAGTAAGAATTTCCTTTACCTTTTATCTGCATTTCTCTTTGATCCAAAGTTTATTCACTCATAGGAAGAAGGAAATGCATCCTATTCTACATGAAGGATTAATTATAATAATTGAAGGCGATTGCAAGAACAAGGCCATGGTTACGAACCCTTATTTGGGGAAAAACAAGGATTCACGGAGTAACAAGAGTGAAATTGTTAAATGGAAAGATAAAATCAAGCCCCCTAGTGTTAAGATTCAGAATGTTGATGAGGATATAGAGTGGGAGAGAACTGATAAATCTGGGGAGGAAAGCTTGGAGGAAGAGGGAGGAACAAAAAGCAGGAATTTTAGTTCCAGTGAGGAAGAAGAAATTCAAGAGAAGAATGAGAAAGGAGTCAACATAGAGGAGAAGTCTAAAAATAGTGAACATGACTCTAAGGAAAACCAACAAGTGTTTGAGGATGATAAAGTCTGGATGACCCTATTGAGGACCCTATTTTGATAAATGAGAGGGAAAATGCAGTTCAAGCCGACAACCAGGAAACGGACTTGGGAGCTCAAGATGAAACTAAGGAGTAGAATCAAAGGGGAAGAGAGGACCATATTGAAGAAGGTGGGAACAGTCCTAATAAGAACACAAAAGAGTGGAGTGATAAAAGGCAAAATGATGGAAGGCACACACCTATGAGATGGGTTAATTACAAAGCAAAGGCTATCCTCTAACTCGATTCATGGATTTTTAAGGAGATAATGGATCTCAAAAGGAAAATGGAAATAATGGAAGACAACCAGAAGGTAGTTTGGAACAAAATTAATAACATGGAAAAATAGTTGAGAGACATTCCCATCAAACTCAAAGACCATGAGAACAACCTAAAGGAACTCATCAAGGAAAGCATAATGAAGATGGAGGAGGTTACATCTAACATATGTGTTGCAGCTATTAATATTGGAAAAAGAGCTAATGAGGAGATCAAATCCTTGGAAGGGCCTAGCAAGAGGACTAGACAGAGCTCACAAAAGAAAGCTATGCAAGAGGGAGCCATGTCAGTGGCTACTACCATTTAGGACACTACTGTGAAAGGTAAGGAAGTAGTGAAAATGATTTTGGAACTGGAAGAATAGCATGGTTCTTTTAGTTTGTTGTGTTATCTGGTCCTGTTTCCTAGTTTTTTGTAATCTTTTGACTATGGTGTAGCCAGGTCTACGTAAAACTTGGGTTATAACTTGTGGTTTCTCTGGTGGTTTTAGGTCCATATAAAACTTTTTTTATGATACTTCTTTGTAGTAGGTTTTAGGTTTTTCCTGTGGTCGTAAATGCTTCATCTTTCTATCTTTTTATCAGGGTTTCGGGGTCCCTTTAAAACCTATTTTTACCTTAATCTAGAACAAGACTGCATAATCTAAAATATGAGAAATTTGTGACCAGTGACCCTTTTTTTCAAGATCCATATGGAAATAACCTAGCATATGAGATATATCCCTATCCACATTATAATATTACATAAATTGAACAAAGGTCAGATACATTAGTATAGTATGTGGTGACTACACTTTCTTATATAAGCTAAGAACAAGAGCGAATGGAATAATATCTTGCTCAAGTGATGCCTAGCATTGAATAAAGCTAATAATAAGATACATAATATGTTATAACACCAATGTAGACAAGTTATGATCCATACTTATTTGATCATAATTTTTTAGAAAATAGAGATGAAATTCTCATCAGATCCATTGAAGTAGGAGCCAAATTTCAACCAAACCTCACACATGAAAGTCTAAGTAGTTTGATTATAAATCATAGTATCATGGCTCAAAACCAATAGTTTGAGTAGGCATCAACTAGATATAGTAAAACTTTAGTCCAAATTATATAATAAAACCAAAGTATGATTTTGAAAGAGAAATGTCTTATGGATGATAAAATGGAATAGGTACATCAAGCATACTAAAACTACCTCAATCTTTCTCACAATCTTAACGTAACAGCTATTTATACCATGATACTTTTAAGCTAGCTCTATTAATAGGGAAACAAATAGATGGTTTGGGATATGTAAATGAAAACATAGACCCTATTAGCCAAAGCACATTTTTTGGTGACATGTTTAATGTCCCAATTTTTATAGAAGAAACTACCACTCAAAAAATATAACTCACTCAAAACATTTTTGATAACACATAAGTGGAATCCAATTTAAACCAAAATGGGTCTAATTTACCTCAAAAAAATACACAATATATTCCTCCAACCAATTCCATAAGAGGTTTATAACAATAGGGGATATGTATGCCTATTTCCTAAAATCAACAATTAACTTCCACTCAATTAACTACATCCTCGAGTATGCAATAGGGGGTAACAAACAAAAAAAAACCAACTTACAACCATAACAAGTGTAAAACACTATGTTAACTCATCAGGGTGTAATAAATAATATTACACAACATTCACATACTAATATACCTCAATAATCATAAACATTACCTAACCTATAACATGTCTCTATTAGTTATAAAGTGTTATTTGGTCAATGACAACAAATGTTAAACCCCCAACAAGTTCCTATCTAATAATAAGTAATCAAATAATAAGGTTCCTATATACATTAGGTACCAAATGATTGGAAATAGTTGCCTTCCACCCAATGGGTATCATACATACAATAAGGATCCAACTTTCAAAACCTTCAATAGTAGGGATCTAGAAATAAAAGTGTTCCTATATATAACAAGGTTCAACAAGTAGATAACAGGTTTCCTCTCAAGCCCAATAATACAAAAACATCCCATAGAGTCAAACGCCATCACCATAATAATAATAATTCATCAACCAAGGCTATATATCCAATATGAGTTTGAATGTTTTTTAACAACAATGTATTCCATATCAATAATATAATCTTAATACATGAATATGTATACTTGGTTATCTGACCAATTCAACCAATAGTCCATAATATACCTACCCCAATCAAGGTAATCCACCTTTGATCATGCAACCCCAATAACAACATGCCACTCCATCTAACTTCCTTTCCCATGATTTTTAATAAATGAAGGATGTCATTCAATCTATATGGATCAAAAATCAAACAAATAAATTCAAATTGGATTAAATATACTCTTATCCATTTAACATGGATTATTTGTAAATATCATTTCCACTAAGTTATGAGCCACCTAAATTTGACAAATATAAGGGCTAAGATGATCCTAAAGATCATCTAGAATAATTATTTGTTATTTTCTATCTAATGGCATATAGAAACATATACTTGCTTCTAATTTTTCCATGGAGTCTAGCTAGATAAGCCTTGAAATGACTTTTGAAATTGTCAAAGAATTATGTACCTAACTTTGATGATATTTATGATAAGTTAGTACAACATTTTTATTTTATTTTTGAGCACAAGATTAAAATTATGGATTTGGGCTAAGCCAAATAGAAGACTATTGCAATATTCATTCCATACTTTCAATGTTGGAGAGCACTAGTGAGTTAGTTTACTCATAATCTACCAAATAAATAGTTGGACACAATATTTACCATAAAACTTAAAAAATTATATATCTTACTATCTCGATCTGATTTTGCTCATAAATTTAAGAGGTTATTAAGGAATATAGATTCAAAAATCCCTTGTCAACAAAAGGATAGTCCTAATATCTTCTAACTATAGACAAAATTAGCATTAAGGCCAATAGAGATAGAATTAAAACCAAGGCCAAAACCATAATTAGAACCTAATTCAATTACTATCTTCAATACAACCTTAGGCCAACAACAATGAGAAACCAAAACCCTACAACCATAATAAGATTTTTTTTGGAAATGGTGTCACTAAATCATTTCATGTTTGGATGGTTCAAACATTAACTATCCATTTACCTCCACCTATTCAACAACCAAAACCTCCACACAATCATCCAAGGCTTCCATGAAATCAACATCCATAAAATGAAAATAAATTGCAAGCCCCTCCTCTAAGGATAGTACTACCCACTACTAGATAATTAAGTGACCTTGGTGAGCCTATTTAATTTGTATTTCTAATATTGGTTTAGGAAAATATGATCAATTGGCAAATACCAAAACCATTCATTGAAGGGATTCATTTTCTTGATTGGAACAATGAACATGAGTTTTGTGAGTATCATAATTTTAGAGGACATTTCATATGCCAGTGTATCCAAGTCAGGTATTTAATTTAGAATATGTTGGAACATGGAGAGATACAAAGGGATGCCCATGATCCTATGACCAATCATAACTTGGGCATCTACTAGAATCTATTTCTCCAACATAATAATAATAATAATAATAATAATAATAATAATAATAATAATAATAATAATAATAATAATAACCAACATCATTACCAATACTAGTAATAATAGTGGTAGATAACTCCACTATAAAATCAATAGCAACAACTCTAGCAACAAAAACAATAAAATGGTCAAAACCAAGGGAAAACTAACCAATCTAACCGAGGACATCATGACATTGCATATACCTATAATAATGTTTTAGGACACATCTTAGGTGGTCATGTTTCCACTATCATCATTAATCCCTAGCCAAATACCAATAGACTTAGACCTTCATCCAACAATGTTTACTAGCTAAAAAATGCCTATCAACTCCCTTATGATGTTAATTTATCATTAGATCATGTTAGTAGATAATTTCAACACTACCCTATAATTAGCATTCTAGGTCCCATTAACTACCCATATAACTAACAAATCCAAGTACCTGATTAAGATTACATAATCAAGACTTGATGAGCTAAGGTTACTATTACAAGGACTATATCTAAATACTATGAATGAGCCTATTTAGCCTTCCATACCTATCATAATTAAACTGACTGACAAATTTAAATGGAAGACTTATGATATTGTGGAGTAGTTGAAGAAGACACATGCGAATATATCCATCATGGATTTGATACATATATATAGACTCCAAAAAAACATTTTGAATGAGTATTGAAACCAATCCCTCATTCCATATGACATCATCCTAGACAAATTCCAAGATATGGTAGGATACTTGGCCTCTATCCAATGTCTTACCTTTGACAAAAGTTACATGTCATCCCTAGACCCTCTGCATAATAACCCACTATACATTGAGGTTAGTATAACAAACCATATATTTTAATGCATCATTATATGCAATGGTTCAGGACTCAATATTATGTCTCTAAATTTGATTAAACATCTTAGATATATAATAGCTAACTTGCAACCAGATACCATTATTAGCAAGGCATATAATAATGAATAATGGGAATCTCAAGGTACTATAATATTTCCATTAGTCATTTGGCCTTTGACCCATGACACTTTATGCCATGTTTTAGATCTAGAATTATCTTACAATATGTTATTTGGTCAATCATGGATACACAAAATTAGGGCCATACCTTCCACATTGCATTAATACATAAAATTTCCCCATTTAGGAATGGAAGTGACCATATCATTTGATCTTCATCCATATTAGTATTGTAAACATATTGAGGCTAAGTATAAAATCTATAAATACCAATTTAACATGAATCTTATGCCTACATATAATTAAAAAAGAGTTGAACAATGAAAATTCATTAAATCATGACTAAAAGCCAATTACATTGACCAAAACATCTTCATTTCTACCTCATCCATTCCTTCACCAAACATTTCAAATCAATTCTATAAAGCTAACAAAGGTATCAGAGAATAAATTACCAATAATGTATTCCATAATTATAAATTTTCACAAGATCCAAAATCTTATGGGAAACCTAAGGCCAAAATAACTCACATGGAATGGCAAACCAAATGAAAATCATAATTTAATAAACCCATTATTTTCAAACTGGCCTTTGGCATTGAACATGACCCCTTAGTCAAAGATGATTCATGGATTTACACTAATGAGTTAGCTAAATGTTATTGAATTATAAAGTATCCTATTCCTAATCAGATTATGGATCACCTAGCCTATGAAGTTAGAGTCTTAGGGCTACATCAATAAGGCATGATCAAAATAGTCTTAATGATGAAGAATAAGGTAACCCATATTATTGGATTTAAACCAATTTGGGGTGATACTACATAAATTATTCATGTTAAAACACCATCAACTAGTGAAGATGATATTGGAAGTGAAGGGAGGTCTGATTATAGCATATAAAATGACCATGCTGCTACAAACTTATTTAACCCCCATGATGTTTACATAGTTAACCTTTTTTATCAACCTTCACCATTAACCCTTTAGCACCCACAATTGATAGACTGGGACCAATAATATTCAATAATGCCATTAAATGAGTTTGAAGATGATGATGCCATATGTGAATTTCTAAGATTGATTAATCACATTCCTCTTGGAGATCACAAGTAAGACTTTTTTATTAGATTGGATCCTACTAACTATTTCAAAGAGTGGGTGAACTTCCCTAGCCAAAAACAAAAATAAAATAAAACATTGAGGTCTAAAATTGAAAACCTCTTTGAGGCACTTTATGACTAGGGTAAAAGTAAAGAGGAAGATATGTTTCTTGTTGAAAACTAGTTTCTAACACCATTAGATAGGGATGTTCACAACTCTTCCTATAAAACATAAGAGATTTATAGTCTAAATCCTATTTATGGATAAGAGATCATTAATGAGGAGTGACAAGATTTTACATAGACTATTTAAGAGTGCCTTGAAGTATTTGTTTCATGGCCTTTAATATTATTAGGAGATTTTGATTTGTCCTAATTGGGAGAATTAGATGAGTCAGTTTGGCTAGAGGACTTTGCCATTACCAACTAGTTTACCTCCTTAATGACTATTTTAGAATATGGATCTACACTTGTTGTGGATGACACTTCAGAGGTTAATATTGAGACTCTATAGTACCCAAATTTAGTCAAATTAGGCATGTCACTCACTCAGGAAGAACATGAAGTTTTTCTATCTATTTTAAGGGAGTTTGTTAGAATACATGCATGGGCTTATTTGAACATGCTAGGTTTGGACCCACCTTGGTTTCACACCATCTCATTTGACATCATGATGCCAAACCCATTAAGTAGAAGTTGTATAAGATACATCATCATATTATTTCTCTAGTCAAGAAAGAGTTGGATAAAATCTTAGACGTGAGATGCATTGGTCTGATTGACTATTCATAATAGATTTCAAACATTGTGTCACTGAGTAAGAAACCATAATGTATTAAAATATACTATAATTTTAGGGATATAAATAAATCCTACCTAAAATATGAATTTCCTCTACCAAATATTGATGTTATTTTTTACTCAACGATCGAATATGAAATGCTTTCTATTATGGATGGATTTCTAAGATATAACCAGATCAGAATTACACTAGAAGACTAACATAAAATAGAATTCACCACTTCATGGGGAATATTGTTTTATCAGGTGATTCTATTTGGAATTAATAATGTAGGAGACGCATACCAACAAGCCATAATAGTGATTTTCCATGATATGGTGCACAACATCATTAAGGACTATATTGATGACATCTTAGGAAAATAAAAGACACATGTTAACCATTTATCCATACTATGAAGAATATTTGAGAGAATTCACAAGTAAAACATCAAGATTAATATAAATAAGTGCATATTTGGTTTAGCTTCTAGAAAATTATTAGGCTTCATTATCTCTCATAGGGGATTTTAAGTTGATCCTTCCAACTTTTAATCCATTATAGAAATATCACCACCATCTACCTTGAATTAGTTCCATAATTTTTAGTTCAAGATCTAATAAATGTGATATATCATATCATAGTTGGTCAATAAATTCCATCAATTTACACAATTCATAAATAAAGGTGTTACATTCTCTTGAAATCAAAAGTGCCAAAAATCATTTGATCATCTTAAGGAATATCTAGCCAATCCTCCTATTTTATTGCCACCCATGTTGAACAAGCCATTTTTACTTTACCTATCAATGACTAAAAACTCCCTGTGTGCACATTTGTCACAACACAATGAAAATGTTAAAGAGCATCTCATGTATTATCTGAGCCAAACATTGGTCACACATGAGCATAATTATATGTTGATTTAAAAAGTCTATTTAGCAATAGTTTTCATAGCCCAAAAGTTTCATCATTACATGTTGAAAAACAAGACCATTGTTATTTATAAAGTAGAATTTCTCAAATAACTACTTCATAAAATAAATCTATAGGGCCACATGTCAAACTAAATCATGTTTTTGAGTGACTTTGAAATTGAATATAACATTCAAGAGGCCATTGAGGGATAAGTAATCATATATTAGATTTAAAAATCTCCTCTTCACAATACTCAAATTATTATATTTGGATTTCCATATGAGGCCATTATGATTTACACAAAAGTAGAAATGCCTCCTAAGGTATAATAGTAGAATATGTACTTTGATAATTCATTCATAGCTTGTGGATCAGGTGCTAGAATATTATTTTTGCACCATAAGGGATATTATTCTAAAGTACTTTTGCATTGTATTTCCCTATAACAATAACATGGCTAAGTATTAACCACTCATTAAAAGGCTTCATCAAGTAGTATATTGAAACATTCAACATCTACTAGTGTATGTTGATTCTCATCTAATCATCAATCAGGTAACATATCAATACCAGACCAAGGATGAGAATTTCATACCCTATAAAGATATGGTTTATATTCTCAAGAAAAAATTACCAACATCCAATTTGAAAGAATACTTTGAGCCAATAAAAAAAATAATAATGCTATGGCCACTATTGTCTCCATGATTCAAATCATTGATAGATAATGGGATTTTTAATTTATCATGGAACATCTCTTAGTAATAGCACATAAAAAATTAGTCATCAATATGGTTTCAAACATTATTAGTCCCACATCTCCCTAGTATTATAATATATATGACTATTTCCACAAACAAACTATGCCTCCCAACTTATCATGTAAGAAAAAAAACTTTCATCCACAAAGCCTCTCATTATAACCTATTTAGGCTAACCCTGTATTATAAAAGCTATGATGAAACTTTGCTTTATTGTTTACCTTTATTAAAATTTGGATTAGTGTTAAGATAAGTTGATGGAGTGTTTATATCCCAGACTAGTAGGGAAATATTATCCCAAAATTTATTACATACTAGTTATTAATTTTTGATACTGGGAATAGATGCGATACTCAACCATTGACAACACCATGGCCTTTATCAATGTGAGGACTCAAACTCATAGTGAAGATAAATACCACATCTTTAGATGACCATAACCACATCCTCTACCACTAAATATTTCACTAAGTGGGTCGAAGCCATTCATCTCACTAATGTATTTGATAAGCAGATATTGAAGTTCATATTCAACCACCTAATTTACCATTATGGTATCCCCTATGACATTATATATAGTAATGATGGGTCATTTTTTAAAAAATGTGAAATTAATTTGTACCCAATAACATATCAAATAACATTTATCTACTACCTACCTCCCACAACGCAATAGTCAAGCTAATGTTTCTAATAAAACCATTTTCAATATTTTATATAATATTGATAATGGTGTTCATTGTAATTATCACTTAAAGATATTAAATACCCTCTGGGCATACAGTACCACATTATATACTCCAATAGGAGCTACCCCCTATTCACATGTTTACATCACTAAGGCAATTTTTAATATCAATATTGAGTTACCTTCTCTATGAATTTCACTATAACACATCATCGATGATGAAGACTACTAATAAAATCATTTGTAGAAGCTATACTTACTTTATGGAATGTGCATGGAAATATTTAATAATATTTAGGATTATTATAATATTAAGAGGCCAATATAATAGTTACATTAATCATTGTGAATTTTAGTTTGGTAACCTTGTGTTAAAATAAAATTAGAAGAATGTCAATGTCAAGACAAAGAAAAAAGAAATGTTCAAACCAAACTACTTAGGGCCTTATGAAATTATTACTAAATATGATTCTAGATAATATATTCTCACCATGTTATAAGGAGATTAACTTGAGAAACTAATGAACAAATGCACCTCAAACTTTATTATGTTTGAGGGAATTTAATTATTGTCAAAAAGGATCATTTAAGTCATGCCACATTATACCCATTCTTTGTATTATACCCTAAACCATTCTAGCATGCCATTAGCCCCTTATCATCGCATTATTTTCACCTAACCTCACCTATCATGTTTGAACTTAGTCCTGATTCATTTATAATTCAAGCATGTTTAATGGTTGATGATAAATTTAGTTCTAGTAGTTGTTTCAAAAGTAAATATTTGAATGGTAGTTTATGAAAGTAGTATGACTGTGGTCTTGGTAATTGTATCCTTCATTTATTGTTACATTGTATGCTCATTCTACTAATTATAAATACCTATGGGAAGATTATTACCACTAACCCTTTGTCGTTGTTTCCAAATTATCATTGACTTTGGTCAAATTAGGAACAACCCCTTTACAATGCATTGCTACAATACCTTACCATCACTATTTACATACATTGCCATTTACCTAAACCTAAACTTGATAGTACTTAATCAGATGCCTTTTATGTAGGCATAATTACATTGGCTTGAGGTCCTATAGGACTATGTATAAAGTGATCGATTTATAGTGAGGTTAGATCAATTGCCTCTTTATCACACTCTTTTTTTATGAGCCATTTATGTTTGAACACTCTTGTCATTTTACAAGTAACCTAAGCCACACTCTTACCATTTTGTGAGCTAGACCATTTTGTATCACATAATTCTCAATTGAGTTTAGATGACTTGGAAATTTTTTAAAAAATTAAAATATTTGAAAACCCCTAAACATTTGTAAAAGGACCTAGAAAATCCTAAAATTCACAAAATCATGAAAATTGGCTTAGAGTTTCCATGCAAGATATGACTCTATATCACCTTGGTATTTTTCTTCCCAATCTTATCTCCATAGAGTTATGTAGGTAGTGTCTACTTACCTAGTGTGTTTGGAGTCATCTCAACTACCCCTTCCTTTTATTATATTATGCCCATTTTATTTGTTTGTATCTTTGTTCCCTATAGCCTAGGAGAAACCATTTATCTTTGTACCCTTTTGTCATTGCTTCCTATAGCCTAGGGGAAACCATTTGTCATCATACCCTTTGTTGTTCTCTCCCTATAACCTAGGGGCAACCTTATGCTAGTTTTTCTTGTGTTATTATACCTTTGTCATTGCTACCTAGATTAGGGGTCACCTTATCACCAAGAGTAACACCTCTATCACACATGCATGAATAATTTATATTCCATTTTGTAGTAATATAGTGATTAACCATTATTTATATATTGTTTTTTATTTGGATTAGTTTATTTGTTTGCCTCTGTATGTTTAGAATAGTTAATTTATTAGACTTTTCTTTTCCTTATATTATTTATTTATTTTTATTTTTTAATTAAATTATGGATTTATTTATTTGTTTTATTTGTTCATTTGTTAATTTTATCTGTCTTTATTTGTTCCATTTGTTTTTTTCTTATTTATATTATTTTTTTATTTATAGTTATTGTGCTCATTTATGTTGTGTTTATTTATTTATTTTTGCTTATTGGTGATTTTTTATTTTGTTATTGATTGTTTGTGTTTGTTTAGTCATTTATTTCTTTGTTTATTAGTGTTTTGTTGAGTTTGTTTATTGGTGTTTTATTCATTTTTTTTAATAGTTTCTATAGTTTGTTTTTATTTTAGTTTGGTTATTCTATTAATATGTATATCCTTGTTTATTTATGTTTTTTTTAATTAGGATTTCATTGTTTATTATTATTTGTTTGTTTGTTTGTTTGTTTGTTTGTGTTTTTTATTTTTATATATTTTTTGGCCTTGGTTGTTATTTTGTTTGTAAATTTGTTTATGTTTTTTTATTATCTATTTGTTTCATTTATTTGTTTATTTTTTGTTCATTTGTTGTTTTTATTTTGCCTTTCTACCTTTTTCTTTCTTAGTTTCCATAATATCATTACATTTTGTTTACACTTAATTCTCAGTGATATCATGTAATTAGATTTTGAATGTTTTTATTTAGTCCTACACTTAGTGTCTTTATTATATTTACATCTAGGATTTTTTTTTCATATCTTATTCATAGGTTATTTATATGTACATTTAAACTAAATTGTCCATTTTAAGGTATATATTGTCATTTTAGTTATTCAGAGCTATTATACATAATATCACAAGCTACAAAAAAGCCAAGCATACATAGACTATCAAATCAATACAATAGTAGTACTTCTCTAATATATCAAAACTAACCAACTACCCAAACATGTATGAATCCATAATTAATTAAAAAGAGTAAAAATATTATTTATTATGTGTTTATATAGATGTGCATCTATGTATAAACATACATATGAGTCATACAACATAATCAAATGATAACCAATAAAACAACATAAACATGAAATCATATATATATATATATATATATATATATATATATATATATATATATATATATATTTGTGTGTGTGTGTGTAGATATATATGTATGTATGTATGCATGCATGCATGTATGCATGCATATGTGTGTGTGTGTGTGTGTGGGTGTGTATGTATATACATACATACATATACATATATGTATATGTATGCATATACATACATATCTGTATACACACACACGTATATGATGTCATGCTTATGTTATTTATCTCATGTTTAGCATTGATTATCATTATAAATGTTTAACGTGGTTGATGTTTAAGCTCATGGATGCTCTATTAATTTATTTATTATTCCCTACTTCTATGAGATGTTGTTCTATTAGTTGTCATTTTATTATGTTGTATGAATTGTATGAATGATTATATCAAACCAATATCATATACATGTATATTGGTCTCAAAAGACCTAAAATTTAATGTCAATATATCTCAAATGTCATAATATATAGAGAATATATATATCCCAATGGTGTCTAAAAATACATCAATATGCTTATATAATAAGTATAATGTCACATGCCAAAATGATGCCAAAACAATGCCAAAATGCCAAAATGCCAAGATCCCTATTATCAACACTAGCTCTGTGTCTCCATGGGACCTATGGCTAGAGGTGGTTCTGATGGCTTTGATGGTCATGGTGGTGGTGGAAATGGATGATGGATGGAATAAACTAAGGAAACTATAACATGAGTCTTGTTATAAGACTAACCAAATCTACTAACTTCCCTTTGTGCATCTTAGACCTCAAAATAAGTAACTTGTTGGTCCCTAGGCATGATCATCTCATAGGCTCAATAGTATCAAGAGGCCTCATCCTTAACCTAAAGACTCTCTAGAATCATCTATGAAAATTTTTCATGTGTAATGAATCCCTGAGCCACATCATTCTCTCACTAGAGCCTATTAATAGTGGCTAATTCCTAATTTCTATCACTAATAGTGTGATACCTTTTCATGATAAGTTAGAATTACACCTATACCATCCTATATATCTCAGACATCAACCAAGTGATATCTAACTAAAGATGATTCATGTCATCATCCCTCATGTCTAAGTTGATCTATAAATTGGCCACCTACTATTTTAAATCTTCAATCTCCCCTATCTGAGTGGTGATATCTACCTCTTGAATACATGTGTCCCTAGTTGTTATCATTGTACTAGAAGGCCCTACTTGGCTTAGACCAACTTGAGCCACTATAATCCATGTTATTCTAGGATCAAGGACCATAAAATCTAGGTCATCATCCCTATCATCTCCATCACCATCACCATCTCCATCTCCATATCCCCCATCATCTCCTCCATCAAATCCAACATCATGATCATCACTCTCCTCATCATCACTATCATACTAGGTGTTGCCACTACTAGTTGATTTTTTGATTTACATCTCCTTAATGTCGATGGGAATCTATCCCCTTACCTATCCTATACTTATCAACCTAAATAGGCACACATGTACCCACTAATGAATATAAGCCAAAATGACCCCTACATCTATTATTCCTCCTACGTAGGCCTAGGAAACTTAAAGAACACTCAAATAGATCATTATATCCACACCCTTGTGGATGATAGGAGTATCTTAACTAATCTCCTATGTCATATGGACAAACCATGTAGGTCCATTAGGTACATCTTGTGTGAACCCAAACTACCAAAGTACTTAATCAGAGTGGTACTCATCAATAATGTGGGACTATCTACCAGCTAGAAAGTATTTGGTTGTCATATAGGCCATATACCATCTATCTCTAATCCTTTATAGGTGGTATGTGAGGTAAGGTCTCCAAATGAGAAACTATGGTATAAGATAATTAAACATATAATGAAATAATGGAATATACCCCCTATGATTGTGCTTACTTATTCTTATCTAAGCCCATCCATATGACAATGACTCCTCTACATCCCATAATCAGTGCTGCCATACTGGTTAATCGATCAAAATATGCTCTCAACCATAGAAAATTAGAAGAGTGAAAGCCCTAATGCTAAGTCCAATATGATATGCTATCATGTGTAGATCCTTATAAATTTATGCCAAGATAACTAGACCCCAAATAAAGCATATAGACCCATCAAGCCTATTCTACACTATACCTCCAAGGCCCATATGAAAGTATCATCTACTCTTGTCAATAAAAAAGATGTCATTGATAAAGATCATGATAAAAAATAACTCCCTATAAATAAGAGTTGGTGGTGATGTATCTATAAAAAATACATCATTAATTTGGATGTCTATATATGTCTTTATAAGGTCTATATTAACCTCCCTCTAAAACATGGGGATACCCTAATAACTGAACAAATCATTAAGAAAAACCTATTGTTGAGTTGGTGGTGTCTATAAAAATATTCATCCACACATCAGTAACTTGAGGATACACTACTATCTTCAAGTATCATGGTCACCTCTCTAATAGGTAGGTGAAATATGGAAGTATCATTATACCAATACATAGCTAGAATGTTCATGTATGCCTGATATAATAAGATGACTAGTATCCATGGAATGTCATGAAGATATAGTTATTACAAAAATCCAATGATCCCCTCTATCTTGAGTTGAGGGTTTTATAGATAGTGTGAACATCACTCTTGACACATCAGGACAACTAGTCATTCCTATAATAGAATATATGTTAGCATCAACCTAACTATATTCAGTTACTTGATCCTAAGCCTAGATTAATAAGACTAATTGACCCTCTTTAAGAGGTTGGACCCTTGTTGAGTCCTTGAACTATTTATTTTTGGCTTCAAGGGTGAAGATACCATTTTCTTAAATGGTGAGGTCATCATTTAGGTGATTTTTCACCTTTTTAAGGTGATGTCACCATTTTCATTTTAATGAAAATGGAAACTTCACCTTAAAATCGGTGAAATCACCTTTTTTATTATTTTCATAAAATTTTGGCATTTATTTTATTTCTAAGAATAACAACTTTGCATGAAGTCATCATTTTCCTTTGTAAATCCATTGAATGGACTAAAATGTAAATGGTGACTTCTTCAATTTCTAACATAGAACTAGAAATAGATACATGAAAAGGAGCATTAATGACCAAGTTAAAGTTACTCATAAATGGTCCATCATTGGGTTACTACTTGTGCTCTTTCATATTCTCTGAGACATGGTGTTTAGCTCATCCATGGGCCATTTTCCTTAACTCATTGCATAGAAAACCAAATCTCATAAAATATAATAGGCTAGGATGAAAATGAATTTTTTTTCCCTCTAAGGTTGAATATATATCCAAACTTTTGAATTTTTACCCCATAGGATTATGGTTCATTTAGTGCACTCTAAGAAGTGTATTTTTCACATATGTGGTCTATTTTATGCATCATTTGATCTTACATGCCTTATTTTTTTGGCCATATTTTAACCAGACCATCTTTTTGGGCCTCCTTTTATAGCCATCTAACAACATTATTTTTTACCTATACCCCATGTTTGTTTGAACATAATTTTTTTTACTCACACTTAGGTTATAAACATATTATTACTCTTTGCTAGCTCATTGTAAACCCATTTTATATTTTTTTTTCATAAGCTACCCTTGCCAATTTGCCTTAGTGTAGAAAATTCATTTTTGATAGATCAAAAATATATTATACCTTTCTAGGATAAACTTTTTTTAAATCATGAATTTTAAAACTTTGAATGACTATAACCACCTTTGGGAAAATCATTATTTTTCAACCAATTTAATGATTATAACCACTTATGGGAATGTCATTATTTTTGCATCTCATGTTAATGATTATAATTACCTTTGGGAAAATCATTATTTTACGTACTCTATGTACCCTCTTGGGTTAAATTCCTATGTGACTAATTATAACTACCTTTGGGAAAATTAATGTTTTACATTCCATTACTGAATATAACTACCTTTGGGAAAATCATTGTTCAACCCACTGCCCTACCATGACAAATCTCTATACCACTACTTATTATTGTCTTTGGAAAAACTATTTTCAAGCCCTTTTTTAATAATTATAATTGACTATTAGGCAAATTAGTGATTCTACTAACATTACTATTTATAACCACCTTTAGGCAATTCAGTAATTCCACCCCCATTGACACTAGATTATGTCATTTTCTTCATTTTGAGGGTATGTTTTGCAAATCTATTCTTTTAATATATTCCATATAGGGGGAATCAAGGGATTATCAAAATCACTTTGGGGTATTAACTATTCAACTTAACAACTTTTATATTCTTTGAAAAGACATTACTATGCCTATGTCTCAAAATACCTTCTCAAATACGGGAAAATTGTAGACACTTAGTTTTGACCACTTTCATTCCTAAACTAGGTTTTAGTTCAATTTATAGTATTAAATGCAATTTAAGCCTATAAATAACTTGAATAACCAAATTCATCCATGTAAGGTATCTAGTTACTCATAAATATGATGATGCTTACTTATTTAGGGTATTACCCTATATGCATGAATAACCTAGTTTGGTTTCAACCGTAGTCAGATTATGCATAGTTATTTGAAATTATTATCATGTCAAACTATTAATTCAAAAAATACAAAAATCACTAATAAAGATTAATTACATTGTAAATCTTAATTAAATTGCCTAAGTAAATATTCCAAGTTGAATTAATGAATTTCATTTATTAAAAAAGAATTTTTAGCCAAATATGAAGTCATAGGTCAAAGGAATTAATAATGTTATTTATTAATTCCTAAATATTCAAAAAGGATGAGTCATAACCTCAAAAATATCTAAAGTGATTTGTCATGGCTCATAAATATCTTAAACTAAGATTTTATGAGAGCTTTGACCTAACTCGAGGTTAGCTTGACTCAACCTAGGTTATTTTAAGACTCAAACAAAGTTAGAATTTAACCTAACCTCCCTCAAGTTAGAGTTAGTTCTTATATATATAAATACAAGTGCCCACACCATATGCCTACAAACTTTTCTGTGAAAGGTTATTCTATATGAATGTCTTCAATAATCCATTGAGAGTAGTGTTACAATGCCCATTTTATGCCAATATTCTCACCAATCCAAGCTAATATAAAATCAAAACCATAAGTTACCATTACATAAGTGATACCACCATGGATAAGCATTAACAATAGTCTCTAATGTCATTTACTGAGCATTAACATCCTTATGACAGAAAGTGGACATCAAATTTGATAAAGGAGGTAAAATACTTGTGTTGTTTTTATCTCTATTTTATGATCATGTTCATTATTGTATGCTCACCCTAGTTCTTAGGAAAGAGTGTTTAGTTTTATTGTATTTTTATGCATGTATTTTTATCATTTTGACTAACAAGGAACTAATCAACAGTTGTGTGCTCTTCAAATTCCTAAGATACAACTATTGCCCATTTTTTCACAAGTTGTCTAAGATATTCATAGCCTTCTCTCTTGAGACATATCTCAAGTAGATACCCTCATAGTTTTTATTGTAAAGGACTCACCATTTTATCATGAGTGGGTACACTTAAGACCTAAAGATCACTTTTGTTCTCTATTTAGCTTATGGGATAGGCCCCCTGAGAAGATAATGAATGATATGATCATACCACTCACCTCTAGCTACTTGGACTACATTAACTTATTTGACTCAAATGCATGGGTTTGTCTTAGTCACTAGATAGATTATTCTATGGCCTCTCACCATCTTGGCTGATCTAATCTCTACATCAAACTCTTGGAATTTTCCATCCACTTGCCCCTTATTTAATCTAATTCTTTTTGGCTAAGCATGAGCTTACCTACTAGGTGTAGGACTATAACATGAATTTTTTCCTCTAGATATAATGCCTAAACTTATCTATAGCCTGGACTAATGCATATATTTCTTAATATATCATCAAATATTTTAATTTAGTATCCTTTAAATTAGTAATCATAAAAGTAATTGGGTGTTCACTATCATCTACCTTTTGGGTGAGTATTTTATTAATGGTATGATCTAAGGCAAAAGAATATAAACAAATACTTAGTGAAGTTAGGACTAATCAATACTAGCACCTAAGAAATGGTCATCTTGATTTTTCAAAAGTAATTCTTGGCCTCCACTGACCATTTTACCTTGGGACCCTTTTTGAGCATGGAATTTTATGGATTGATGATTTATATGGACCTATAAATGTTTTTGTGCATGAAGTTTATCATACCAAATAATTGATTCAATCTTATTTGTTATTAGGAGGTGTTATCTTTAGGATGGCCTCAAATCATTCACGATCAATGGAAATCCCATCTTTGGTTATGATGTGGCTTAGTATATTTCCCTCTATAACTCTAAAGTTATTTTCGTAGGTTTTAGGGACACTCCGTAAATTCTACATCTATCAAACACTTTATGCAAGTGATTTGTATGATCCACTCTATCTTTAGAAAATATAGTGAGGTCATCCATATAGATGATGATGAAATTACTAATAATTCCTTGGAATTAATGGTTTATGGCTCATTATAACGTCTCCCTAGCATTGATGAGGCTAAAAGGAATATTATTATAATTATATATTACCCACTTTATGGTGAAGGTTGTCTTCATCCAATCCTATGATTCTACTAGCACCTAGTTGTATCTTGAGAAACCATCTAGGAAGGACATCATTTCAGACCCACTGATAGTCTAGATTAATTCATCTAGAGAAGGTAGATGATATTTTTCCTTTTCTAAATATTGGTTTAGGTTATTGAAGTTGACAAATAGCCCTATTTTTCCAATTTTATTCATAGTGGGTACCATTTTTTCCACCTAGGTAAAATGTTTGATATGAAATATGGTCTTGGCATCTAATAAATTATGAACTTTAGTCTAGATGAGAGGTCCTAGAATTGGATTCAAGGGCCTTTGAAATTTCTTGGAGGGTCTAATGTATAATATTAAGGGAATAGTATGGGTTCTTACCCTAGGATCAAAATTCTACACGTCTTAATAGGTCTGAGTGATTATGTCCTTGTAATACATTAGTATATCCTTTAACTTTTACTTTTTAGTATGAGTGCAAGCTAAACCAATGTTGACATACTAGGGGGATTTCTTAGTTCTCAAATTTTCTTTACCAAATTAGATTGATATATCTTTATCTAATTTTTCCTATCTTCTTTTGGATCCCAGTCAAATATGTTTTCTAAAGATACCATCCCCATGGGGATTCTATTTTCCTTAAGATGAATGATACCATCATTCCCAAGGTCTTTTTATTATAGACATTAATAATCCTTTTCATCTATAATTTGGTCTTTAAAGGCCCCAAAATTATTTATGAACTAAATAATTTTTTGATCATCCTCAAAGACCTATAAATTTCTACATTATCAGGGACTAAGAGACAAGGCACTATCTTCACTAAAAATCTTTGCATATTTAACTCTTAGAGTGGTGTCAAGTTGGTTTCCAAAGATACTAATGAATCTATTGCATGATTTTATTACCTTAGGATCAATCTAATTTTTAAAGTGTCAAAAGATTAAATTAAGTCCTCAGATATATGCTTATATCTATTTAGAGAAGACAACTTACATTGACACTTTTTTCTTATCTGGTTAACCACCACCTCAAAATCACCAAATATTTATAACTACTTAACAAAATGCTTCAAGGTGAATTATAGACCTAGGATTACTACCTCATACTCAGTCTGGTTGTTAGTGCAAGGGAAATGTAATTTATATACATAAAAATATTGCTTCCTTTTTAAATCCATTAGGGCTACCCTAACACTAGCACCTTGTTAAGATTAGGTTCCATCAAAATATAGATTCCATAGCCATGAAGATCCTTTATATTCTTGGAATGGGGTCCTATGTTTTGTAGTGAATGTGTAAATACCATCATTTGAGGATGTAAATTTGACCTTCTCATTTTTGGATTATAATTAGTGATCAAGTACTTCATTTTATGTTCTTATTAAATCCTAATTTGATTGGGCATACCTTTTCATAATAGTCAACTATGAGATAGTTTAGTTCATATGTACCCATTTAATGTTTTTTACCAATCTCAGATGAGTAACTGACTATAACCTTCTATTATGTTGACCACCAAGATAGCTATGTACTACTATACATGTGGCTCTGAGGCTATCTATATGTGTATGTTTAATAATTCCCCTACCCAAGGTACTACACAGTTATCTAGATGTAGGAGGGTAGGTGTAAAAATTTTGGGAACAAAAAATGGCCAACCAATGGACATGATTTTCCTAAAATTTCATAAATTTGAAATTATATAGATAATTTGAGATATCTACACTCCAAATTTGAAGATGGTGTGAGAACATGGAATGTAGAATTTTGAGTCTAGTTTTCAAAACACTATTTTTTTTAAATGGTTAAGTATAACTAGGTCAAACATCAAAATTTAAAGAGTAACTCCTATTTTTTTAATAAAATAGAATAGATAGATGACCATGTGATGCACCCTTTTTAGCAGCATTTAATATTATTTGAAACCCTTTGGGGAAATTTTGATAAGATATTATAGGTTATGACCTATATTGTTTTATTGAATACTATTTTTTATGAATTTTACAAGTAAATAGATCTATAAAACTTTAAAAAAATGGATAGCCATCTATGCAACACACCTAACTACCTCAAAAAATTGAAAATTAGTTTTTTTAATGTATGTAGAATTAAGCCTAGTTTATGACCATATAACTTTTTTTGCACTCGGATCAACAAAAAATAAATTACATGAACATGTATAGGCATGTATATTTATGGCATGTAGTGGCATAAAAAAGCTATAGCTATAAATCAACATAGTTTAAAACCATAAATTAGTCAAAAAATTATAAAAATCATGTATTTGGAAAGAGGAGAGCATGATTTTTGCGATGGTATTAATTTTTATAATTTTACTATTGAAATTTGTAGTGTATTTGGTGATTGAAGTTGAATTTTATTATTTTTATTAGAACTCTTCAAATCAGCTATAGATTGATAATTCCAAGCCCTTAGCTCAAGAATCCAAGCCATTCCCACGCTAAAAGGCACAATTTTTTAATTCAAATTCAAATATAACGATCATGTTAATAACATGATCATAGTATTAATGTAATCATGTAATTAAAAATGTTAGTAACATGATCATATATAACACTAAAAAACCCAAATTTACTCTTTACCTCAAATTTTATTAATGATCTTATATGTTTTTGAGCTCCCTAATAGTGGTGTTATTTCATGTGAGATGTAAAATGTCCCTAACCTTGGATAGTGAATTACGATGTCATGGTATCACACTAGACATCAAAATTTTATGGGAATTTTAATATGTTGACTTGAATATTTATAATTACTTGGTTTTAAGGTATAAATCATTATACATTTTATGATATAACTTATTTTATCATGAGATGTCATACAATTCATGTTTTAAACCTATGGCCAAAACTTAGCCTTTGGAGTACCAATCTAGATATGTATCTAAAGTAAATTGGGGCTATTTCAAGCCCATTTAACCTAATTGAATGAATATAAAATGTGATTTTTGGGTTTATAATCTCAAATTTCATTATCTTTATTTAATCAAAGAAGCATTATTTATTTATATGCAAGTGTCACATGCATATAATATGGTTTTGATCTTGATAAAATTGAAGTCATCAACTAATGAATTTAAATGTTGATTGGTTCAATTATGGATGTAATTAGGGTTAAAATTATCCACATGAATGCATTTTTAATTATGTATTTAATGTGATTTAGAGTGAAATTGACCCTAATGTCATGTCATATGTAATTAACCAAATAGTTGATTTATTTAATTAAGGAGGTATTTGGGGCCAATTTTAACCCTTTCAAGAGAAAGATATGATTTGGGGAAAAATTAAGTTTTATTATATCATGAATTGATCTAATTAGTTAATTTGTGTAATTAGGGGCATTATTTGGGTAAAATTGAGCCCATAAATCAAATTATGGGTCAATCAATTGTATAACAGGTATACAACATGTATGGATTAACTAACCCTACTTTTATCAAAAATGCAAACATGAAGGTAATTATCATAAATAGGTAATTAGCTTAAATTTTATTCAATTACTTTAGTTATTGGACCCTATGTTTTATATCTTAAAACCTAAACCTTGTACCATTTAACTTTAACCCTTAACCTTGTAACATTTAACTTAAACCCTAAGCCATAATCCTTAAACCCTAAACCATTTAAATTGTAGACCCTTAACCCTTAACTGATAAATTTATCCTCAATTAACATATTTTATATATATTAAGAATTGGTTTAAATGGATATGAATCTGGTTAAAATCACATTTAACTTAATTGGCTCAATATGTGATGATGTGGGGGCTAATTGAGCCTAAAATCACATTCTTTACTCATAGATATAGGCTCAAAGAGATAAAATTTTCCCCAATCACCATCATGATTATACCTTATATACCTGAAAACCTATATCTTAATCTTTAATCCCTAAATTTCCTAATCCCTAAACTCTAAATCATAAATATAAACTCTCTAAACCTTTAACCAATAATTTTAGCCCAAAGTAACATCATTCAGACTAAGAATTAAGTTCACATGACTGATTGCCCCATTTGAATAATTCAATCAATCTACATAATGACATTGGTTATAACGAGAACCCAAAAACACATTCTAAAGTCACAAATCGGTCCAAGTGATTCAAATTGTCCTCAATTATCTTTTTAATTAACCCTATGTACCCTAAACCATATATACATTAAAAAATAAGTCCTAAACATTATATCCTAAATTGTAAACCGTAAAATTTCCTTATCTAACAATTCATTTTATCCCAATAAACATCCTTTGTAGTAAGAATTAGGTCCACATGGCATAGAGTGATTAGACATTATATACACCCTTAAACCTAGACCATATTCCCTAATCTCTAAAACATAAATTGTAAACCCTATGCCCTAATGAACACTACATGACATAAATATACATTACTTAAAATATAACTAATTTTATCATGATATATCATAAAATGTAGTTTGTAAACCTATGGCCAAAACTTAGCCCTTGGAGTACCGATCTAGTTGTGCATTTAAAGTAAATTGGGGCTATTTTGAGCCCCTTCAACCTAATTGCATGACTATAAATGTGATTTATGGGTTGATCATCACCAATTTCATTATCTCTATTGAATTAAAGAAACATTATTTACTTATATGCAAGTTATACATGTATAGAATGTTGTTTTACACTCAATAAACTTGAAGTCATGATCTAATGAATGCAAATATTGATTAGTTAAATTATGGAGGTGATTAGGGTCAAAATGATCCATATGAACCAATTTTAAATTGTATATGATGTGTTTTGGAGTTAAATTAACCCTAATTTCATTTCATATATAATTAACCAAAGAGTTGATTAATTTAATCATGGAGATATATTAGGCCAATTTGAACCCTTTCAAGAGAAAGATATGATTCAGGGAAAAACTAAAAGTTAGATTCTATAATGAATTGATCTAATTGGTAAATTTTTACAATTAGGGGCATGATTTAGGCAAAATTAATCCCCTAAACCAAATTTATGGCTCAATCAATTGTATAATGTATATAACATGTATGGCTTAATTGACCCTACTTTTATCATAAATGCAAAAATGAAGGTAATTGTCGTAAATAGGTGAGAAAGAAGCTTAAATATTCTTCAATTACCTTAGTTACTAGACCCTATATCTAATATATTAAACCCTAAACCATATATCATTTAACTTTAACCATAAAACATTTACCATTTAACTTAAACCCTAATCCATAGTGCTTAAACCCCAAACCCTTTAAATTATAGACCCTAAACCCTAAACTAAAAAAATTATCCCCAATTAACATCCTTTATATATAGTAATAATTATATTCATAGGGATGATCTTGGTCAAAATTGCATCTCTCATTAAACCATAATTGACTTAATTGGCTCAATCCATGATGATGTGGGGGCTAATTGAGCCCAAAATCACATTCTTTACTCGTAGATCTAGGTTTAATGAGCTCAAATTTACCCTAATCACCTTCATTATTGTAGCTTATATACCCTAAAACTTATACCCTAAGACATAATCCTTAATGTTCCTAATCCCTAAATTGTAAACCATAAATATAAACTCTTTAAACCTTGAACTAATTATTTTATCCCAAATTAACATCATTTATCTAAGAATTATATTTATGATTGACCCTATGTACCCCAAACCTAAGCATTATATCTTAAACCCTAAACACTATACCCTAAATTATAAACCATAAACTTTACCTATTTACTAATTGATTTAGTCCCAATTAACATCCTTTGTAGTAAGAATTAGGTTCACATGGCATAGAGTGATTAGACCTTATATACACCCTTACACCTAAAGCCTAAAACATAAATTTTAAGCCCTATACACTAATTCCCTAATACCTAATCCCTAAAACCTATGCACTAATGCCTTAATCCCTAATCTATATTAAGGATAATGGGATTATGCTATTAAATAACGTGATCATGTTAATCTTAATATATAAAAAAATCTCTTCTCAATGTATATATTTAACCCCAATTGATAATTAATAATAAGGTATATGTATTGGCTTAATTAACCCTACTTTTATCATAAATTAAAACCTGAAGGTAATTGTCAGAAATATGTAAACAAGTAACTCAAATGTTCATTAATTACATTAGTGATTGGACCCTATATTTGATATATTAAACCCTAAACCTTGTACCATTTAACTTAAACCCTAAAATCTATACCATTTACCTTAAACCCTAAGATGTAAGCCCTAAAACCAAAAACCTTTAAATTGTAGACCCTAAAACCTAAACCAATAAATTTAGCCCCAATTGAAATCCTTTATATATAGTAAGAATTAGGTTCACAAGGATGAACTTGGTCAAAATTACATCACTCACTAAACATAATTACTTTAATTGGCTCAATATATAATAACATGGGGGATAATTGATCCCAAAATCACATTATTTACTCATATATCTAGGTTTAAGGAGCTTAAATTTACCCTAATCACCTTCATGATTATACTTTATATACCCTAAAACCTATACCCTAAGCCCTAATCCTTAAAGTTCCTAATCCTTAAACTCTGAACTATAAATATAAACTCTTTAAACCCTAAACCAATCATTTTCACCTAAATTAACATAATTTAGACTAATAATTATCTTTTTGATTGACCCTATGTACCCTGAACCTAATCCCTATATCTTAAACCCTAAAGACTATTCCCTAAATTATAAACCATAAACTTTCCATATTTACCAATCAATTTAGTCCTAATTAACATCCTTTGTAGTAAGAATTAGGTTCACATAGAATAGAGTGATTATACCTTATATACACCCTTAAAACTAAACCCTATATTCCCTAATCCCTAATCCCTAGAACATAAATTGTAATCCTTAATCCCTAATGCCCTAATCCCTAATCCCTAAACCCTATGCACTAATGCCTTAATCCATAATCTCTAATCCTTAATCTATATTATGTATAATCTGATCATGTTATTAAATAACATGATTGGATTAATATTAATATAGACAAAATTCATTTCTCAATGTCTATGTTGATTAGTATTAATAATAACATGATCACATTATTTCATAATACGATCAACTCACTTCTTAATATCTATGTTGAAATAGAAAATAGTATTAAAAATAATGCAATCACATTATTTCATAATGTGATCACATTATATAATTAAATAACATTATATAATGTGATCATGTTATTATTATTTACTAAGATCACTTTTTAACATCTATTTTTAACCCAAATTGAGAATTTTTTCCCCACAAACATTCTCTACAAGACCTGCAGGACCTGTGTACCCACCTTTGCAAAGTTATCAATTGTCCTCTATGGGTGATAGATCAAACTAGAGGAAGAGGAAGATGTTGAATAAAAAAACACCAAAGGAAATGGAATATTTAAGAGAGAAACACAAGATACGAATGTAAAAACTTTATCGTAGACAAGGTACAAATTGTAATCCTGATGAACGAAATGCCATAAATAATGAAACAATTGAAAATAATGAATTACAAAATGATGAAATTAACCATAATGAAATGAATAATAATGAAATTGATAATAATTAATTAGATAATGTTGGATGCTTACATTCAAAGTTCCATGTTTTTTATTTTATTGATGATGATTATATGTATGATGCTTCACTTCCCTTGAATGAAGAAATTTTGATGGAAACAATTAATGATGAAATTAACAATAAAGAAATTTTCATGGAAACATATAATGAATAAAGAAATAATTAATTAAATGTTATCCCACCTATAAAAAATGAAAGTAATAATGATTTTGAAACAACCTCTCAATAAATTCCACCATTAATAAAAACTCAAATAATTGTGCATTAAAAATACAAGTACATTATTTAAGTTGATGAAAATATTTTAGAACCAATACTTAAGAAAATTTCTGATCACCATTCAATAATACTAGATTAATGAATTTGGGATAGTTTCTTTCATAGTTGGGATTATGATAGTCAGATATGTGAATTATTTGTTTCATTGATAAAATTGATTAAGATGAGACGTATAATGTACACATTAGGAATAAGAACATCTAACATGGATGAAGAATTTTTTTTAAAAAAATATATATATACATTATGCATATCATATTATACACCTGTAATCACACACCCAAGATTGTAATGCTACCCAGTGTATACTTACAACTAGTGTAGTAAGTGACCAAACAAGAAAAAAATAAATGGTTTCAAAAACAAGATGAACACATAATATAAATAGAAAAATATTAATGAAATCAATTTAAATACATGAAATACTTAATGAACCTAATACCAATGAGCTCTAGGCATTCTCTAGTAGACTTACATGAAATGATGAGGCTATAACTGATAATCTCAAAGAGTTACTTTCTCAATATTGGAAAGATAATACAAGAGTTTCTCACAATGCAAGAGATGTAGTGAAAATAAGAGTTGGTTCTCATAACCATGATCCACATCCAAAAAATTTATTGGATATGATTAAAACATAATTGTACTCTATTTTTTAGAAAAAAACAAATTTCTATCTGTCAAAAATATTTTGAGATGGCCAAAACTTTTTATGTAAAAATAAAGTTCACATGCACCACTTATGTTTTTGGGCAACATGTTGAATTTTCAATTCACTATGATGTTTCCATATTCATTGTACTTTTTATACTAATAACATTTTTTATGAGTGTGGTATTGAATTACCATCAAAATCAATTATGGAATTTATTCTAACTATATTTTACAAAATATCAGATTTTATAACAAATCATATTTAAATGAAAAGTACAACATTTATTATGTATTGTGAAAATTAAAAAAATATTTCCATGAGGAGATTAAAAGTACGATTGGATAGGAATTAATTGGTTTAATTAAATATAAATTAGTGATTTATCAAGTAAAATATGGCAAAAAATCTAAAAGGTGTGAGCTTGTTACAAAAAAAGATACCTATTTTTGAATTTTTTTTCAAATTTAGGGAGAAAATTATTTATGAGTATTCAAGGCACACACATAGGGTTAGATTGCTAGATGAACATTTAAAGATAAGTAAGGATGAATTCCCATATGGTTAGATTGTTTTAGTAGTTGACTTTATTGAAAATTACACAGTGAAACCCTAAATGGAAGTTTAAGCATAGTATTACAACTCATCACAAGTTACCATATTCATGCATATATCATTCATGCATGCACCTAATAATACATAACAACAAAAAAAAATATTAAGGGAGTACCATTTCTATATTAGTGATGATCGATCACATTATTCAAAATATGTGCAAGGTTGTTTTTATAATTTATATAAATAATTGAGACAAAAGAACATTACATTTGGTTAGAAAATTACACATCACAATTCAAAAATTCACATATGTTTTATTGGTTGATCTAGATGCACATTACGACTAGTGTAGAACACATTTTGACTTTCATTACTTACCAAGGATGGTTTCTAAGATTGTCTACATCAAGGTGTTTATTAGGTTAAGCTAACAATGTTTTTGGGGGTTTTTAAAGTTCATCTATCTTAAATTTATAATTATTAAAGTTTTAAATAAGTGCTAAAATAAACACACTTGCTCAAAAGGTAAACACACCAAACTAAATGAAATGTTTGAAATAAATCACACAATTATGTTGAAAAGTTAACACACTAAAATTAAATATCAAATTCAGACTTAAGTTAAGTTGTAGAATTAAGATTATTGAAATTAAGAAAATGATAAATGTTCATTTGAATCATAAAGTACACACACATTAATAGTCTATTTGACCTATAGGTTATGAATCCAGTTAAACAAAGAATTTGTATTAATTCAAATTAAAAATAAATAAGATACAACTTATAAATACCAAAAGTACACATGTCATGCCTCCTTTAGGAGTGAGCCCTTGCTCACCCTTGGATTTAGGATCAAAATAATTTAGTACTTAAGAAGAAATATTAAATAATGCATGGAAATGAAAGAGTATTATTTTACATAAAATATTCTTTTATTTTGTATTCTAAATGATAATTATTAAAATGTTTCACACCTTCATAGATCAAGCAAGGATCTACCTTTTATTAGATATAAAGGAAAATAATTATCCCTTGATACTAGGTAACAACTTAAATAGTTAAACAAGAGAATATTCATAAATATTGGTTATTATGGCCAAAATAGGGAGGAGTATTACAATAAAGATCTAAATATAGTTGGGGATATCCTCATAGTATTTGTAACTACTTATTCCAACCATATTTTCTTATGAAATATCATATAAAATGTATTCATATCATCTTGTCCTAAGTTTTAACCTATATTTACTAGCTTCTATAAATATAAAGCTACATATAGATAGAAATATATATATAGATATATGCAAAAATAGAAAGTATCTAAAATATAGCTGGAAGAGTCAAGATCATCATGGAATGGTTAAAGTAAATTTTTTAATTCCTTGAAAACATGTTTTAGATTATTTTTTAGTGTGCTATGAAATTTGATTGCTTAACTATCAAAATCAATAGATTGGCTGTCAAAATTCATAGCTTGACTATGAAAGTTTGTATCTATCTGCTGAGGCCATAAAATGCCTAGAAAATTATAGAGATTTGATATAATTATAGGTTTATGACTAATTCCATTCCTTGTACTAATGATATAATATAAATACTTTTCTTTAGATGGTATAATACCATTATATATAAAAAATGGAGGACTAAACATGTAAATAATGGGAACATTATATAAAGAATGCTAGCTCAGACTCACCTAAGCTTAAAGAGATAAAAACATTCATATTATACCTTAGACTAGTTATAATACATATAATTCTCAATGTAAATGACATATTAATGGTTTTGAAGGAAGATATAATATGGTTACAATGAGTCATAGTGTGGAATCATCACTTTGCATTATACAAGGTTAAACATGATTAGGTATGGGTTTTAAGTGAAACCAAATTATGTTAATGATCAATTGAAAATTTGTAAATTTATGATGAAAAATACAAAATAGATAAGAATTTCATAATTCATTTCCACTACACATAATAAAATAAAAACTTTAATTTAAAAAAAATGGGAGATCTAAGATTTATAGCATTGAAAAGAACATTTTTTTAATCCTCATTTGTCTACAACATTACATATGAGATATGATAAATAATAGTTTGGAAGATCAAAATAACCTTATATATTAATATTTTAAATTAAAACTAAATATAATTTATATAAATTATCATAATTCAGATGAAAACTCTAAATAAATCATATAGGCACATGTGTACAATGTTAATAATACAAAGATTGCCTTGATAGACATATAGAAATTACATCTACCAACATAGTATCTAATTTTGGATGAATGTCATATTTATATACAATGATAAAAATTCATAAATTGAAATATAGGGATAAAAAAAATCACATATCATGTAATACATCATATTCATCAAATAGCCTCCCTTTCTTTGCCGTCCTCAAAGAAGACTTTCCCTAGAATGCCCTGTTGGTAGATAGAGATCCATGTAATGCCTTAGATTACTCCAAGGTACAACTATGGGGCATATGATCATAGATAGATTATAGGTAAACATATTTAAATACAATTATTATTACAACATCAAAATAAAATACATTCAACCAACTATTAAGAAATTAATTTTAAACTACAATAAAAAATCATTTAAACATGCACTTACTACAAGCTCACGGTCCTACTCAATTTGTTTTTATTTCTCAAACAAGTTAGTGGCAGACTCAACTATTCAAATAAGCATCTAAAATAGGGAAGAAACGTGAGAATTATCCCTACTAATCATCTGAATAGGACTATCAGATGTCATAAGATAACCCTGCATACACAATACATTCACATAAGTTATATTTTCCCCATGTATATAGTAAAATTATTAAAACAAGTTTATTTTTATAATTCAAAATTACAAGTTAATATATGCCTATAATAGTGCATGTGTAAATGACATTGTAGTATTAATGCATATGTCTATCTTGGAACATAGTGATAGAGAAGTGTTTAATTGAGCCATCAATATTTCATGTAAACAAGGTCTCACTTTGATATAAAGTATCAAAGATATATATGGAAAGTTTTTTCCTTTATTAAACTAAGAGTGTATTTAATAGTACTATACTTGAATTTTGAGATATGATGTAGGGGAATCTTTATTTATCCAAATTTAGGATTTCTTAAGGTAATATTGGTCTTATAGGAAGTTTTTATATTTGTTAGAAGTCCTAGAAGTTCTTAGAATTTGAATTTGAATTCATATTAGGTTTTCTCACCAAATGTGGGTTTTTAATTTGTAATTTGTGTTAGTGTGGGTTGATGAGATATGTAAATGATGATAATTTTTTTAAAATGGATTATATATGAGTCCTATATGTGTGTGTAGTGTTATTTTAATGTGAATATCATGAAAAGATAATGTAAACCAATAATCATGGAAGTGTAATTGCCATGCAATGTGCAATGGCCAAGAATAACAAGTAGTTTGCATGTTAGAGGTAATATAAAAAATTTAATACATGTATGAAGTGTGAGAAGAAGAGTAGGAGGTTTAAATAATAGTATAAATTATATAAGGTAGAGTTAGGGAAGAATTGTATAAGAGACAAATCAATAACTCTATCCTTTCTTGTGGAGAATGAATGTAATGTGAGATTTGATCAGTGCACAAATGTAAAGTGAGTTTATTTATTATTATCTAAAAATAATGAGTCTCCATTATAAATAAGATTTATTATTTAAATCCTTATCTATTGACATATTGTATTATATTACTTCATTTGGATTTCATGAGTTGTTATGCACAATATGTAGGAAAGTAGAAGTAACTCTGCAAACACATAGCCAAAGTGGAGGTTCGAAAAGTTTCTTTGGATAATGTAAAATGTAAATAAGTGTCTATAATTTTATGATAAATCCTATGGTATTTATATCTATAATAAGATAATATTCAATTTATTATTATATAGATTTAAAGTGGTGAAACCCAAGTTTCAATACTTTATTTTTAGGCACAATCAAAAAGAGGAGAACATAGTCAATTTAAAGTTTCATTATAAATGATTGAAATATCAGTAAGTGATAGATGATATATATGAAATTAATTTAAACACATTAAAAATCTCAATACTATTGATAAAATGAAAAATATATGGGAAGACATTATGTAGTCCAATTAGTAACATTTTTGAGTTTGCATAGTCATAAAGAAAGATCATATAGAGTTCTTGCAAATAGAGTTGATGATTTAAGGTATAGTTAATGTTGTGGTATATTTATTTTAAATTTATTTTATTATTTTAATTTATCTCAAATAAATTTAAAGGGTCTTAATTTTTTATTTTGTCCTATTTGTTAACATAGTCATGTTGGAGGGGTACAAAATTCTATAAAACTACATGTTGGGAGTGATTTTGTAGTGAGAAATGAAAATTAAAAGTTTTAGAAGATGTGTGGGGTAAGGGTATATAAATTTAAATCCTTATAATCTCTAATAATGGTTAAAATGTCATTATAAATTATTTATTATCCTCTCAGGTAGGTGTAGGATAGATAACACAAGTTAGGGTTTGAAACTAGAAAATGAGAAAAAGGTTATTTAACCAATGAAAAGTCATTAAAGTTTGTGTAAATGTGTATTTATATAGGAGGAAGAGTATTTTTAAGTTTTAAATTCAATTTGAATCTTTATGGTATGGTTTCATAGTTAGTAGACTTGAATTAGGCCTAGAAGACCTAGTTAGTCAGGAGTGGTGTTGAGTTAGGTGTTCTCCAATGAGATTTAAATTATAAAAGTTTGTGTGGAGCTATGTGATTTAATGAGGTATCTGAATGTGAGTTGGGTTTGTCTGGGAGACTTTTATTTTACATAGAACAAGGAGTTTTGACTCAAAAAAGGGCTAATGGAAGGAAGGTGTCAAAGAGGAAATAAGAATTAAGTGAAAAGTTGAAGCTTGGGGGTAGTTTAGAATGGTTGGATGAATCAAATAAGATATAATTGAGTAGGTATATGGTGTTATAAATATTTTTTAAGGATAAAATTAAAGTATCATGCAAACCTATGTAAACTCATAATAAGATTGTTATGAATAGAGTAAGGATAAAGAGAGCGAACATGAAAATAGAGTATGAATGGGGGAGGTTGATGTTAAAATGAAATATTATAGAGGTAGTTCATTATTAAAATGACTTAAATAAGATAAGTAGGATTAATTGAATACAAGGAGGCTTAAGATCCATTGAGTAGGTAAGAGGGAATAAGAAAGACCTAATAAATGTAAAGTGATAAAAGAGATAAAGAAGTTGAAGATAGAAGACAAATAAAGATAAGAAACTATCAAATCTAGGTATTTGGCATAGGTAAGTGTGTGTTTCCATCCATATCAGGGAAGCTTGTTAGAACCTCTACATCAAGATCCTTGATATATAAATTTAACTTAAACTTATAAGTCAAATATACATAGACTAAATGTACATAAAGCATAGTATTAACTCAAAATTTTACCTTTGTATAAGTAAATGGTGTCATCCTAACATAGATGGATGTAGTAGTGGATGGGCCAATAGCTGGATCTAAAAATGTAAACAACGGCTGCATCAAATTAAATGTTACAAATGTTGACTATGATGATGAAGGCACCATCACCTCCTTCGACATAAAAAATGACACATATATTATTCAATTTATATGTAAATTAATTATTATCTAAATTAAATTTATAAATCTAGCTTAAATTTAAGATGACATTTATATAAAATATACCTTCATCTGTGTAGTGGTTAATGTCTACACATCAAATGTGCATGCTAAAAACTCATCACTCATAAGTATATTATCCAATCCCTCTAAACTACTAGCACCATCATCATCAGAAGGTCTAGTGAACATAGCTTCATAATAACTATAAGGGTGGGTTCAGGTATGCACACTAGGTGGTATATCTCTAGCATCAATCTATGAGAGCCTACTAATATACTGAATGACTATATCAATGAGTGAACTAAGTGCATTTAGAGTGTTGATCTCTACAACTTGATAAACTATAGAGGGTATCTCAGGCTTAAGTGGATTTTAGATATAGATCCTTTTAGGCCAATTGTGTTCATGATGTGCACCTAGTTGATCATATACAAAGCCTTTCCCTTGACCCTAAAAATCACTATAATCAAAATAGTTTAAAATATCATCAAGGAAAAACACATTGTAGAGTTTATTTAAAAAATACAATGGGACCTCATGGTTGTTACATGATGGATAATCATACACCATCCACCATCAATCCCAAAAAAATATTGTGATTAAATTATATTGGTAGTGATGGATTAGAAAAATTTTAACAGTTACCAAAAATGGTATATCGGTGGTTGGGTCAATGAATAAAGTGCAAATTGAGGATTTTTATATGTCCTTATTTTTGACCTAGTGTGTTAATAAATTTTTAGCATAATAATCCCTAAACCTATCCTAAAATGAATCCCATTTATCAATTTGACTCGTTATATAGTCAATTTGACCTAATAATGTCTTTAGGGAACTGGCTAGATAGTTATGGTGGGTGTTGGTGGAAGTGGAATACCTCATTATCCAAATTAACTCCTCAATTCCAATTTTATTTTCAAAAATGTGGGTAAATATACTCTCCTAATTACTTAAGGGATTTAATGGAGATATAGGAGGGTTAAGTGGAGGGTTAGGAGGAGTAATAAGAAGGTTTTGTGGAGGGTTAGAAGGAGGAACAAGAGGGTTATATGGAGGGTTAGGTAGAATAATAGGAGGATTAATAAAATGGGTTATTCAAAACAAATAAATTACCAATTAAACAATTAAAATTATAAAAAAATTACTAAAATTTAGTGTTCAAAAGTGTATATTTTTAGCACTTAACTCTTTTATGTGGTGGCATCATTGATTAGCAGATTCTTGGGATGAATTATATCAAGGTTTAGCCTTTCTCACCTAAAATTTTATCATAGAATGGAAACATGTAGGAAACAAATAAATATCAAATGAAAAATGATTAATTTTACATTCAGGTTTTGGCTTTTATTTTTTTTAGTTACATAGGTAACACAATCGCATTATCAACATGATCACATTATTTAAAACAATAATAATGTGATTATATAATTATTTTAAACAACATGATCAGGTTATTTAGTAATGTGATCCCATTATGGATTAGGAATTACCAAGACACAACTTAAATAACATGATCATGTTAATTAAATAATATGATCATATTATTTAATAACAATTATTGATCCATAATTTAAATAACATGATCACGTTAATTAAATAACATGATCCTATTATTTAAAACAATAATACAATCACATTATTTAAAAAAATAATGTGATCATGTTAATAATGTGATCATTTTATTATTTTAAATAATGTGATCATGTTATTTAATTAACTTGATCACGTCACTTAAATTATGGCTTGATAATTACCAAGCCATAAAATGATTGCATTATTAAATAATGCAATCATGTTATTATTTTAATAACACAATTATGTTATTTCATTACATGATTTCATTATGCCTCAATAATTATTGACCCATAATTTAAATAATGTGATCACATTAATTAAATAACATGATTGCATTTTTTAATAATGTGATCATATTACCTAAAATGTTCATAAAATTGTCACCCAACTTTGTACACTTACCCAAGACCATTCCTTTTTATTTGTCTAGGATAAACCCCAATTTATTAAATACATGTATGGGAATCACATCAAATGACACCCTAAAGTCTACCAAATGATTATGAAAATTCTTACCAAACATTCTATTTGTCAACAAGAAGGCTTGGACCTTAGTTTTGTCCTTATAAATCATTACATTCATCTGGGCAATATTATATTTGTTTTTAGAATATCTTATAATAAATTATTTCAATTGCATCTCCCTCTACTTTATGATCTAAGCCAAATCATGCAAGGTGATGTTAGATTTTATCATCTTCATATCTTATACAATATTTTACCCTCTATTCTATGATTCTATGGACTATGGTTGATCTTCCTCCTTTGGGGGAGGTTGATTATTGCTGCTCTTTATATAAGGAAGAGTGGTGGCATTAATGTTTAGAGGAATATAAGTAGTGAAAGGTCATTTACTCCTTAGGTTTTAATTACTCCTTTGAAATTACTAGAAGGCATGGATTTCATTTGCACTATATTCAGGGTCATTATCATCTTCCATTGAAAATAGAAAATCATGAGTGTCGAAGACCATAAAAATGTTAGATTGCTAGAGGTATTGGAATAACTAGGCTCAGATTAATTTGTCAAACCTTATTCCATGTCCATTTATTCTTTGAAGATCTTAAATGTTGTGCATAACTCTATGCAACATAATTATTTGTGTTGAGTTATGTTATGAACTCTACACTAGTTGGAAAGTTTTGCCTCTAGAATAGTCATCTCTAACCCCTTACTAGGTGGTTACTCCATATTATTTTAAAACCTTTTGAATGGTCTATTGTACCTTAGCCAAATTCCTAGTTGGTATTATATCTATAGACATTACCCATACTTTTATACATACTTAAGAACCCATTGCTCAAATTTTATGCCATTGTTTATATGGTATCTATTTCAAATTTATTAGAGTTAGTCATATCACCTTTGGTGGTGGAAGTGTTGATTGGTAATAAATATTATACTCTATGGGGATTGGAATCTTGGACAAAGTTATTTAGGAAACTTAAATCCTAGTTAAGTGTAGCATGAGATAGAGTTAACTGCATATGGGCCTAGGTGTCTCTAGGTCATAATGTGTTGATTAACATTTGGAATACAATTTAGTGTGGGGTAGGTTTGATACCCATTTATCCCTACTAATCTTTGATACTAGGGGTTCATTTTTATTTAAACCTCTATTTCTTCAGTATAAACCTATGTCAAATTAGCAACATGAGCTTCCCTATGTATAAACACTATGGTGGTATGATGTAAATAATTATTGTAAATTTCAAGGGCTAAGAGATCATTTGGATTATATGAAGTATCTAATTAGATATACATATTTTGGAACCTTACATTGAATTCCCTGATGGGTTCATTGGGATATCTTTTCATGCTAGTAAAGTGTTGGTATACTACATTAGGGATGGTACTTTAGCCAAACTATATTAGGAGATAATTTTGGAATTATTTTCAAGACCATATCTACCCTTCAACAACATTGAGGAACTAGTCATAGGAGGCATCTTGTAGCATAAATGGAAAAATCCTACAAGCTACATCCTCATCGAACACCTTCAATATTCCCAAAGTATTTATGAAGGATTTGAAATGTTCTTTAATGGTCCTACATCCTAAAGGGGAAAAGATAGGGAGGTATTTATTAATATTCTAAGGTAGATCATGAACACCTCTTGAAATATGACTAAGCTTGGGACCTCCTCAAGATACCTTTATCTAACCTAACATTTAGGTGGTTTTGTAATGGATGATGTAGTAGGTTATTTACAGGGGTGGATATTGTCAATATTTTAGGTATATCTACTATAAATTTGGTGATCTCCCCTTTTAATTAATGAAAGAGACCCTCCTTCTAGCACCAAACTTTTATTCTCTATTAATGTGTGTTTTATGCACACCTAAGAATAATCATGAGTTAACCTCTAACATTTTGGAATCTTGATGAAGTTGTATTTCACTATGGGGCATGAGTTGTAGGTATTGGGTCTTGTAGTGACTAGTGGTGAAATGGTGAAGAGTGAAGCAACTATTAACTGAGATGGTCTAGATATGGATATGGATCCTATATTTAATTAGTTTTAATATAATGGATATGGATTTAAATAAAGTGGGAAAGATGAAAATAAACCACAAATAAAGGGAAGGGTAAGGTAGGAAAGAGGATATACAAAAAAAAATACAATGTTTCTTTTTAACTAGCCTCAAAAAAGGATAAATTCTAAGGGATGAATGCTTTTAGATTGTTACTTTGGCATGTATAACTAACATAGTAAAGAGGTCAGAGGAATATGATATAATTAACTCTTATTCATCAGCTAAAGGTTTTTATTATTAAGACTACTTTTGCATTTCTTAATAAAATATTATAGCTAATACTAAAGAACACCTTCAAGTAGCTATGGTTTAGTCTATTAAATTGCATTAAACAACATTTCTACACAAATTTAGAGAGTAACCTACCTAACTTGTTGTAATAAAATAAGATATAACAACCTAGAATTTATACTTCACCTTTTAATTTTTAAAATACCTTACTAACTAACCACAAGATACTATAAATTACTATAGCATATATCAAGAAACTAAACTACCAGTTAGATAAAACACATAGATAATATAACATAGACATGAAATAGAAAAGTGTGCATCATAGATATTTTATAAAAAATAGAAGTGTCTCTATCTATATTGAATATCAAAATTTATCCTCCTTTTATGATGTAGGATATACATGTATATATATGCTTGGGATTGGAATGGCTCATCCCTCAAGCCATAATCAAAGTTTCATCATCAGTAAGACATACATGCCCATGATGTATCCAATCATTCATAAAGGAAAAAACATTAATACAACAACATTATAAATTTATGTAACTACAAGGGAAAATGCCTATGTAGAGATTGTGGTAGATTTTAATACTTGGGCCCCAATAGTTATTACATTTTTAACCTAAATTACATTTATGGCTAGCCCAGGTGTTTAAAAAGTAGTTACAACTGAAATAGATGGTAGAGTTAGGGTTTCTAGATGTTCTTGTATACTCTCTTAAATTTGAAAATATAGGTCATGGCTTAACTAAAATCCCATTTTAATTTCCTTAAAGTCTAATAGAGGCATCTTAAAGAGTTGAGGGAGTCTATTTATCAACTATCTATGTTCCTTTAATGCATCCCCAAGATCCATATAAAGAGTCTCTATTTTAATCACCCAACTTCTATCAAAATTTATCAAATATAGTGAGCCTTATTAGGTATTATATACTACTCCTTGGACCTATATTTTAAAACTATATGTTTTTGTCTAAAGGAGATATTCAAAAGTGGACTTGAGGACCAATTCCCCACTGGGGTTAGTCACACCATTTATTCTCATTTCCCCAAAAATCGTAATGGATTAATCCTCATATTTGGTGAGGTTTTTAACTAGATTTCAATTTCTTGATGCCATTAAATCAAACTATCTCTCTTAGAAGATACACATTTCAAGGCCCATGTTACATTTGGAGAAGCTATTAAGTTTATAAGGCCATAATCTTAGTTCTAGAATGATTGGATTAATAAATTGATTCTAACCTCCATTTTCTTCATATTTTCATCAAGGGTGAATACATCTCCCCACTTGGATTAAGACTCTTTTAAATTATTATTAACTAGATAATGTCATGTAACTTCTAAGTTATTCCTTGAACATTATCCATGATTTCCTTTAGAGGTTTTAAGGAATAAATTACTTTTAGTGCCTCTATGGCTTAATAGAATCCTCTAAACACTTTTTATTACACCCTCATCGAGTCTACAAAGGTGTAGGGGCATTTTATGTAATTAAAAGTACTTGAAGGGAGCAATTTTTTTCTTTGTCAAAGAGAAGACATATTTTATTTGCTCCAATTCCACCTCATATCCTTCATCCATTATAGTTTTACTTTTGACCTTTTTCATATTCTTTATTACTCTATAAAATAAAAAATTGGCCATTGGTTTTTCAACAATAACCAAGTCCCACTTTCCTTCTTCTGCTCTTACACTTTTTAGATCCAAATAGGGATGTTCAAGGAAACTAGTTATTATGAAGGTTTATATTAATCTATATTTTTGGTAGATGGGGATTTATTTGAGTTGGCATAGGATTTAGATAATATATTTTTAATTAAGGGAAAGGGAGAATAGATTTTATCCAACTAGTGACCTTCTTTGGGGTCACTGTGTCAATTACTAGCTTTCCTTTTACCACCTTCTTCCAAGTTGTAATGGTTGTAGCTTCCATTTTGGATGCACAACCAATTAATAGGTCCAATTGAGTGTATTATCATGATTGAGTATATGGGGAAGCCAAATTTATGTTAGATACCAAATATTTGAAGTGCACTTTTTTATTGAGTATAAAAGACTAAGGGCTTAAAGAGGCAAATAATGAATAGGTAAGAGGGGTACTAAGCAAATTATATAATTAATCTATCAATGATGTGAAAGTAACTCTAGTAGAATATTTTTAAGGTTGGTTTGGGAGTGTTATATCCTAGATTAATGATTCTAGGATTAGGGCTTTTAGAATAGGCATTACAACAGATGTATTGACTAGAACATTAGTTACAATAGTAGGTAAATAATGAGGAGATTTTATACCTATCTCTTAAGAAGTAACAACCAAGATAAATATTGTTTTAGGTGTCATTATTATGTTGGGATTTATCAAGGATGAATATTGGCTCATGGATTGCCCATACATAGAATTTAGTGGCCTAAACTTTGTTTCATCTCTTTTGTCTCCATATAGGTCTTAAAGTTATTTAATTGAGACTAAACTAGTCTTTAGGTTCTCAGTGTCACCCAAATGAGCCTCATTTGATAAAAATTCATCATTGAGGTCACTTTTTGTGGTCTCACTTATGGTTTTATATAAGGATGTCTATGTTTTATCCTCTCATTCCTCCTTAGTAAACCACTCCTTTTCAATATCTATTATTTCTATCAATTTTGATGCTTTAAAAGATTATCTTTTATCCAATCCTCCCTTAGACCTTTCTTATGAGGCCTCCATTACTAGGGTACTCTAAGGATAAACTAAAATATCTCATTAATTCCTCTTATATAAAAGGGGTCTAGTAGGACTATAAATTAATGATGGAAGGAATGAAATAGAAATGTGTGAATCTGATAGGGCAATAGGTGGTGGTGAGGTCAAGGTAGTATTGAATGTTGAGGGTGAATCGAGGGAAGTGAATGTTTGTCTAGGGGAAGGAGATGTTAATGGAGGTGGTGGTGATATGGTTTGGGATAGGAGATTGACTATATCTAAACAAGAATTAGATAAGAGGAAAGATGGTATACTCATCTATTAAACTAATGTGAGTAAAGGAAAAGGTAACATAGAGAACAATCCTTTGGACTGAGTTATAGTTGTGGGACCCTAAGTAGTGGCTAATTGATGAGTAAGGGTGGACATTAGGGTGGTTTTTATAATTTAAAACACTAGGATAAGACATTAGGGAAGTCTTTGGCTAACTTCCCATCCACTTCCTATAGGTGCTTGTCTTAATGGGCTACCCTATTCTGATTCCCAAGCTTGAACCTATGGGAAGGATATTTTAAGGGGTATTTAAGCCCAATTCTCTAACTAAATTTCCTTTACCTCTTCATTGGTGGTTTTTGTATGATGTTATAGGTGCTAGGCCACCACCATAGACATATTTACTTAGTTAATTATGGTGTGGACCTTTATATCATTCAAAGAATTCAAGATCACTTTATCATATGGAAATGATGCATGGACATATTTAATCTTAAAATTTACCCTAACTCTATTCAAGTGTTTCATGACATTTTTATTTAGATCCAATTGCTTTTAAGGTGACCAATTGAAATCATATTGGGTTTTGATTTTTCCCATTGGATGGAAATGTTCCCACCTAATGTATTAGATCCTACCAATGTTGAAGGGAGGTGGGTGGATAGCTCCTTGGTTGCCACTTCTTAGTCTAACATCCAAAAAATCAGCTAGATAGGATATAATTACCTATTATCCCACCTTGTCTAGGGTCAATTGGGTAGATAATAGGAGGAGATATGGTTCCATCTATTCTAATGATTGCATAGTCTAGATAGAGCTAATAATCTCCAATATTATCAATGGTTGTTCATATTTGGTTAGATAATATAGGAATATCCTTGCCATAAATGTCTTGGTATTCCACTAGATAGAAGGTCTTGGTTAGTCTATTCATATTATTCATAAATTTATGTATATGAAGAACATTAAATTTATTATAAACCTAGTTCTTGGGATACTCAATCAATGGCCCCCAAAATTCCTCAAAAGTTGAGTGAATAGTCCTTATTATAGCATCTAATAGATAATAAATCATATATAAGTTGTCATCTTATCTATTTTTTAAATTGAGGACTTAGTGAATAAAATTATCACTAAGGATCTCTCCAATATCTATGACCTTTGTATAAGTGAGGATGGTGTCCAACAAGGGAATATAAAACTCATTCACGTAGGTTATTCTAGGGAAACCATAAATTTATTTTAGGAAATCCATATTAATTTGGATTATAGGCATGAATATGGTAATCAGAATAGCATAAATAGGGCCCCTAATTGTGAAGGTATTAGGATTGCTAGCCTATTCACATAACTTGTTGGTTGTATTATTTGCATACATCAACAAAATAACTAGGGCTTGATTATAGGCTATTTTAAAAGGGGTAAACTATAATATTTTCTAAAATTAGGTCCACTAATATATGTCACCAAGGTGATACATTGGCATAATGTAATATTTTTTCCAAAAATCTAGGCATTCACAAATAAATCAAATAATAGATCAATATAAGGCATTACCTCAGGTTTTACCATAATATTATGTAGGCCTACCAATTTTATTTCCACCAATTCCTCCTTATATCTTCATGTGAAAGATGATATTTGAACCCTATGGCCACAAGGTTTTATTTATTTGACTTCCTAACATATAATAGAATAATGTTTGAATTCATGGTTGAGTGTAACTTCATCAAACTTTATGTCTATGTGATACTCATGTCCTTAATGGAATATGTATAGGAGGGTGGTAGAAGTTTTTAATTAGAAGCCATTATTTCAAACTTAAGAACTCTAATTTTCTAAAACTATGGAATTTATTGATAATCAAAGATCTCAAATTCACAATAGAATCTGTTAATTAGATGGCAATGTATCTATAATTGACTTCTTTGATTTCATATATTTCTCTTAAATTATTCACCTTTGATGATTTAAATGCACTTAATTTACCAATTCATGTAGAATAATGGCACCAATGGCCTTGGGTTTCTTTGATGTCCTCTATTTTCATATTTTAAATTTGCCTGGTGAAGTGTCATCACCTTTTGTAGTTCAAGGCAACATATGGCTTCTCCTACCTTTGCTCTGAGTGATTTTTCACCTTCATTTGAAACTTAAAAATATTTTTATTATTAGAAAATCATGAAATTGCTAATTCTTGATATTTTTGAATATTTTCTTTATAGCCTTGGACTTAGAATATCATGGCATGTGGAGGGATATCATTGCTTCATTGGCCTTAAGAGTATCATACCCCCTTTTATCATTGTATAGGCTTTAGGTGAGTGAGATGATGATACATGGATATATCTTAATTATTTCCTTACTCAATGGAATTAGAAACTTTTTATATTATTTTGATAATTGTGGTTCTATGGGATCATGGCATGTGGATGTGTGTTACTTCTCTACCCACCACAAATATTTAATTCACTGAACTTTAATCTATCAATCATCAAGTGAGTTGGATGATGATAGATGGATGGTTGTCACTACTCCAATAGTCTTGATTATTTTGTATGCCAAACTTCAATATATTATTCATTAAGTGAGTGGGATCATGACACATGGCATGATCCTGAACTTGTGCTTGCTCAAGAATCCTTTTAGTGATTTCTAAGTGTTTGAAAATTCATATGTTAGTAGGATTGTGACATATAACAATATAAAAAAAATTAGAAAATTGAATTATATAGCATACTTCACTTCACTTTAGGATTCTAATAGAATGAGTGAATTCCATGTGGTAAGCTTTGGTGACTTAGTAGGGGTATAGGCAAAAAATAGAAATAATTAAGTAAAAATCCATCTACAAAAGATAAAACACAAAGCAACAAAACTTTGAGAAACATGTAAGTTGGTTAGTCTAAAATAACCTTCATGCCTCTATATTAAACAACCCAACTTCATGTATCATTAGAATCTAAAAATATGTATATAGACATACATGAAATAAACCAAAGGCTAGGGATGAAACTAGGTCTAGATATGTAATTAGGGACAAGCATGAGCATAACTTCTAGTTTGTAATAATATAAGTGTCATTATGCCAGTTTAATCTTCAGGAATAAATTTTAGGTTACCTTACAGATATTTATAGAAGGAAAACTATTTGACAAAGTGGGTTTCTATTTAAAAAATTATATGGGGTATGTTGGGATACAACACCTTGATCTCTTATTTATTAGATAACCAGCATTTATGTTTAACATCTTACATGGTTTGATTACAATGTGTTTTATCCCTTGACAAATTGAATTTACTTGCCTAAATTCACTCATTAATTATTTCAAAGGGAAATTATGAGGCTGAAACATGTGAATGTGGTTATGTCTTGTATAAATACTCTCCTTTTGAAATTACACTTCATAATGGTAAATAGAAAGTTGAAAGGAAGGATCACTTACTATTATATGCCCAACTAATAGTTTACTATTGGAGATATGTGTAATCATGCATTTAATTATGAGTGACATAAAAAATATTTTGATAAACTTATATATATGGTCAAGTAATATTTGGCCTTGGTCTAGTGATCTTCAAAGCTAGACTAGTGATATCTAAATCCAAACTAGTGATCCCTAGAGTCAAACTAGTGATCTCCAGAGCTAGACTATCTACCTTTATATAATATCTTAGTTCTTATTCAAGATAATTTGTGTGATTTTTAACTACCACCATTACTTCAAAATAAATCCTATTTCCATTTTTTATTAGGTTCATTTACCCATAGGTGACTTGAGGATTATATAGATAGCTTTGTAGGTGGATAAAGTGATTTTAATTATTTAAATCCATTTGAGGTTGTCATATCTTCAAACCTATAATCTATTAGAGTTGAAACTATGGCCAAACATGGCCTTCATATTATTAGTGGATAACCCAATTTTTGACTCTTTGGCTAGAATATCATAAATAATACATGGTATTCTAAAGATTATACCATAATTAAGATTTATTCTATAACTCCTTTTAGTTTGGTAACTAACTAGTCATCCATCTATAAGACCATAGTAGCTGGTTATACAATAGTTAGAGAGAGTTATGTTAATGTGCCTAATGTCATTACATTTATATCATCTCCTAAATCCACTAACTCATTAGGTATTTCCTTATTTCCTATGGCTACTTTGATGACTATATTTTTAGGGTTTCCATAATTTTGTAGAAACAACTTCACTAATCAGACGTTAACAAGTTTATTATAAGCAATAAATTAAGATAGATATATAACTTATCCTAATTATTAAATCCAATATTGGCTAAAGTAATCAACTAACATCTATTGAAATACTTTATATCTGGAGTATGACTAAAATGGATCTACTAAACCTAACTAAGGGAGAAATTATCACACAACACTAAAGGAGATGGTTCTTAAGCCTATAGGAAATTAGTAATATTTAATAATCATAGCTAAGTCTGATTACATGAAATAAATATAATAAAGTATTATTAAAGCATATAACACAAATGGTGATGGTTAAAATAAACAAAAAATAAAGGGATCATAGTAGTCAAAAGGGGGGCCTTGATCACCTAAGGTGATAGATGGAAAGTAGAGACAACCATATATCTATACGAACTTTAAGTATAGAGGTAGTTTGATGAAGTATTTATAAATTCAAAGATCTTACCTTGTGCAATATATATCTATAAAATTAAATGGAAATAGTTAAAGATACTTACCTTTGAGTGAACCCGTGAAGTACCAATCTCCCCTTTGGCCAATGGTGCTTTGCAATATATTTTTTTGGATTTTTAAGGATCAAAAATTAAAAATTATCTCTAGGATAAAATAATCCTACTTTTCATCCAATAATTCACACAAGATAAACTATCTTCCTTTCAAGGCAAACCCTAAGCAATAGATATTTCAAATGTAGATGTAGTAGAATTGTGAGCTATAATAATGTGAAAATGAATGTTCCTCTCTATAGGATTGAAATGAAGGTTATATTTATGGCAATGTATAATTAATAACTATTTAGTAATTTTAGTTGACAAGGTCAACTAGCATGACCCTATTTTGTAAAAAATTATCATTAGGCCTCAAACTAGGTTAGTTAGATAGACTTAGTTATATAACATGTGTCATAGCTTTTATAACAAGGTATACTATGCTAACTTAGTAGGAAAATGGGTATTTGATTTGTTATAGGAAATTTTAAAGAATAATGGCTTTGGGATTTGGATAAATGGGATTTAATTTCTTAGGGTTTAGATAATCAAGATTTATAATGGGTTTAGGTATGATAGAGTTAACCAACAATATTTATAAATACCAATGGTTTTCTCACACATTTCTTAGTGCACCTTTTAAGTCATGAACTCAGAGAGATTTAAACTCAAAAAGTAGCCACACGAGAGAAAGCATTAGTAATTGATAAAGTTTAAAAATATTATGGGTATATATATGCCCCACTTGAAATTAATAATGTGTCATGTAGGTGTAATATGAGATGGTACATTGAGAAAGAATATAGAAACACATAACAATGAGATAAAAAACCACAATAAAAAGTGGAAAAATAATTTAACCTAAAATTATAAATGTGTACCTTCACTTATCATGTTGTTGTTGAATAAGTACATAAGAAATAGATGAAAATGATGTCTAGTGTTTATAATATTAAATGGGCCTGAAAAATGAGATGAAATTAAAAAAAATACAAAAATATATGGTAACACTTAAAATTTCTATCATTGTCAAGATATTGGAACTTATTTTGGTTTTTAAAAAGATCTTGTATAAATAAAGTTATGAACAAAATATGGAATTCATCAATAAACAATTGAAGCTTTAGAGTTTTCAAATTTTTACTATAAAATGAATAAATTATTACTTGTTTGTTAATTTACTATCATTGACTATTAGAGCTCTAGGTATATTAGTAGAGTTAATATAAAGATGAATGTTTGATGTTGATGAGGTAGATGTGTTGGATGATATATTTCAATTTTTTTTGGTGTAGCCTAGGTATGGAGTGTATTTTATATTAATTTCTAACATTTTAGTGTTAAAATTAATTAATTTAGGAAAATTAAATGTTAGGGTAAATCCATGTAGTGTAATTTGCCATAAAAATTTAGTAATAGAGTAAAACTTGTAACAAAAATGGGTAGGACTAAAAAAATGAAAAATTAGATCTAAGGCAATATTTATAAGCTAGTTAAAAATAACCACTAAATTTGAATGGATTTAGTTTGGATGACTTAGTTGAATAAGACATTTTTGGTTAGGTGGATGACTGTGTAGTAATGTGTCAACCTAGTTATATGGGAGATTGGTTGATGATGTACAAGGTGGATGGATTTGTTAGAAAATAATGGTGGATGATGACATAAAAGGTGGTTAAATTTGTTGGAAATAAAATTTTCAACATAGTTTTAAAGATGGTTGATAGTGTGATAAAGTGGTTGATTGCATAACATATGGATGACATAGTCAACGTAAGTGGTAAACTACATTATACCTAGTTGACTTAGTCAAAACAAGGACTGATCGATGTAGTACGATACATGGAAAAATTATCATGGAATAAGATTGGCTGATGTAGTAGGATACATGGACAAATTTGTTAGAAATGATGGATAAAAATTAAAATAGGCTAATAAAGTAGTTAAGTATATGAATTTCTTCTATTTTTTAGTTTTTAAAGTATATTTCATTATTATTTGATAATGAATTGATACATTTTTTTTTAGAGATTATGGAGGTTATGGAGATTAGTAGATGTAGTGTGGCTACCAAAATTATTTGATAAGTTATCTATGGGAAATCAGGAATATCTAGTAGCTTTGGGGTTAGGTGGTATTATGGAGTTCTAGCAGATCCCATTGAGTGTTGATTTAGTGTCCATGTTCTTGGGTACATGGATTGGAGATAGATGTGGATACAATTGAGGAGGGTATCACCTTGTAGGATTTACATTCTTTATTTGGAATTCATATTGCTAGCACAACTTTATAGTGTGATACACCAAACATGGATTTTGATAGGTGAACCTTATCCTTATGGTAAATTGGCTTGGAGATAAATGTTGAGTCATCCTTACAAGTATGTATATTTTATGTGTATGTATTAGTTATTCTATATATTTTCAAGGCCATTATTGGACTTGTGATATTTCATGTAATCTATCACATGTCAGATGATAAGTTCCCATTGTATAATGTTGTGTTGTATCATTCCATGTTATAGAAGATCACACCATATGACTTGGGATCCATTATTTGGGTGCATTTAATGCATGATTTTTATAGTATGTTATTTTAAGGACAAACTACCATGGTCCTCATTATATTATTATGTAGTTGGATTTATGATAGATTTCTTATGTATCAACATGTAGTGTTATTGAATGTAATGGATTATGCCTTTACACATGTTCTGAGGTGGATAAAGGATAACATGGTATTTATTAAACCACATACACCAGTGTTGTATACTATCACATGAAGGTAAATAATTTGGCATCCATAATAGGGCATGATAGATAATTTGAATCATTTGAGTATATTCTAGGAATAAGGTTGACTAAGGATCATTGGAGATTATGCATGGTGGATGGAGATACACCTAATTCTTATTTTCTAGGTTAGTTGATATTACCGTATCCTTTACCACTGATAGTATTCCAATCTTATTGGTCATGACATGAGAGAGATTAAAATGGATTAGGGAGGTACAAAGATGCCAAAATACGTGTTTGATATTCATCCTCACCATCCTAGGATATCAAGATGATGACACCAAAAAAATAACAAAGATATATAAGAATAGTGGTTGTATTATATTATTAAATAACATATCCACCATGATATCAATGAAGATAGAGATAGGATTTAGTGCATCCATAAGTAGAACCATAGGGAGACCCAATTGTGTATCTTGTATTGAGTTGGTAAATTGGGAGGTAGATTCATAGTGGAGTGCATCATGCTTGTGTGATTGAGTCTAGTTAATATAGAAGTTTCATGCCACTATAAATCCATGCATTATAGGATATGCTTGGTAGTCATGCAAATGGAGTGATTATTGAAGAGTGATATGTAGTTTCTTACTATTATTTTTATTTGAAATAGAGATATATGTTATATATATATATATAAGGAGTAATGTGAGTTTTAATTTAATTTTTATAGAGGCTATAGTGGAGGAGACCAAATGGGAAACCATGGTGGATATGTCCCATTATGATATATTATATGAAATTATACCTCAATAGGATACTATGCATATGATATATCATGTTGTTCCTTTATCACGTGCTTATACTAGGTGGTTGGAAAGATAGGTAAAAAGAGCAATCTAGAATCTAACAAGGTTGAGCTAGCTGACTTAGCTAGATAAATAGTTAAAAAGAGTAGTTTAGAAACCTAAAGGGTTCATATGGTCAACCTATAAGGATATAAAATTAAGAATATAATTATATAAAGCTACAACATCAAGTTAGTCGACCCATTTGGATAAACAAGTAAAAAGACCAATTTGGAAACCTATAGGGTCAAGATGGTTGACCTAGTTGGATAGATCAATAAAATGAGTAGTATAGAAATATTGAAGATTGATATAGTTTAAATAATTAAATTTATATGAAAAAAGAGTATTAATGAAACATAAAGGGTTAAGTTGGTTAACCTAGCTAGATTGATAGGTAAAAAGAGTAGTCTAAAAACTTATAGGGTTGAGATAGTTAACCTAGTTGGATAGATAAGAAACTATAAACTAGAAAATGTTATTTTAAAACATAAGAAAATAATTAAAAAATAAGATATTAAATAATTTTTTTTGACTTGTTATATTCAATATAATCATATAGGTTAATGATGGTTGATCGAGTTGAGTCACATAACATAAAACTATGTCAATGTTGGTCAACATAGTCTATAATACAAATGAACTAATCAAGCAGAAGGTATAAATGAAGTGTACAACTATATTACTATTTTTAAATATCAATTATATGTATTAAAATTATTTGATTCATTTTTAGGATCCAAAGGATACTTTATTTTCCATTATATAGTGATGGCCCAATATTTTATACTGTTAACTATGGAGGATTAGAACTTACCCATATCCCACTAAACCTAGTTTCAAGGGTAAGATAGATATAACTTCTTATAGATAACCATAAATTGATGAACCATAACATTAAATGGATTGTTATATTCCTAAGGTTTAATAAAAATGTAAATTTTAGGTGTTTTCTAAATATCATGAGGTATGTGGAAACTAAAATCCATGTTTCTCTTTATACTATGGCTATCATTATTGGGGAAATACCCTCATTCCATGATATATATTTTAACCTTTTCAAAATTAACAAGTATAAATACTATGTTTGTTAAAAATATGATTAGACTAAATTAGGGTAATAATATGCAATAAATAAAACCACTAATTTATTACAAAATTGACTGTCTTTCACTTTTCTAAGAATAGTAATAAATAGGGAAAATAGGAACTTAGCTAAAAAATGATTGAGATGGATGATCTAGGTGTTGAAAACTAAGGTGAAAGGTAGTTTGAGTGTCATAAAATAGATCCTAATGTTATAACCCCTCATGGATAGTATCACCATAATTGGAAAATAATGCCATTATTGGAAATGTGGTGGTAGTGTCCTAATATTAGCTATAGTGTCCTCTATACAAGACTATCCTAAACTTATGGGTACACCTGTGTCTAGATCTCTAAGGTTTGTACATACATGCACAAGTATTAAAACCCTATATTTTTCATATTATGATTTATTTTATGGGTAAACCCTAATATTCCATGTAGCTATGGCATCTAGTTGATTTTATTTGAAAGTGTGTTTCTTAATAGGGTAGGTTGGACATCCTCAAAACCCTATTATGATGAGAATTGCCTACATACCAATGATTCAAGGAGGGATCAATCTTGGTGTACTTATCCCCACTTAAGTGTTAGTGTAAGTGAAATTGAGGCTATTGTGATAGTGTCCTTGAGTGCCTTAAATGTTATTGAGACTAGAAATATAGGTAATCTAAGATTAGGACTATTGTATATGGTAGTATGTAGAAGTAGGTTAGAATAGGGATTAATAACCTTAATTATGCTCAACTTCTTATGGGTTTGAATGTGTATTTTTCATCTATTTTATATATTGTTGTTAAATGGATAAATTTCACATATATATATATATATATATATATATATATATATATATATATATATATATCACCCTCACAAACATCAAAACATTATATATATATATATATATATATATATATATATATATATATAGACATATACATACATATACATATACATATAGATATACATATATGTATGTATATATACACACACACACATATGTATATATATGTGTGTGTGTATACATACACACACATACATACATATGTATATATATATATATATATATATATATATATATATATATATATATATATATATATATATATATATATATATATTTATGTTTATGTGTGTGTGTGTGTGTGTGCGTAAAATCAAATACTATTTTCCTTTCCTCTCTCCTATCTCTTTACCCTAGGAGGTTTTAGTTTTGAAAAGATATATGTTTTGGCAAATGAAAGGGAAAGGAAATTAGTGTCATTTTTGGGACACTAGTGCCATATGTCTCTAGTGTTCTTATTATGGTGCTAGTATCCAAGTGGAATAACACTAAGAACAAAAGGTTATGATTAGGAATTAAGGGATTGGGACTACTTTAGGGATAACTAGGGATGTCTATGCCCACATGAGGGTTGGATAAGTGTGATAATAGGCTTTAGGATATGTCTATGTCTAAGATAGATATATATAGTATCAAGTATCACTCAAATACCACTTTTATGTGATTACATTTCCCCCCAAATTTATTATCTAAATGTATCAAAGTGAAATGACTAGGATAAAGGAAATAGAAACATACCTAGACTTACCTAAGAGGTGAAGCCTATGAAGATGGGTTTGTGTATGTGAAGCTAGGTCTGAGTATATGAAGCATGATCTAATGCATGTACTATAATTGAAACATGAATAAATCATTATTTACTTAATATATGTCAAAATAAAATACTAAACCAAGTAAATAAGTAAAATCAAGTAAAACTGGGTAAAGAGATAGGAGAGAGGAAAGGAACACCTCACTAGGTACGTGAACAAACATAAAAACCTAGAAAAAACCTATGTGTGTGACTGTTTATAGTGATCAATTAGAGAAAAAAATGAACTAAGATTATGGATTAATCAATCCTCATGTTTGGATGGCTCAAGAACTCAAACTATTTTTGACTCCATCATTATACACCCCTACTTGGTAGATCATGACCTATGAATAGCTTGGATTGGACTGATAGTTGTCTAACCCTCTCATTGTAGTTGTCTTAAGAACTAAATTAGGATATGAATCCATAATTTCTGACCCATGTGTAGTATATGCATTTAAAACATAATTGTGTGATGTAACTAGAAATATCTAACTGGGTATGTCTAATTGGGTATGTCAGCTCTACAACCATATAAGGACATTAAGTAGCTCCTAGCCACTCAATAATTCTATCCACTATAGATGGAGTAAGGAATTAAACTAGTGTCAAACCTAGAACATGATGGTAGATGTATACAACATAGATAATAACATGGAATTTTTAATTCCATCTAATCAACTAATGTGTAAGTGAGCTTATGAAAATAATGTGCCATACACAGGCCCCCAAATCTAATATTTGAGTATATTGATTTTAAACTAAGTTATAATAAACTATATCTAGTTATCTAAAATGAATATGGGAATGGTCATGTCATGCATGATTCCCCCAATCTAATAAAATTGGCATGAATCTAAGTTGAACTAGTATGAATCTAGGCAAAATTGATAAATTTATAATTGAATATGTGCATACTTTTATTGTACCTACTATAATTTTCTAGCCAATCTACATTTGTCTAATACTAAGGATAATAGACAATCATGACATGTATTATATAGTATTTATATTATTGGAAATGTGGTGCAAGTGTCCTATTTTTGGTGTTAGTTTCCTTTTGGTCTGATTTTCATGCAACTATGTTACTCTCTATGCCACCATTTTTACATTATGTTTACCTGAGACTAATTTTATGTAGTCTAAGATTTTGAGCTATAAATTCAATATAGGACCCTAATATATATGACAAAACCCTATTAATTTATGCTCTTTTGAGGGGAGTTGTTAAACATATGCAAGAACTAACACCAAAATAAAATTATCTAGAAAATGTGTATTAGTCGAAGTATATATGATAGCTACATAATAGTGCAATATAATGTGTATACATAATCTTAATCACCTAAAAGTGGAATTTAAGTGTTAATAGTGGTGATTGACACCACTTATCCTAATTTATCCCTAGAATTATCTTAGAGCCTATTTTCATAATTATCTATCCTTTATGTGTGCCACATGCATCCCTAGTCATCCCTATAGTAGGTCTCAGACATTCATTCTTACAACTTGGACCTTTGTACTTAGTATTATGCCACTTAGACACTAGCTTCATAATAGGGACAATAGCTCTAAATGGTGTTAGTGTCCTAATAAAGGTGTTATTGTCTTTTCCCTCTTCTTTTCAAAAACATAATATCTTTTCAAATCTTGGACCTCCCAATTTTAGTTAGACCACTTTTAGCACTTGTACAAGAACCAAAATAGTATAAATACATGAATTGTATCCCTTTAACCACTATATGGAAATTATATGCAAACTTAGAACAAGTTGTGTATAATTAAGTTTATCAATCCCTATTCTACCTTAATTCTACATATATCCATATATAATATTCCTAAGCTTAGATTGCTTAGATTTCCAATCTCAAGAACATTCAAAGAACTCAGACCGACACTCATACTAGATTCTCTTACCCTTTCACCAAGCACTTAGGTGGGAGAAATACATTGGGCTTGATCCCTCCTTGGAGTATTGGTATATATGTAGTGTGCCCATATAGTAGTGTGGATCACACATCTAACACATCAAGCCCATTAACCCATTTTTTTCATAGTGTTCATTCAAACCCTTAAAAACATGAAAAACTATGGTTTTTGTAGTAAAATAGAGATATAAATACAAATACTTATCAAAGAGACCTAAAATTTGGTCTAGATATAGAACAATACTTGATTTATAGAACCCAAAAATTATTTAGAGAGAGGACATTAGTGCAAAAGTAGGATACTAACACCATGTGGTGCTACTATATAATTAGTCTACTACTAACTAGGAATTATTCTAACACTTAGATCCTATTTATAACATTTGAATCAAACTTTGTGCCATTTTTAGCCTCTATATCATCCATCTTAGTCTATTTATAGATAATTACTTGTTTACATCATTTCATTATATTTTTAGAAAGGTCAAACCAGGTCAATTATATTACAAATTAGTGAGTATATTTATTGCATATTTATAACTATGTTTATTATACTTAACTCTGTAACAACATAGTATTTATGCTTTCTATGTCTTAAAAGGTTAAAACATTTAGTGAACCTAATTTAATTTGAATACTTCTTTTAAACCTTGGTTCTATTCTAGGGTTTTCCTTCTCCATTTTTATATGATAAATTAAGGTTTATTAACTTTTAATTTTTCCTAAATTTTTCAAAACATAAATGATCCATATCAATCCTTTATTGAGTTTTCATTGATTAAATATTTCATAATTTTATACCAAATCGTGCAAACCCTACATCCATATACTCAGTCCTCAAACACTAAAAAACATTAGCCCTTAAGGGTTTCAAATAAAATTCTTATTTTTTATATACATTGGGATAAATATTTCCCATATTTTCACATATACCTATGTTATATTATGTTACAACTATTTTGTGATTGGTATTTATTATTTACATTATCTTCTTTGGCAAGTTTAAAATGACACTCAAGAAGCCTCTTAACACTCACCCAACAAATAAATTTCTAAACTTTTCACATAATTATACAAATGAATGGATAAATTTTCAAGATTCCACACTAGCACTTGATAATGAGAATGATTTAATTTATAATGATGGTGATTATTATTATTTTAATGATAGATATGATGATTACTATGACTATGACAATGAAATTACTAATGAGGATAGATTAGATGCATCTTCTTCTCTTTCTCCTCTTTCTTCTCTTTCTCCTCTTTCTTCTCCTACTCCTCAAAATCAAACTAATAATCTAAGGCCAAAATAACCCCTTGTTGGTAGTGGTGCGTTTCAATGTGATCCTAGATTTTCAACCACTTTTTCTACATCCTTATTTAAATTAAAGTAATACAAGAACAATAAATCAATCTACCATCTAATTATTAAATTAAAATTATACATGATGTTCCTAGTATAGGAAAAAAAAAATACAAATTCTTTATCCTTCTAAATTAAATTTGAAAAATAATGTTTAAATGAGTTTTACACCTTTTAGTGATGTAAAAACTAAAGTGGATAATATTATTCTATCACCTTCTTTTACATTTGAATCTCAACACAATAATTTTATAAAAAACATAGATAATTCAAATATATCTAACTCTTCTCTTACATTTTATAATGTGGTAAATGAAAACATGATTGATACTTCTACTCTTCACTTCAAGGTTGAAAATAATGATCAGACATGCATTGCACATACACATAATTTCACATTAAATATAAGTAAAAATTTAAAATATTCTCTCTCTCTCTCTCTCTCTCTCTCTCTCTCTCTCTCTCTCTCTCATCTCTCTCTCTCTCTCATCTCTCTCTCTCTCTCTCTCTCTCTCTCTCTCTCTCTCTCTCTCTCTCTCTCTCTCTCTCTCTCTCTCTCTCTGATCATGTGAATGATAATTCTTCAAGTCTTACTTATAAAAGTGAATTAAACTCTAATATTGATGAACCTCAAGATAATTATGATTACTATTATTATGGTGAATAAGACATGAAGTCTACACCTTGTATTTCTCCTCCTGTTTCACCTATTTCTCTTGTTCAAATAAATACTATAGCACATATTAAGACACAAACACATGCACTTATTCTTATATTCATGGTATATGTAACTTACATCCACATGATAATAAATTACCTTCTAGTCCATTAGCATGTGATACTTTTTTGAACATTAATAAAATAAGTGATACTAATGAATCTACCTCAACCTAAATTAAAAATTTGTGATAGCTCACTTCCCTCTAACTAAGTCCCAATTATCACACCTCTAAGGTTACATAATGCAAACCAATCCTCCCTAAAAAAATTTCTCAATGTAATATACTAATGGATAATAGAAATAACAAAATTCAAGAGTTAATTAAACCCCTTGATTATGATAATATACCTTTACAAGTGGTAATTTCCTTGATGCATGTAATGGGTGATTTAAAACAAGTACAACATCTCACATTGGATAATAAAGCATACCAATATTAGTATGGTGCCAATATCATCCATGACAATCCTATTCCATAAAAATATTCACTACAAGATTTCCACCCAAATTTTAGATATCAATGTTACTTACATTTGATGGGAATGGAGACCCATCCTTACACCTATAAGCTTATGATAAATCCATGGAACATGTCACCAATAATTTGACCCTCCTATAATTATTTTTAAAGTCCCTAGATGGGGAAACACTAAATTGGTTCCATCATGCAATCCCTAGTGGGTCACTACATACATATAATGAGTTAGAAGTAGTCTTTTTTAGGAACTAAATATAGAATAAAGGACCTTGAGTCACACTTGAGAGGTTATCTTCATTACACCAAGATGAGATAAAACCAACAAATTAATACATTATATGATTTAAATCATGTTTGCATCAGTTGATTTACTAGGCAATAAATTTAGAGGTAGTCTAAATCTTTTCTAGAGGCCTCATTTTTCCTCTTAAGGAGAAATTATTATATCAGACATCCAGATCATTTTGGCATCTATGTAACACATTAATAATATTAGAGATATAATTGGGACTATTTTCTATAAATTCATAGGTATATTTGGATGTAGGTTTCTTATATACAGAGTCATTTAACATAATACAAGAACCTAATCCAATATTGACTAAGAAATCAATGGAACATAAACAACCAAAAAAATAAAGGGAAAAGAGCCACTTTACAAAGCACCTCCTATAGTGAGTAGAGCATATGACACCAATAGTGGGGACATATATAATTTTGATAGATAAAGGCCTCATGACATATTATTCACAATACTAAATAGGGGGATGATCACCCTTCTTGTTAATCATCAACATATAACACACTACCTACACATGATATAGAATAAACCATATTGTAATTTTCATTAGATAAATATAAATTTAGATAATAACTATTATGCACTCTAATATTGTATTAACTAGTATGTCAATAGAGGCATTATATAATTTACATAAGGGGAATCGAGATCTTCTTCTCCACACTCTTCTAGATCACACTCTACTATAGGTGAGTTATCTCAGGATAGTCCTTTTAAGGAATCATTGGTTACTCATCATATGATCCATGTGTTTTATAGACACCTACTTATGTGAGATCTCATGCACCATATATTCAACAAAGGTGGCAGCTAGTTCATAGAGATCATATCATAATTTTGATTCGGCCACCAATTAAGATATTTAGAAAAAATCACATAGATCAAAACATAGTTCTAGCATGACAACTAATTAATATATTTGTAAGTCATGATGTATAATAGAACATGATTATAGTTTGATAACCAATTAAGATATTTTCAAGACATGGTGCATAATAGAACACAATTTTAATTTGACAACCAATTAAGATATTTTCAAGACATAATGCATAATATAACATAGTTTTAGCATGAAAAATAATTAAGATATTTTCAATACATGATGCATAATAGAACACAATTTCAGCACAATAACTAATTAAGATATTTGAAAGATATGATGCATAATAGAACATAGCTTTAACACAACAACCAATAAAGATATTTTTAAGACATGATGTAAAAAATAACATAGTTTTAGCATGATATTCAATTAAGATATTTTTAAAAAGAGTGTAAAAATATATATTTCCTAATAGTACATGATGAGAAATATTAATTCCAAAGTCTATTTCTACACCTACACAACATGATTAGTATCATCACTTATTTACCATGCCATCTGGGTTTAGATAATGCCTGCCATAGTCCACATTCTAGTTTAGCCAACTTCATAGATTTAGAACATAGTTCACATGCCATTTCAGTTAGTTTCTCTAATTACTAGCCTTATTTCACATGCTATGTTGCAATAGATCATTCATTATAGTAGATTTTGGGACCTTATTTACCTTTTCACATATCACACATGATTATTGTTCCTTTATTTTACATAAGCCACATTGATAGTGAGTCTCCCATGAGACTCATTGGTTAGTATTATTTGTCCCCTCTTATACATACTTTCCTTCTCTTTTTCTCATTGTATGTAGTTTCATTTTCATGTTTATTTTACATATATTATATCCATAAAATACAAAAAAAATATAACATGTCAAAAACATTAAAACATTAAAATATTTAGTCATAAAACATAAAATTAAAGATTATATGTATTTACATATTTACATTTCTTATATTTTCTAGAAATTTCATATGTTAGTTATCTTGGTATAGTTAGTTTTATCATGCGTACATGATTCAATTTTTATTATCTAGTTATTGGAGATTACTACAAGACTCAAGTCCATTACACCATTCTATATATGATATTATCTACCCACTAGGTGCATATACACTGATACATAGGTTATTCATTTGACACACTCACCCATTTGGGGGTACCCTATACATAGTTTTGATTACCACATTCCATATTTATATACTCTACATCATAAATTTAAAATTATTTTATCTTGATATTGAACATGCTACACTTACTTTTTATGACCATTAATATTTTAGACTTATCCTATGTACATGTTATCTCTTACATATATTTGTATTACGTGTTCATGTACACTCTCATTTATAGCTTTCCTAGTTTGGACTTGATTATATATTTATATGCCTTTTCTATTCTATGGAATTTGAATGTCATTACTCTATGACTCTACACCACTTATTTTCATAGTATGTATGTTTTGGAAATGTGCCCATGTACTTATGTTTGATTTATTTATTATGTATGTGGACATTTGAACATGTCCTTCTATGTGGATCTAAGCGAACTTGTTTATTATTTATGTATGTGCACATTTGAACATGTCCTTCTATGTCTTGATTTCTTAGATTTAGTGACATATGCCCATGTACCTTGTATTGTGGCCCTTGGCCTAATTTTTTTGCCTCATGTGTGTTGTATGTATACTTTCTTATGTGAATCATGGCTATAATACTTGTCTCTTGATTTTTACACACTCCATTTTTATATGCCATGATGGACCTCATGCATCTCCCCTTCCTACTTGGGTTTTCTGATGGACATCATACCCCATCCCCCTAGGTAAATACTTAGTTTTTACTTAGATTTGATATTACATACATTGTTATATCTATCTTGACACCCTTGAAAATTCTAAACATGACATACATCTTATATTACATACATATGCTCAAATTATCTTACATTTTGATGTTATGTATGCACATTATATTGGATTACTATGAAAATATCATATATGATCCTTTTAACAAACATTTTACAAATATTTTTATTTTGAGTATAGTTCTTTCACAAGTTTAACAACTTCCCTCAAAAGAGGGGGAATTCATAGGGGTTTATCATAGAGATCAGGATACTAGAATTTACTCAATGTACATTTTCAACACACATTCTTAGATTAAATAAATAAGATTCACATAAACATAGTGGGAAAATAGTAACATATATGTCAGTAAAATTACATAGAAATTAAAGCATAGGGACACTAGAACCCAAATTGGGACACTAGAAACACGTGGCACTACTATCTATAATTTGTAGCTAATATATAACAGCCTTAGTTTTATAAAAATCCAAATTGGATAGAAAAATTATATAAGGTATTGTTAGCTATCCAAGTTATACGCTTTTTAAAGTAGATTCTTCACATCCACCTCACATTTGGACTAACATTGGACTGACCTATAAGCTATGGGTTATATTTTGTCTATGCTAAAACTCTAATTTTATATGGATATCTCCCATAAATTATAATTTTAATCCTCTCTTATACCTAATTCTATTAGGATGAAAAGGGTAAATAAGTTACATGAAGGAAACCTACGCTAAGGGGTGGTGATGCAATAACATACTCACTCATCCACTCAACTTTGGACTCTTAACAATACTAGTGGGAAATGCCTATATCTAAAACACTATCTTCAATGGATTCTAAGAAACAATGTTTCACCTAGAGGTTATTTTTAATGACTAAATCAATAGGTTAATGAGAATAAGGCTTGGTTTAAGGAACTTACAATCAAACTTCAACTTCAATCTTGAGCCATCAATATCATGACATACTAAATAACTTGAAAATAAATCTTATTAGTGCCTAGGTGAAACTTGGACCTAGATAATACATTGTTATACCACTATTTCATATCAAAACAAGCATGAAAATAATAATTATAGATCATGAAGAATCTGGAATGTTCTATCCATCAGTCTAATAGGTATACAATTATAAAACATGGTAAATATTCCTCATACTAGCCTAAAGGATACAAATGAAAGGCCATTAGACCTAAATAAAAATAAAATGAGTAGATAATGGGATAATGGCATGGAGGAGAGTGAAAGAGTTAATAAATGACCATAGTCTATTCAAACTTTAGTTACAATAGTTACACAGTTCTCCTTCTAAGCCCCTCCATGCATTGGTCTTCTCTAATGGCCCGTTCTAGCATCCAAATAAAGTGTAAGATGTTTATTGAAACTTATTAAAAGTAAGGAAACACCAAAAATAATCAACCACTCCTGCATATGGTAGTTAAAATGCCCAATGAGGTACAATTATGCCTCTAAGAAATGTTGAGTATCCCACTAGTTCTTGTGCATGTTGACCTAGTTAGGTAATTATCCTCATCTCTCATGATGACTATGGAATGTGCACATGTATCATTAAATTAATTGATTTTTATGCATAATAGCTCTACATTAACTCATTTCATTATCCCTTCTACAACATTCTTTCTACTCTCTTTGACCAAGTAGGCCAAATAGGCCTAGTAGCTTGACTGTATGTTTATTGGCTTCCATGAAACTTATAATAAACCTTGTAAAATTATGTATATGCATATACCAAGTCTCTATAAACATCATCAATCATGACATAGGATTATATAGGTAGTAGGCATTTGTAACTTCACCTTTTCTAGTTTACTAGTCCACCTTTCTTTAGTATTTATAGACTAGTTATTTTGACTGAACTTGTAGAGGCATTTTAAAATGAATTATTGGACATATAATGTCTTTATAGAATATAAAAAGTAAAAAACCTTACCTTAAAATTATTTTAAACTTATAAAATACCCCTACACCTTTATTTCTACTCATTTCCTTTAAGAAGTATAATATTCTAACACTTTTATACATATTTTGTATAATTAGGTACCATGACCAAGTTCTCCTCTGAGTGCACTTGACATTCCAATTGTTTATCAAGTGATTCTAGGGTTCTATTTTTCCAAAATACCAAGATTTCAAAAATTGGGTTTGCCTATAATTTTAGAGAGGTTTTGGGTATCCAGGACTCTTAAAAATGATTCATACAGTACATACCCCTAAATTAAAAAAATATTTTCATGTATTTTAGGTAAAATTTCCCCTCCAAATTATATGATAAGATTGATTTCCCATGAAAAATATTCCTCAAGATAGGTACATAAATAAATGGGCACGTATTATTTTGTATTCAATTTGGATATGATAGAAGTCTTAACCTTTGTTCATAAAGGTGGGCCCCTCAATACAACTCAATCCTCAATTAATTTAATGTGTATAGGGGTACCCAAAATATCCTAGTATAATTTTATTTGAATCCCTTGGTGATGAAATATATGAGCATCCGTACAAAGGCTTCAAATAGTTATCTAGGATCATGTGCTTTGAACTAGCCTTTAGGACTAAAATTGACTTTTTCTTTATTTTTATCTATTTGAAAACATATCATTAAGAATTGAAACATAATATTTCACCTTATCATGGTGTCCACTTTTCTAGGGATATTCTGAATGTAGATCTATGGTGGTGTGGCTTTTTAGGCCTTAAGACCTAAACTATGTTTGAGGGACTAGATGTTCTATAGGTCACCTAAGAGGATTAAAACCATCATGATACATTATTATCAAATATTTAAACCTATATAATTTCCTTAAAATAACTCCAAACCCTTGGTTTACTCATCTTCCTTAAGTGGCTGGCTATAGATCACCTTTAAGACTTGCTAAGTCTGAATGTGTTTGATAATATCATGGATTCTGAGTGGTTTTCATTCCTTATCAATTCTATGATAGGAAATTTTTTAATTTAATAATACATTTTTAAAACCCCTCAATGTTAATAATTCATTCAAACCTACCCCTACATACTCTACACAATCAGGTTTAGGGTTTTTAAGAAATTACATTCATGTAGCCCAAGCGCCTAATTATATCTAAATGATTCTAAGAAATTGAATTCAAGGTTTCCAAATACTTCCTTAGACATCTCTAGTTATAAAATTTATACTCAATTATCTAATCTTATTGAGTTAGGCAAAAGGATCTTTGTCTTAGATACACACGCCTATCTTCTTAGTTAACATTTAGGGGAATTTTATTTGGAAAACCTTGAATGTCATCAACTCAAAGAGAATATGAGGACACTATCATCAATTCTTACTTCAAAACTTCTTTAGGAAGTATGAGTTCTTCATCTTATCCTCCAACCTCCAAAATGACTACTTGGTCTCATCATATACTGATTATCTGACTATAAGAGCTCTTAGATATAATAATGACTATCTCTATTGGTTGTATGACCTTAAGTATGGGATAAATGGATTGATCTATTGATAATGATCATATGTAACAATTTTGAAAGAATGAATACCCTTGTATAATCCTCAATACTACTAACTTTATCAATGCTATCCATATGCATTTGACTTTCTTTCTTCCTTTTAGGTGTTGATCTTAGGGGTTTTCCCTAATAATATTGTAGTGAGGGGCAAGGTCATAAACATTGAGATGTCATAAGTCTCCCTTTATATCTTCATAACCCTACTTCATTACTAACTTGGGTTATATCCTTCACATACTACTCCACATTATTATCTAAGGTAACGAAGGATGTTGTTAGGTGTTTGATTTGGCCTCTATGGACTGCTAAGAGGTGTGAGGTTATCTTGGAGGCTAGAATGATTCTTAAGGTTTTAATTTAGTTCTTTATTTTACTCATGGATATTCACTTGACTCCTTCAAACAACATAAATCAATTTCTCACCTTGACAACTTACCTTAACTCTACCTCACTACACTGGGATAAAGCATAATGGTAGTAGGTCAAAGTTATGTGTCTTGACTAAATTAATGAAAGAGGTTAGATTCTATTGTAAATAAATATCTTGTTGTCATTGATTTCACTTTAAATTTATTTTTTTTGGAATCAAAATGACTTAGAGGGGGGATTGAATCAGTCTTCAAAACCTTTCAATCAATTATGCTTAAGCAACCATGAACCATTCAAATAAACATATAGATGTAGAAAGCATAAGCAACTATCCACATAAGCATGAAACATAAGAACACACCACATATGTATGAAAACCTCAAGGTGAATAAAACTTATTAATATCTCTAAATAGACTATAGTCCTATAAGACAAAAACCAAATTTAGTGAAGCACCAACTCCATATGGAGCATCAACCCCAACTAGCCAAGCACCCACTTGACTAGGATTTAGTAAGAACCCATTTTCAATGAGGAACCAACCCCCTAGATGAATCAACACCAAATCACACACATGATAGTTTTGATCACCTTTAAAACATCTTTTTTCTCAAACAATATATGATGAACACCTATTCATCTCTTCACACTCTTATCCCTCTCAAACTACCTTACAAACCTTTTTTCTCAGTTATGTCTCTTCAAGATGTAGGCATTCAACTCATAAAACCATGTGTTTAAATTGTCAATCTTACTCGATTTTCACTTAAATGCACATTTTAGGCTAAAATTCATAAAACACCCTAAATGGTTCAAACTTGTCATTTACAAGTGTTGATTTAGTTCAAAGTATCCCTAAATAGGATAATGCATTTTATGAGGTAGCTAACTTTGATCAGATCCTTATGATTCAAAATGATGATTTTCAATTGTATTCTTTGGATCACTCTTTTTTCCTAAATTCATTGGTACACATCATGTACCTTTGTTATTTTGTGTTGGAAACATCCTAAATGGAAATATGGTTCCAACACATCTAGCGTCACCCTCTAATTCTTCTTGAGTCAAATTAAGATCTAATAATATGATTTTTTTACTATTTTGATTTATTGAAGGAAAATTTACAAATAATTACACAAATGTTGATTAACCCTATTTAAGGATAATTAATCTAAATCAAGAGCTTAAGTGGATTTTCCATGACAGTTGTTGAATATTTCTTTTTGGAAATTGATTTCTATTAACTACATCATTAGGTGAAATCATTTCTTGAGAAGATATCCCTAGGCCATAAATGCCATAAATATTAGCATTATGGATCACCCATGCCTAGTTAATTCCTCCCATGCCTCTTAAATGTTCCTTATTATAAGGTCATGATGAAGATAATTATGGATTTAATTCTAAATATTGAATTAATCCTCAACCACACATCTTCATCTCAAGATGAATGGTTCAAGTTGATTCTAGTCATTCTTGAAAATCTATAAATAGAGAGACCATGGAAATAATTTTTAAGATTGAATATTTCAAAGTTATAATGTTAAATTATTTCCACAATCCTTTGCATTTTATCATTGATTTTTTTTGTAAGATTCATTGATAGGCTAGTTTAGTGATTCCAAATCATGAGCCTAGGTTTTATGGAATTTTCTTAAGATATTGGAGGAGTTTTCGATTATTTTTTGATAAATACAAGGATGATTGATCAAGGGAAAACATGCTTTTGGGCCACTTTTGGAGAATGGATTGACTTGGGAAGGTATAAATTTATTACTTTCCTTTATTTATCTTTCATTGTCATTAGTAATTCCCACATGAATAGATAGGCTTAATTCAATTTATTTTTATTCAATATTTATTTGGTTTATTGGAGTAATATTTGAATAATGATGTTATGTAATCCTATATACATTTGGGCATGCCCAATGGGACTGTAACCTATATATTTTCTCACAAAGCCTCTACAAGAAACCTACTAACTATTTTAATGTAGGTTCTTGTAGTATGGAAGCAAAGAAAACAAATATTCTAGAAAAAAAATACATTTTTATAAACCATGATTTTGTTCTCATGATGGCCCAACTTAGCTCTAGTTCATCCTAACTCAGCTCTTGTTCAACTTGACTTGGCTCTAGATCATCTTGATTCAACTCTGATTCAACCTGACTCAACTTTGGCTCACACCAACTCATCTCTGGTTCAACCTAACTCAACTATGGCTCACGCTAACATGTCTCTAGTTTAACCCAACTTAGTTTTAGGTCATCCTAAATTAGCTCTAGTTTATACTAACTCATCTCTGGCTCACATCAACTCAGCTCTAGTTTGACTTAACTCAGCTTTAGATCATCTTGACTCAGCTCTAGATCATCTTAACTTAGTTCTAGTTTGGTTGACTTGGCTCTTATTTAGCCTGACTCAGCTCAAGCTCAGTCTAATTCAACTCTGGTCTATCCTAGCTTAACTCTAGTTCATCCCTACCTAGCTTTGGTTCACCCCAACTTGTTTTTCCAACTAAGCTTGCCTACCCAACCCAAATCATCTATCCAACCCAACTCACTTGTCAACCTAACTCACCTATCAACCCAACTCACCTATCCAACCCAACTCACCTGTCAACTTGACTCACCTATCCAACCCAACTTGCATGTCCAACCCAACTCAACTATCACCCAACTCAATTATCAACCTAAGAGGTATTTTTTCAAAATTTAATATTTCATCCTCAAAAGTGCTTCAAAGCTAAGCAACTTGCTAACATTTTTATTACAAGATCTACATGGAAAGTCATATAATCAAACTAAATTAGTGAGTTTCACACTTCATTTGAGTGTTTTAAAATGAATTAGGTACATTTTTTGGGCTTAATGAAAATTTAGATGCTTAAGTGAGTGATTTGATAATTATACTTTTAAAGTTACAACTTAAGACCAAGGGGTCAAAAGAACACCACCCAATCTTTCAACTTGGTGCTAAAAATTAACTCATCTTTATAAGCTTTTGTATTCAATTAGTTGTTTGATCTAGTTTATTTCGCAAAGAGAGGGATGTCACGTGTATGTTCTTCTACTTGTCAATCTTACTCGATTTTCACTTAAATGCACATTTTAGGCTAAAATTCATAAAACACCCTAAATGGTTCAAACTTGTCATTTACAAGTGTTGATTTAGTTCAAAGTATCCCTAAATAGGATAATGTATTTTATGAGATAGCTAACTTTGATTATATCATTATGATTCAAAATGATGATTTTCAATTGTATTCTTTGGATCACACTTTTTTCCTAAATTCATTAGTACACATCATATACCTTTGTTATTTTGTGTTGGAAACATCCTAAATGGGAATATGGTTCCAACACATCTAGCATCACCCTCTAATTCTTCTTGAGTCATATTAAGATCTAAAAATATGATTTTTTTACCATTATGATTGATTGAAGGCTAATTTACAAATAATTACACAAATGCTGATTAACCCTATTTAAGGCTAATTAATCTAAATCAAGAGCTTAAGTGGATTTTCCATGACAGTTGTTGAATATATATTTTTGGAAATTGATTTATATTAACTACATCATTAGGTGAAATCATTTCTTGAGAAGACATCCCAAGGCCATAAATTACATAAATATCATCATTATGGGTCACCCATGCCTAGTTAATTCCTCCCATGCCTCTTAAATGTTCCTTCTTCTAAGGTCATGATGAAGATAATTATGGATTTAATTCTAAATATTGAATTAATCCTCAACCACACATCTTCATCTCAAGATGGATGGTTCAAGTTCATTCTGGTCATTCTTGAAAATCTATAAATAGAGAGGCCATGGAAATCATTTTTAAGACTGAATATTTCAATGTTATAATGTTAAATTATTTCCACAATCCTTTTCATTTTATCATTGATTTTTTTTTCAAGATTCATTGATAGGCTGGTTTAGTGATTCCAAATCATGAGCCTACATTTTGTGGAATTTTCTTAAGATATTGAAGGAGTTTTCCATCATTTTTGATAAATACAAGGATTATTAATCAAGGAAAACATGCTTTTGGGCCACTTTTGGAGAATGGATTGACTTGGGAAGGTATAAATTTATTACTTTCCTTTATTTATATTTCATTGTCATTAGTAATTCCCACATGAATAGATAGGCTTAATTTAATTTATTTTTATTCAATCTTTCTTTGGTTTATTGGACTAATATTTTAATAATGATGTTATGTAATCCTATTACATTTTGGCATGCCCAAGGGTATTGTAACCTATAAATTTGCTCACAAAGCCTCTATAAACAACCTACTAACTATTTTCATGTAGGTTCTTGTAGTATGGAAGCAAAGAAAACAAAAATTCTAGAAAAAAAATCCATTTTTATAAACCATGATTTTGTTCTCAAGATGGCCCAACTTAACTCTAGTTCATCCCAACTCAGCTCTAGTTCAACTTGACTTGGCTCTAGATCATCTTGATTCAGCTCTAGTTCAGCCTGACTCAACTTTGGCTCACACTAACTCAGCTCTGGTTCACCCTGACTCAACTATGGCTCACCCCAACATGGCTCTAGTTTAACCCAACTTAGTTCTAGGTCATCCTAATTTAGCTCTAGTTTATCCTAACTCATCTTTGGCTCAAATTAACTCAGCTCTAGTTTGACTTAACTCAGATTTAGATCATCTTGACTTAGCTCTAGATCATCCTAGCTCAATTTTGGTTTGGCTCGACTCAGATCTTGTTTAGCCTGACTCAGCTCAGGCTCAATCCAACTCAGCTCTAGTCTATCCTAGCTTAGTTCTAGTTCATCCCAAATTAGCTTTGGTTCACCCCAACTTGTTTGTCCATCTAAGCTTACCTACCCAACCCAAATCATCTATCCAACCTAACTCACTTGTCAAGCTAACTCACCTATCAACCCAACTCACCTATCCAACCCAACTCACATGTCAACTTGACTCACCTATCTAGCCCAACTTGCATGTCCAACCCAACTCAACTATCAACCTGAGAGGTCATTTTACAAAATTTATTATTTCATCCTCAAAAGTGCTTCAAAGCTAAGCAACATGCTAACATTTTTATTTCAAGATCTACATGGAAAGTTATCTAATCAAACTAAATTAGTGCCTTTCACACTTCATTTGAGTGTTTTAAAATGAATTAGGAACTTTTTTTTTGGGCTTAATGAAAATTTAGATGCTTAAGTGAATGATTTGATAATTATACTTTTAAAGTTACAACTTAAGACCAAGGGGTCAAAGGAACACCACCCAATATTTCAACTTGGTGCTTAAAAATTAACTCATCTTTATAAGCTTTTTGTATTCAATTAGTTGTTTGATCTAGTTTATTTGGCAAAGAGAGGGATGTCATGTGTATGTTCTTCTACTTGTCTCCTTTAGGGAACCCTTGAAATCAAAATCACCATTCCTATTGTCAAAATCCTAGTCTAAGGCTTAGAAATAATGTCATCTAAATCACTCCCCAAAAGATTATCATAGTTTGGGTGACCTTGAAAATGATTGTAAAGTCTTTCTTTTTTATGTCATTTATTTTTATGCAAAATTAGCTTTTAAGGGGAAATTCATCACCTCCTATAATTTATATAGGGAATATCTGACTTAGGGTTTCATCTCTCGGCATTAAATTCAACCACTCCCACTAGGATTAGAGGTTTGAGTGGTTAAACCACCTTTCAGTTATAGATTTTCACATGGGACGTATCTGCACTTTGGACATCACACTACACTGAGCAAACAACAAGATGTAGTGGTTGAAAAAAATATGACCATTTTGCAAAAATCTAAGTGACATAGACACCCAATTTCTATGCTTTTATTTTTCATCATTTGGCATGAAAGTCATTGTGTAATTGATGCCCCTAGAATGATCAAAAACATACTAGTTTAGTCAACCCCACTTTACCATACCTTGCTAGTTTAGACTTAATATGTTTGTTTTTTATCATTAGCTTAATTGGTCTTGATTTGTGTCTAAAACTACTTGTTAACTCAATGAAATTAACCAAAACATATCATCCCTAAAATTCTTGAGCAAGGTATGCATTATGCTATCCAATTGGAAAATTTATCTTTTCCTTGTTCAAATTGATATCAAAAAACTTTGTGTCATGTCATCCACTTTGGTGAATTTATGTTACTCAATTGATTCTAGACCTTTTACCCAATTTGTTTAAGTCCCTCATTTATAATCCACATTATAAATTGAACCTTTTTAAGTTTTAAAGGTTGGTTTGTTAAATTGGGTTTGACATTTGCACACTAAACTTATTCTAACTTGGGTTCAATTTTACATTTGGATTGAGGGCCATTTATTAGACTTAAAATCACATTATAATCTTGTTGGATGCAATTCATCTTACTTATCACTCACACTTTGAGTCTTAAAACATATTTTATCCTACAAGAACCATGTGGTAGTATTGTGCTACCTATTTGGTCCTAGCTTTGTACTTAGTGATTTTCACATGTTTTTACATCTTGAGTTTCTTAGTTCATTTTGTCTTCTTCATAATCTAGAGAGCTTTCTTCTAATTTTCTAGGGTCAACTTGTTGAAGTTGAAACTAGATTTTATGGTATAGGTGTATCACCAAGATATAGGAATAGGTTTATTATTTTTCACCTTCGGTCTTTGAGTTACCTTACCCTCTTCCAATTTATACAATTTCATCTTCACCAAATGTTGAGTAGATTCATGAACCAAATATTCTAATTCTATGTGCTTTCAAGCCACCCTCCTTTATAGTCTCTTTGGGACCTTAGTTATTTTTTGAAAAGAACCAATGTATACCTCATTTAAATGTTTCTAAAACATTGATCCAAATATAGTCAAACATAGAGAATAACTCTTTTTAGACATGACTCAAAGGTTCACTCATAGTGGGCCTCTTATGGCCTTAGCTATGAGGATGAGCAATTTTATGATGGTCAAGATAACCCCATTATTTTTTATAACATCCCCACAATGGTAGGATATAAATATTACTACAATGAATATCAACCCCAGGGAGATCAAGATGAAGCATTTCTCAGCTTTATAGAAGCAAGTGCTAGACTACCTTTAGACTTTCCTATAAATAAATTCCATACTTAGTTAGAGAAGGAGAACAATGATGACAAGAGAAAGCTTTTGCACAAATATACATACCTTATTCTAACAAATGAAAATAAATACAAATAGATTCAAAACTCATAAATCCAAATCTTCTAGCCAAGATCAAGATAATAAGTCAATGATATGTGGATCAACTTGTCATAGAATTAACTGACTCATTAGTTTCCACTTCAATTCACAATGATGCTTTGAAAGAATAGGGAAATGTGGTTGAAGGTATGCAACAAACATTTTATGAAAACATAACCAGAGTGGATCAAGGTAGCTTAAACAAATAGTTAAATTCATAAGAGATATTATATAATGTTCCATTTGACATGGATCATACATTATTTAACCATAAATAACCCCTTGTTATGTTACAAAATTAGAGACCCAAACATTCAGTTCTAATTGAGGAAATCCCTTAAGACAATTTGGCTAGTTCATTCCAACTAATGCAGTGATTAGTAAACAAATATAAAACTATCCTAAATCAACAAGGCACTAAACAACTAAATTTAAGTATTTTTTTAAAATCCAAGGATCAATGGCCTATTTTCTTAACCTAAGGAGTAAATCAGAACCAAATCATGGACTAAAAGGTTCAATTCCCTATAAATCCACATAAAACCAGGGCACATTCCACCCCAACAACAATAAAACTAGTGGTACATTCCATCCCAACAACAACAAAACCAAGGGTACATACCACCCCAACAACATCTTATCCAATCCAAAAATGCACCAAATATGCAAGAGTGGAATTCTAGGAAATAAATTGTTTAGAGATTGGAGACAAATAATAGAGTTAAAAAGTATAAATTCAATGAGATATGTCCATATGCATCTGATTTATCTATCTTTCATAACCCATTTCTACCTAATTTTGAGGCACCCAAATTTTATAAATACAAATGAAAGGGAGATCCATGTGAGCACATATATGTATTCTTTATCTTATGTCAAGAGGTTTCTTGTAGTAGCGATTACTTGCTTATATTTTTTCCATGAAGTTTAGCACGATCTGCTTTAGATTGGATACATAAACTACCCAAGGGATCAGTTATAGATTAGAATGACTTATTATAAAATCTCATTAACCATTTATCATATAACATAGAACATGAATTTATCATTGTTGACTTGTGCAAAGACAAACAATATGATGGTGAAATTTTTGCTACATATTTGCAAAGATGGAGAGCATTAGTAGGCTAATTTCAACATAACTTGCCAACAAAATAGTTAGATGATAGATTTTCATATAACTTGCATCCTAATGTCACACATAATATATAGTTACCTTACACTAACTCATTTGAATAAATTATCGATAAAGGAGTGAAGATTGAAAATCCTCTTATTGTTAAATGATTTGTCAAGATTTTTATGTAGGGTCAAGCATCTAATCAAACTAAATCACTAGTTCAAATAGTTATGTAGGATAAGCTTAAGGGATTTAGTAAAAATAAGAACATGGTTGGAAATAGGGTGACTGAAACAAGACACATACAAATGGTGTAGGCTACTCCTCCCTGAAATGTATAATTAACTCCCCAAAATCCACCACCTACTTTGCAAAGACAACTTCTATGAAGGACATTTCATAATAATTTAAGAGTCTTAAGCAAGTTAGGAGAATTAGTTGAAATAGTGTTATAAAATCTTGTTGTAACTAATTTAATTGTATGGCTAATATCAAGGCTATTTCCTCAAGATCAACTAAAACTAGATTGGTACAAGAAGAACAAATGGTATAAATTCCATCATGTTGTTGGTCATGGTGCATATCATTACATTGTATTATGACATATTATTGAGGACTTTATTGAAAGTGGTGAACTATAAATTATGTTTACCCCTAATTAGGGCACAAATTAGGATATGGGAATCTTCAAAGACCACTTTCCTCAACATGATCCACCATTATCAATAAATAATCAAAATGGTCAAAATCAAGGATAGAAGTAGAATCGAAACCAATAATAGGGTCAAAATCATAATGAGCATAATAAGGATCATAATGCCCATACTAATAATGTGGCTTATAAAAACATGCCTTGTGACGATAATAATACTATGGGGCACATTTTTGCTACCCATATTGCCATTATTACTATGAAACCATGTGGACAATCTTGTGTTACTCATAGCATGAGACCCATCATTATATGTTCAACACCCTCTCCTCTAGTAATACCATGTCAAGTTCACATAATCATGTTGTGACTCCATTTACAAAGGTTACTAATTCTAAATAAAAGCACCCTTCTTCTAATTATAAAGGCTCCTCATTGACTCAAAGCTATATAAATATAGTTAGAGGCCTATGAGTCACCATCCAAGTCCCTTTGCCTTCATCTTCTAATTATAATAATTCCTTGCCACCTTTAGGTTGTGTAGTCACAACTAGACACCTGTGAGTTACCATATAGGACCCTTCACCCACTTCTTCCACAAAACCCAATGATAACATTGTGTCGATGGTTCTAAAGCTAAATATTATCTCAAAAAAGACTAAATTAGCTCAATCCATAATTAAAAATCCTTATAGTCTAGCAGACCAATTGAATAAAACCCCTTCACAAATTTCTATATTAGAACTCTTATGAACATCTGATGTCCATATAACTATCATGAATAGACTTTTAAAAGAGTATATTTTGCCTAATGATATAAACCTTAATCAGTTCCAATACCTAGTTAGACATTTGTCTTCATTTTGGCAAATCACATTTGATTAAAAAGACATGCCCACTCTTGGCCCAAACTATAATAACCCACTATACATTGAGATAATCATTATGGATCATAAGATCAAGCAGGTTCTTATAGATAATGGCTTAGGTATGAAGATCATATCTCTTAACTTGTTATGATGATTGGGATACATGGATAAATACATTTAGCTAGAAATTATTACAATCATGGCTTACAATAATGTCAAGAGGGAGTCATCTGATACAATTTGGTTTCTAATCATGGTTGGGTCTATTTCTCATCACACATTATTCCATATTATGGATATTGAGCTTCATTATAGCATAATTTTTTATCATTCTTGGATCCATGAATTATAGGTAGTTCCATCCACTCTTCACTAGTGCCTTAAGTTTCCCCAAAATGGGATTGAGGTTACTATTCCCACTGATCAATAGCTATATCAATATTACAAACATCTTAAAGATGAGTTTCATAATTATAACTATTACCTAGGTTTTAAAGTCATTACAAAGAAGAATAAAGAAATTGTTTCTCATACATCTTCATCTAATTATATCAACCCTAATGATCTTTCCTCTACTTCAACTGATCCATTTCATATAGATCTTACCAACTATTAAAGACATGTATTTCCATGTACCATCTAAAGGACATCCTCCATATTGAAAAATTATGTAAACCCCTAAATCATTTGGTAAGCCTAAAACTTCCTAGACTCCTAACAAATCCAATCAGATTTGGTAGCCAAAGAAGAAATAACCAAAACATCATATGGTTTTTGTACCTATAGTCACACCAAAGAAATATTGAGAGGCTTTTATTGAGGGAGATTGGTGATATTCTGAAGGCCTTACTAATTGTTTTTATAATCCAAAGTATCCTATCCCTAATAGGATAATGGATCCTATTGACTATATAAGGAAAGGACTTGGCACACAAGTGCAAGGAATTTTAAAACCCTTAGCAATTGGAGTTATCAATTGGAATCATGGTCTCAAATTTAAACCACTAGAGGATAACCTCATGACTTTTTATAAGGAATCTTTCAAAGTGACTAGCGATAAGACTCCCAACAATGACACAAAATCCCATTATAGCCTTTTGATGAACTTGTTGACTCAGATTTACTTGATTCAAATGCCATATTGACCAAAAAACCTATTAGAGTTCCCATCCTAAAGAAAACCCTCATAGTTCCCTATGACTTTTCCATCTTGAACTCATAGATTGTGATAAAAAAAATTGGTCATATACCTTGATGAGTTTCAAAATGAAGAATCTATTGTAGAATACATGGGCCTATGAGATGGATTGCCCATTGGTGATCACAAATAGGGATTTTATTTTTCATTAGATCCTTGTGCCTACTTTGGATAGCATGAAATTTTTTTAGGTCATAATAAATAATAAACATCAAGATCTTCAGGTGAAAACTTCTTTGAGGTGCTTATCGATTAGGGAAAAAGTAAAGAAAAAGATAAGCCTTTGAGTGAAAACCTATTTCAAGTGCTCCTAGTTGGGAAAGTTTTCCCATCCCATTAGGATATAGAAGGTCCATCTAGCCCAAGTTCCATAGTGAGTACAATCATCTATATTCAATCATATTTCTCTTGAGTTTCTATAGGTTTTTCCTACTTGGCCTTTACTTGAGAAGGCAGATTTTGACTCTTTATACTATCTAGATATTTGGGAGGAACAACAAGAAGATATAGTAGAGGAAGATGATCATGACCATACAATGCCTACAATTATATAAGATGGATCCAAACTCCTTGTGGAGAACACAACAAAAGTGAACTTGTGAACCTATGAGGATCCCAAAATTGTTTATCTTGGATCTTCCCTTACTAAAGTAGAATATGAACATATTATATCCATTATTAAGGATTATATAGACATAATTACATAGACATACTATAACATGATAAGATTGGACCTAGATTTAGTTTTTCATCATCTTGTTGTTCATCTTGATGCTAAACTAGTCAAGTAATTATTAAGAAAGATGTATCCATGCATCACCTTTTTGGTTAATGCCAAACTGGAAAATTTGTTAGGAGACAATTTTATTAGACCCCTAGATTACTCTAAATGGGTTTCCAACATAGTCCCATTGAGTAAAAATACCTCAAGTATATGTATTTATACTAATTTCTAAGATATCAACAAAGCATGCCCCAAAGATGATTTTCCTCTATAAAATATTGACATGATCTTCAACTCTACTACTAGGTATGAGATGTTATCATTAATGGATGGATTTTTGGTTGGAATTAGACCAAGATATCCTATCAAGATCAGGATAAGACTACATTCACCACTCCATGGGGGACATTTTGTTACCAAGTCATGTTGTTTGGTTTGAATAATGCTAGAGCCACATATTAATGTGCAATGACTATCATTTTTCATGACATAATGCATGAGATTTTTTAGGGCTATGTTGATGATATACTAGAAAAATCAATAACAAGAGTTGTACATCTTGACATTCTATGAAGAATCATTGAGAGGCTTCATGAATATAAAGTCTTCTTGAATCCTAAGAAATGTGTATTTAGAGTCACATCAAGAAAATTGATAGGGTTCATTGTATCACAATGAGGGATCTAAGTAGACCTTGCAAAGGGGTCAATGCTATTATGGAAATGCCTCTAATAAACAATCTTAAATATATATGAGGTTTACAAGGAAATATCCAATCTATATGCAGGTTCATTTCTCAATTGCTAGATAAGTGCCACCCATTTACCCATCTCTTAAATAAAGGGGTAACATTTTAGTGGGATGAAGATTATCAGATATCATTTGCAAAGCTTAAGACATACTTGGCTATTCCACTAGTCTTAAGACCTCCAACATAAGGAAATCCATTGCTTCTTTATATATCAACCATAGAACATGCACTGGGGGCACTTTTGGCCCAATATGATGATCATAGTATGGAATATGTTGTTCCTTATTTAATCTACAAATTGGTAGCTTATGAACATAATAATATTCCTATTGAGAAGGCATGTTTATCTATGGTGTTTACCACTCATAATGTGCAACATTATATGCTGAATAACAAAACTATTGTTATCACCAAGGTTTATCCTCTCAAGTTCCTCTTATCTAAAGCATATCTTTAAGGATGCATGGCTAAATGGGTTATTTTCCTTAATGTGTTTGATATTGAGTACCAGAATAAAAAAGAAATCAAAGGGCAAGTACTTTCTGATCAATTTGTAGAAGTTCTTCTTACAGATACTCAACCTCTCAAGTTTGAATTTTTGATGATTCTATCTTGATAATAGAATAGGAACCATAAGAGCCTAACCAATGGACACTCTATCTTGATGGATCTTTCACATCCCATGGATCTAGAGTTGACATATTGTTGATCACACCACAAGGGCATCTAATCCCCAAAGCATTTCATCTACTATTTCATTATACAAATAATATGGTTGAATATGAGGCATTAGTTACAAGGATCTACTTTTCTATACAATGGGATATTCAAATCATAAAGTTCTATAGAGATTCATAGTTAATCATAAATCAGACCATTGGCTAGTATCAAACAAGATATAACAATCTTTTTCCTTACAAGTAAATTATTTATAACCTCAAAACACATTTAATATCTCTATAATTTGAACAAGTTGTGACAGTCAACAATCGATCCATTAATGTAATGGAAAAAATTGGTTCCATGATTCAAATGCGTGATAATGCTAAAGAGTATCAATTTTTTATTGAAAATCTTCTTTAGTCAGTGCATATTATAACAAATTCAGAGAGGATATACACTATTGTTGGTCCTAATCCCCCACCTAAGCTACCATGGTTCCAAGATTTTTATAACTATTTATATAGTCATGTCTTACCCACCAAACTATCTAACAACTAATATAAACTATTTATTCATTGCTTAACATGTTATACCCTCCATGGAAACACAATTTATCATAAAGGCTATGATGGAATGCTTCATCATTATTTATCTTTGGGAGAATCCAAGATGGCACTAAAGGAGGTTCATGAAGGAATGTATGATGCCCATACCAATGGTGTATTTCTAGCAAAAAAAACTCCTTGAAATAGGCTATTATTGGCTCAAAATGGTGGCATATTCTTATAATTATGTAAATAAGTGTGATATTTGTTAGCAACATGGTAAATTAATACATGAACCTTACTTACCACTGTAGCTGATCACAACACCACGGCCATTCTCAACATGTAGTTTGATCTCAACAATAAAATTAACCTGACATCTTCATATGGCCATAAGCACATTTTGACTTCAAATAAGTACTTCACTAAGTGGATTGAAGCCATTCCTCTCACTTATGTTATCAGTAAATAGATATCCAAATTCATTCATTACCATATCATCTATCGATATGGGATCCCAGCCTATATTATATCTAGAAATGGTGGATCCTTTGTGAACCAAGATGTGAAATCTCTTTGTGTAAAATTCAAGATCAAGCATAATAAATCAACTCCATATAACCCACAAGGTAATAAATGATCTAAGGCATCAAATAAAACCATTATATCTATCTTAATGAAGACTGTCAATGATGTTGGTCATAATTGGCACTTACAACTCTTTCCTACCCTTTAGGCTTATAGAATAGGTCCTCACACTCCAATTGGAACCACTCTATACTCCCTTATTTTAGACACTAAATTTATCATCCTAATCAAGATTAAGATACCATAATTAAGAATATCACTAGAGCATATTGAAGATGATGAAGGCTATAGATCTTCATGACTGAAAAAAATAGAACTTCTTTATGGTAAGCATTTAGTTAACCTAAAAAACATGTAGGCCTATCAGAACAAATTATGGATAAGATACAACAAGCACATTCTCCCTTGAGATTTTGAGATTGGTGACTTGGTTTTGAAAGAGAACCAAAATAACATGAATGATAAACATAAAAATAAAGGTAAGTTTTAGCCTGATTGGTTGGGTCCATATATTGTCATGATTAACTATGGATCAGGAGCATATGGACTAACTAAACCTAATGGTGAAGAAAATCTAGAGCCCATGAACATCGTATACCTTAAGAGGTCCTACACATGAATAGATTTGAACCATTGTATACAAGACCCCTCACTTGGGGGCAACTTGTGCTAAAGTAATTTTATCCCACCCTTTTATCCTACCCTGAACAAAATTTATACTACCCTGGTCCACTTTTTATGATTCCAGACAATGAAGAATTTGAATCATTGGCACTCTAGACACATTTTCGTCCTATCTTGGACTATTCTCTTTTAGGACCCTATTCTTTAGATCGTTCTCCATGAGAATCATTTTCTATATTATGTATTAGGAATGTTGTAAGATTAAACACTTTTAATACCTTGACCAATTATGATATTGATTATGTCTCATGAACATTATGAAACTCCTTAACATCAAATTTACAAAGTATTTCATCAAGAATAATATTTTTTAGCTTCTTCAATGACACATAAGCAAGAACATCTTTTTTAGTTCTAGACCTTTGTTACACTGTTATAGATAGGTGAACATAGCTACTTATTCATAGTTACTTCATGCTACACATTATTCTATATCACATTTTATACTCTTTATTAACATATCAGGATCCTCACTCTCACTAATTTGTGAGAATGGGCCATTTCAACCAGCATAGCTATTTTATTTGAACTTCTACTCTCAGACATGCATCTCCTTAACTATATGGTCCTACCTTGTACATATTTTATCCCAAAAACACAAAAAAAAAAAAAATACTTTTAAAATACCAAAAACATTATAATATGATCCACAAAAGAACAAAAACATTATCTCACACTTTTGTACATTTGTACATTCCTATTCCACCATGCTACACTCTCACCATTTTTTAAGCATGGAAACAATAGTTCATCTTGTTCCATGCACTTGCCATTTTTAAGATCATTATTTTTCATCTCATTAGCTTCTTGTTTTCAAAACCATTCTCATTCATTTTGCATATCTTCCATTTATTATACAACATTAATCATGCTAGTCTGATCATCATTTTTTCTTCTATCCCATTTCTCAGGAGAACTACATTTAGCTTGAAGTTCATACTGGAACATGCATCCATAGAACTATGTTGGAAACATCCACTTATCTTGTACATCTAGAGTTAGCTTATCCAATCCCTTCATTTTCTTTTCTTCCCCCATTTCTTCTATGATTGTTCTTTGTTATGATGTATTAGAAAGTAATACCTCTATCACACATACATGAACATTTGTCTTTAAACTAGACTAACTTGGTTTTTTTTGTATGTTTATTTGATTTTTCTTGGTGTTTTGTTGTGTTTTCTTGGTATTTTATTGTGTTTTCACACCTCTCCTTTTCTCTTTTTATTACTTCTTGTCTCATTTTGGTCTTGTGTTTCTCTATATGTTTTTGTTTATCTATTATGTGTTTCAAAACATCTTGATTATTCACATGGATCTTGATTGTTTATATCTTGATTATATGTTATTATGTTGTTCTTGGACCATTTTATTTATTTAATTATTATTGGTGTCTTATTTTTTGGTTTTATTTTTCTTTTCTCTTTTGTGATTAAGAATGCCTTGATAGTCCACATAGATCTTGATTATTCATATCTTGGTCTCATGTTGTTCAAATGTTCTTGTTGTTTGTTTTTAAAACAAATTGTTCTTATTTAAGTCTTGATTGATCATATCTTGATTTCATGTTAGGTTAATTTATGTTTATATTTTACTTTGTCTTTAATTTTTTGTTTAAATGTAAATAGCTATAACTCTAGTTTTGGTCATTATTTTACCATTATCCTTAGTTATAGGTATTCACATTTGAATTGGTTTAGGATAACTAGAATATTATGTCATTATAAGTTATTCATACTTATGATGATTAATTTATTTTTATATATCAATAAATTTGTGCTCAAGTCTAAATTTTTTAATTTCAACATCACTCTAATGAATAGTTTTGAAGAATACTTTGCATAATATAGGCTAATGATATAGAATTAGGCATATAGGTATTATGCATTTTAACACTCAAATCTATGATTAGACATGCATCTCTTTGCATACATTGTGAGTATAATAAATTCTTTGTCAATTTTCATCAATCTTCATACCATTCTCTCCCAAACATGGGTGAACTACATTGGCCTTAAGTTCATGTTAGAACATGAGTCCATGGAACTATGTAGGCAATGCTCAATTTCTATTGAGTTTAGCTCAACTATCTTTCATTATTCTTTTCTTATCTTTCATCACTTTATCCATTATCATATACTTGGTTTTATATGGATTTTTAAGACATTACACCATCACATGTATGTGTATTCCCTCTCACTTTAATCTATCTTCTAGGTTATATCTTTGAGTTATATTGCTTGCCAATTGCCTATGTTTGGGCCTACCATTTGAACCATGTTTGAATCAAATTAGATCTATATGGGAAAACCTTTATTTATTCTTTATCAATGATAAAAATTATCCCTACTAGGGAAAAACTATTTTATCATGATCATATTTACTCTACAAGAGTAATTCTTATTATATTCTCTGTGGAGACATCATTTTTTTGGTGTTTCCCTTCCTGAAGTAAGAAATTATCTCTTTTCCTCTAATTTGAAGCTTTCCACATTAAATCCCATGATGACAATATTTCAGTGTGGAACTTATCTTAGGATTGATCAATATCATAAGTGCATAACTTGTACACTAAAATTGGGTACATTTATAGTGTGTTCCTTACATTTATGGATTGTATTTTCCCAATTCCCCCTGTATTTGGGGCCTATTATACCTCTAATTGTATTTTGATCATTGATGGTAATCACATGTGAAGGCATTAGCTCATCTAGATGTGATTTATTCCATGGGTTAATTTCTCATTTTCTCTCTCTTTTCTAGATTCCATCCTTCTCTTCCATCTTAGTATGTCCTCTCAAGTTGGCATAATGGGTCTATTCCAATTTATTTTTGAAAACTCTTTTCTTTGAAAAGATGTTTCTTCACTTAAATGTCTCGCTAAAACTTTTTCAATAGGGGAAAATGTAGATATCCAATTCTTAACACCACTTATGTTAAAATTATCAATCTTACTCGATTTGCACTCAAATTCACATATTAGGCTAAAATCCATAAAACACCCTAAATGGTTCAAACTTGTCATTTACAAGTGTTGATTTAGGTCAAAGTATTCCTAAATAGGGAAATTCATTTTATGGGCCTTCTAACTTGGATTAGATCACTTTGAGTCAAAATGATGATTTTTCCTTTTATGCTTTGGATCACTCTTTTCTCCTAAATTCATTGGTACAGATAATGTACCTTTATTATTTTATGTTGGAAACATCCTAAATGGGAATATGGTTCCAATGCATCTAACATCACCCTCAAATTCTTCTTGAGTTAAATTATGATATGGTAATAATATTTTTTGACCATTTTGATTGAGTGAGGACCAATTTACAAATAATTGCAAAAATGTTGATTAACTTGTTTAAGGCTAATTAATCCAAATAAATAGCTTAAGTGTATTTTCCATGAGAGTTGTTGAATATTTATTTTTGTAAATTGATTTATATTAATTACATCATTAGGTGACATCATTTCTTGGGAAGACATCCCTTGGACATAAATTTCACAAATATCAAGATTATGGGTCACCCATGCTGAGTTAATGCCTCCCATGCCTCTTCAATGTCCCTTCTTCCAAGGTCATGATGAAGATAATAAAGGATTTCATTATAAATATTGAATTAATCCTCAACCACACATCTTAATCTTAATATGGATGGTTCATTTTGATTTTGGTCATTCTTGAAAATCTATAAATAGAGAGGCCATGGACATCATTTTTAATCTTGAATATTGTAATGTTATAATGTTGAATTATTTTCATAATACTTTACATTTGATCATTAATTTTTTTTGTAAGCTTCATTAATATACTATTTTATTGATTCCAAATCATGATCCTAGATTTTTTGGAGTGTTCTTAAGACATTAGAGGATTTTACCACCATTGTTGATAAAGACAAGGATGCTTGATCAAGGGAGAAAATCATTTTGAGCCAGTCTTGGAGAATGGATTCACTTGGGAAGGTCTATATTTATTAAACTCTTTAATTTTTATTTAAGTGTAATTAGTAACTCCCATATAAAGAGATAACCTTGATTTAGGTTATTCTTATGCATTCTTCCTTTGGTTTATTGGATTAATGTTTAACTAATCATGTTATGTAATCCTCTTGACACAAGACTGATTAGGTCATATGACCTTGATTTTCATACATATAAATATTATTATATATACATGATAGTTTTTATACACCCTATTATTGTCTAAAATACCTCCTTATATTATTTTATGTTCTATTCATTCATTTCATTTTACTTTTATTTAAATAGGCCTAAAAACTACCTTGTATATATACAAGCATCTTCCTCATACACATCTTGGTAAACAAAACACACTTGACCACTTATATTTTACACATAATAGGCCTTAATACATGTTAAAATAAATAATAAATCATTACATTAGGTTGTCCATAACTCAAATATAACAAATCCTTCTTTAGATCTCATGGAGACCTAATTCCATTAGGCCTACTATAGAACACATTACCTTATGACCTCTTGGAACATTATAAACCTCTATACACAACAATTTTCTTTTTAAAAATAATAAAACTATCCTTATCTAACATCTCTGAGCACCATTAAACATTTTAGGTCCAACCACCACTTGAAACACTCCATTAACATTATTCAAATTAGGCCTTTAAACACATAGAAAATTCTATCGTGAACAACTTAAGATAAAACATCATTTAGACACAAAAAAATGACAATAAATCACTTATAAATAACCTAAATTACATAATTAATGTCACCATATACATTATACACTTCAAATCATGTCATAGATCCTTAAAATCATCACAATAACTTGCTTACTTAGAACTATCAGTTTACCTTAAAGACCAGGCATGGTGACTCAAACCTCCAACACCTATATGAACACTTTACATGACTTATGATGAATTTATATGTTCTTATAATAACTAAATACCATCCTAAAATATAAATATAATATGATCTAAAGGTAAATATTAGTCTTTTAGACCAATCTCATGACCTTATATCTCACTATCTTATCTGAACCAGATAGGTCAACTTGTAATCAACTTTTTCACCATATTCACTAATATCTAAAACTTATACCAAACATGAAAATTTATTAAAGGTCATAAAAAACATATCGATGCACTGGGTTTCATCATTATATCATGAAAACACATTCCAATTCATCTTCTCATTACTACTTAAGTTTTTCATTGGTTACACCATTAGGCTTGTTAGTGACTAGCTAACTTGGATGGCTAGTTTAGCATAATTAAGGGGTATATCATATCCAAAAAAATTCATATACATGAAATATGAGTCTCTACCTTATTCCTCCATCTATTTTATTGCTATTTCCAATTTAACTTTTGACTTCTATAATAACTTATTTAAATACAAGCCTCTAACTCAACATTTTCTCTATCCTCTCTCTAATAAATAACACCTAAAGGTACCTGGGAGAGTCCAATATAATATTAAATATATTAAATAATCATACCAATCCATTCTAGGCACTTTTTTGTAACATCTTCAACATTAGGTCTTTAATAGGGTTCTAAGAGGGTTTAAATAAGTTTCCACTCTTAACAATCATCATAAAGAATAACCCGTTAATACAAAAACTAATGCATAGAATTTTGATCTATGATGCTTACCAATCTACCATTAACTTCTTAGGTTACCATGAAATTTTTTGATGAGTTGATGAGCATAATAAAATCCTTTTCAGGCTTATAACCCTTCATTATGAGCACTTGAGAAACCTCCAAACAATTTTTCATTCCTTTTACTTTGAACTAGAACCTCAAACTTCATGCAAAAACTTGAAACAACATACATCACCTATGGAAATGTTTACATGATCTCAAACACCTTGAAATCTGATCATGACCCTTTATTAGGCCACACTCTCTATCTCTCTTTGCTCTCTAGACCTTGACCTAAAAACCACATTACGCCTTAAAACTGACCTTCATGCCTCTTTCCATGATCTCAAAAACCCTATATCATTATAAACATCCCACTTTCATTACATAAAACCTCTAGGTAGATGAGAGATAATGGGGTACAAAAAGGGGGTTTTAAGTGACACTTTTTTCTGAAAATAACAATAGTTAAACTTAGAGAGAATGTTAGAGACACTAATAAAATGAATTTGAAAATGACATAAGAACATGAATTTTTTCATTTTTAATTTATTTTATAAATATATAATTTTTTTCAATACCAAGTTGATAAATATGTGGAAAATAGATGCGTTTGTGACAATAGGTCAATCATTTTTTGTGAAAAGATAAGGAGATTGCATGTATACAAACACACTTTTTCTGAGTAAATGATTGAATTTTTGTACAAAAATTTATATATTTATACGTGAAATGTTTAATATTTTTGAGAACTTTTTTCATTATTTTTGTATTATGTATATCATTTTTTAATAATTTTAAAAGTTAGTATAGCTAGAAAATTTAAACTACATGTGTATGAACACATATTTTTGACCTTAACTTCATTAAAATCATTTTTTAAAAGAATAGTTGATAATGTGTATATTTTAAAGATATAAACTGTATAAAAATCTTATTAACATTCAAAAATTTATAAGGTAATTTGTGATGATATGTATATAGTCCATAATAAGGTATGTTACGTATAAATTAAGTAATAATTATAAATAATGTTATAACATTAAAAAATATTATATATTATAAAGATAAACTTTCTCCTCTAAAAAATCATATAATTTTTTTTTTAAAATAATAAAATTTCCCTGATCCAATGTGTTGACAACGATGAAAAAGACTCCTAAATTTCCTAGAAACTAAGTGGGCTACTCTATGACCAGTTTCAAGCTAGGTTTAAACCTCCCTAAGCTTGTATCCAAAGAAAAATTGGAGGGAAAATGCAAAAAAAATTGAAATTTTTAAAGGGCGTAAACCCTTTTCAAAGACATATATTTTTTTGTGCAATTAGAGGTACTTTTTAAGCACTTTGGACTGCAATTTTTTTTCTAGCTTAAGTGTTTTTCAAGTATATATTACAATGGTATATTTAGTAAAATAAATTTTAAGTATAAGTTTACATTTAATTTTATTTTAAATTTTATATTCTTATTCTTAACATTCATTTTACTAAATATACCATTGCAATATATCTTTACAAAACACCTAACCTAGCAAAACAATTTATAGTCTAAAGTGCTTAGCAATTACCTGTAATTGCACAAAAAAAATACTTGTCTTTAAAATGGGCGTATGCCCTTTGAAAAGGGAATACACAATTTTCATAGGGTTTATGTCATTTTCAAAGGACATACATGCTTTCAACATTTTAATTTTTTCTAGTTTCTCTCCAAATTTACCTTGGGTACATGATTGGGGAGGTCTGAACCTAGCCTAAAAATGGTCATAGAGAATCCCACTCAATTTCTAAGAAATTTATTTTAATAAATATGACAAATTATTGTCACTAAACATCTTATAAAATTTATTATAGAGCTGTAGGAGTTACCGTTTAGAAGTTAGTTTCCCAAATTTCATTCTAGTCAATACTTAGTTTTCATAATTTTAAGATTAGAAGATAGTATAAGAAACGAGGTTAAAAATCATGTTATGTATGTAATATATCTATACCATTGATAATTCCCCATATTTTACCTAATTGAGTATTCCCTGCTTACTTTACCTTCTTTAGTATGCCCTACTAGATTGAATACATGAGCTTGAAGGTGGATTTTTAAATAATTTGTGGGTTTTTCAATCAATGGGTCTATTAATATGCATAAATGACTACCCTATATCATGTAACTTGTAACATACCTATATTCATGATATTATCACTCATAAATGACATCTATCACATACCTATTACATATATGTATGCATTCACTCATACATGGCATCTACTTGTAGTCATGATACAATAACTTATACTAGACATGAATGTAGCTAATCACCCTAATACACTCCATTAAAACTAGAATAAATAAAAATTCCATTAAAATTCAATATAAAAATATACCATTTACTCTAAAATAAATGTCAAATATATTGTCAATCTATGCATTCTTTAATTCCAATCTCATGCATTATTTAAAAGACATGTAGAATAAAGTCATAATCTAGCACTCCAAATTCACATATGACACTCCCTCATTGACATTAATCATCCATAATTAATCCTTCACTGAACCTTGTATTCAATTATCATACATATTAATTCCCTCACTATTTCTCATTGTCTGTCATTATACTTAATCACTCCCTCATTAACTATTATGATCCTTCATTGTTATTAATCACTCCCTCATCATCCCTCATTGTAATTTATCATCCCTAAACACTCCCTCATAAAATATCATCAACCTTAATCATACCTAATCACTCTCTCATCATCCCTCATCATCCCTAATAACTCCCTCATTAACCATCATCATTTCTTATCATCCCTAATCAATCCTTCATCATCTTTATTTGTCCCTCATCATCCTTAATCAATCCCTCATAAAAAACCATCATCCTTAATCATCCCTAATCACCCCTTATTCATATTTTCTCATACCTCATTGTCCCTCATTATACTTAATCACTCCATCATCCCTAGTCACTCCCTCATTCAGTAGTGTGTTCTAATCTAGTAGTTAGTAAAAAAAAATTATATTAAACAATATATTTTTCAAATAAATATTTAATGGTATTTTGATTCCTTTTATTATAATTAGAGTTTACTATGGTGATTATTCTCATTCATGTCTAGCAGATTAGATAGGGTCATGATGGATTACTCTAGGGAGAATGTTGAAGATTTAAGTGGTGTAAATAAGATAATATACTCTTTGCAATTTCATGACAAAAAATAATTTTAAAAGATGAGGGATGATGATAAATGATGATAAATAAAAAACTACCTCTTTTCATTTGTTTTATATGAGGTAAATTCCTGCTTCTAGACATAATTTTTTTTAAATCATTATGTAAAAGGTCTAGAGAATTTTGGATCTTCTCATGTTTATGAGTTATTCTAAAATAATGATGTGGGTCATGAGTATAAATTATTAGAATTTGTGCCACTAAATTTTATATGGAATGTTTTCTCCTTGCATTAAAATATTTATGCTTTTGTAGTAATTAATATAAGAAAGTGGAGAGGGGGTTGCTCTGAACGACCAATGCTTGCATCATTCCTCTATGGTGTGGTATCAAAAATTTATGTTTAGTTTTTGTTATTTAGGTTTCATTTATAGGTTTTTGGGTTAAGGGTTTAGGGATCAATGTTTATAGTTCAATGTTTGGGGTTAATTGTTTAGGTTCTAGTATTTAGGTTTTAAAGTTTAGGGTTTATACAATTTTAATATTTAAGGTCTATGGTTTTGGGTTTGAAATTTTATGATTATGGGTTTCTGGTTTATGTTTCAACTTTCAAAGTTTAGAGTTTAGTGATTATGGTTTTAGGATTAGGGTTTAGTGTTAAGAGTTTAGGGGTCAAGGTTTGGGGTTTGGGGTTTGGTGTTTAGGTTTTAAGGTTCATGATTATGAATTTTTTGTTTAAGGTTTAGTGTTTAGGATTTAGGATTTTAGGATTATGATTTAGGATTTATTTTTAATGTCTTAAAATTTAGATTTTAGAGCTTAGGTTCTAGTGTTTAAGGTTTTAAGGTTCTTTTTTTAGGTTCTATGTTTTGGGGTTTAGGTATTATTGTATTGGGTTTAGGGATAATGTATTAGGGTTAAGTGTTCACTTAGTTTTATGGTGTTTAGGGTTCAATGTTTATGATGTTTAGGGTTTTGGGTTTGGGTTTTAGGGTTAATGGTTTAGGTGTAAATGGAGTGTACTAGGGTAGTTAGCTACATTTGTGTCTAGTATGAGTGACTATGTCATGAATATAGGAATATGTCATTTATGAGTGACAATATACCTACATGTAGTACTAGGTTTGGGGTATATGTCATGTATGAATGATTGTATAATTATTATATGTATGTTATAGGTTAAATGATACATGTTAGTAATTTGTGCATATTGACAAACCCATTCATTAAAAAACCAACAAATTATTTAGGAATTCAACTTGAATCCACCTTCAAGACTTTAAAACTAATATCCATATTCACTCCTTTATCTATATAGGTTAGAATGGCCCATATCCTTTGAAGATATGGCTTAGCTAATAATAAAATGGCCCATCAGATATTAATTACAATCTAAGAGCTTACTTGTGGTTGGTTACTTTGTCAGGTAAGACCCATTTTATTTTAGTTTTCTAATATAAAGGTAATGCATTTTGATACTTTAGGCATTTTGCATCCTTTTTAATTTTTAATTATGCTTTTATCCATCTAATTGGGTCCTTGTGAGTAAGCATGAATCACTGGATCACCAAAGATGCATGTTATTTAAGTCAAATTTTATGTTATCCTCACTCCATTAGATCAAATTCCATGATAAAGTGATATCCATAAGATATTAAAAGATGCAAGGATGTTATGTTAGGACCATGGAGGCATAAAATACTTAGGATTAATGCATTTAGGCTAAGGTTACAATTTTATTAATGAATATGTTGGGGTATTAGTATTAAAACCTTAGGCTAAGTTAGGAAATTTTAAAAGGAATCTATAAGATGACACTATTTAGGGCATATGGAACATTAAGAAAAGGGGGAAATAACAAAGGGGGTCAATTTTCCTAGTTAATTTGTGTTAAAAACATGAATAAGCCTAGAATATGTATTTTATACTCAAGTCCATAAATCAATTTTAAAATGGTTCTCACTAATTTGGTTCCTACCTTTATTAAATTTTGAATTGAGGGTTTGTTAGGCTTTTGGAATATAGAATTCTCAAGAACACATGCCATGGAATCTACACATAAAATCCAAATGAATTTCATTGTCACTATTAGTTTAGATTAAATCAAATCAAAACTACATAAGCCTACCTTTTAACTAAGTGGATGACATTTAAATTCTATAAAATACCTTGACATGTTGAAATTTCCATGTTTTATTTTGAGGGTTTCTCAAGGGTCCTAATTCAAAAATTGGGGATATGTTGGTCCTAATAAATGGTGACTCATGGGGGAAACATAGAAATATGTTAAAACCTAAAGACTCTGATCAAATAAATAATTAGGTCATTTACTTCATTTGATCAATATCATCATCCAAACTAGGTCATAGTTGAAACAAACCTTGCACTTATGGTTTTAAGGTCAAATACGAAGACATATCAAGACTATGTTTGTGTTTTGATTCCACTTACTATTTGCCATGGGGTTCAAGAAACAACTTCTAGCTTTCATGTCCTCAATCACATACACTGACCTATAATATGCTAAAAGATTCATTAAGAACCATGTTTTTAACTTAAGGAAGGCTTGGCCATTGATCTACTACTAGCTAGGCATTCATAACCCTAATAGCAATTTCCTTTGGATCTATACATGACCTTGCTCTACTTCTAACTAGGCATCCATAGCCCTAGTGGAGATTACCAAAATCACCTATACCTAAAATCTTTTGATTTTACATTATATCCTTATTTTTTATATTTATTAGATCTTTATGCTTTTAGCAAGGTTGGGAACTAGGATAGCTAGGTTTTAGGATTTGTTCAAGTATTTGATCTTCAAAAAATCATGTATGGTTGAAATTCTTATCCCAGGAAAGGATGTTCATTAAGTGCTAGTTTGGGGTATACCATGATAATTTGAGTTTTCACCCCATAAGTTTAATTATTCTTAAAACCATTTTGAGGTTAAGGTAATGGTTAGGGTTTCATGAAATGATTGGCCTTTTCATTGGTATTTACCAATTTCTCTATGGTATAACATTATGGTTTATGTTTCATAACCATGTTCATCTTATGCATGGGGTTCATACCTACATTTTTGAATTTGGGGAATGTTTTCAAGAGAACTTCATGAATTTTAAACTCAATATTGTCCCCATGGACTTATTAGAATCAAGGAACAAAGCAATAGGAAATAAACACACAATAGAAAGTAGGAAAGCAAGATAGCCAAGAAAAATAAAAAAATATTCACATACCTATATAGAAACAAAGGATAGGAAAGAAATAACATTAAAATTAACTAGCTAGCCTAGCTACACTAATTTAATCATATTACAGTTTACTCTGTGAAGACTTTTGGAGGGGTAGTAGAGAAATAGTGCTTGAGGTATTGCCTATTGGTGGGAAATGTAAACTCCAATCTTTGTAGATATTTGAGCTTGAAGGTGTTATTTCCCAATGTTTCTACAATTTGGTATGAGCCAATCCACAAGGGTGTGAAATTCCATGCTTGCCTCTAGGCTCAAATGCCTTATCCCAAAGAAGAACCAAGTCTCCCTATCTAAACACCTTAATCTTGGAACTTTTATCAAACCATCTCTTCACTATGGTTTGATGTCTACTAAAATTATCAAAGGATTTCCCCCTTGAATCATCCATCTAAATTATATCTAACAATCTATAGTTGACTAGATCTTGGCTCTCCTCTATGTATTCTTGCATAAATATGTAGGTGGGAAGTTTGAGAGTGATATGATCTTATTCATACACTAATAAAAATGGTGAGGATTTTAGAGCCTACGTGATTCTTATCTTATCAGCCCAAAGTGGAAATTTAAGGAGCTTGTGCCAAGCCCTAGGTTTATCTACAACAAACTTATTGATTATTTTCATTAGGTTATTATTTGTATATTTAAAGACTTCATTCCCTTGGGGATAATGATTGGATGTAAACCTAAGAGTGATACCATTATGATAAGCCCATCTAGTCATCTCTATAGACCCATTGTCACACATTAGAGATACTAGAGTTTCAAAATTGGTATATATGTTTTCCTCTTAGAATTTGATCACTTATTCCATCCTACATTATTTAGTGGATATAGCTTCAGTATACCTTTTACAATAGTTTGTGATAGTAAGGACATACTTGTGACCTTCAATGAGTTAGGGTTTATTACACCAACAAAGTCTAACCCCCATTGAGCAAAAGGTTTGTCAATCATGACTGGCTATAGAGGCATTGCTACCCTTGGATCCTTGGTGCTGAAGACCTAACTTGAATGGCATTCCCTCACATGTTTATGAGCATCCTTAAAAATGGTTGGCTAATAATAACCATCTCTAAGAATTTTGTGAGTTGTGGTTCTACCAAATGGATGTCCACTACCCATTTTTTCATGAAATATGCTCATGATTTTGGTGGTTTCTTCATGTGAGACATCTCTCAAATAAATCCCTTTAAAATTTATTCTATACAAGACCCCATTATTGATCAAGTAGTGGTTTGATTTAAACTGTAAGGCCATCTTTTTCTCCCTAGATAGGCCTATAGGACAAGTGCCATTTATTAACAAATGTATGATTGAATCATACCTTTAATCAGATCAAAAAATTTGTTGATCCACTTGGATAATACTTAACCTAGGGTTAATATTATCAATCATCTGGATCAAACCTTGGCACCTTACCAATTTTGTTGTTTTCATTTCCAAGTCATATTCTTGCAAGACTGACATCCACTTACCTATACATTCTCTTAATTCATTTTGACTTAACATAAGTTTTGTGGTAGGGTCAGGTAAGATGGTATGAACCTTATTTATAAGGATGTAATGCATGAATTTCTTAGTTTCCTTAACTAATGAATATGATTGTTTATCATTAAAGGAATAATTTAAATCAGCATTTATAAAATTAGTGCTCATAAAAGAATTTAGGTGGTCACACCCTTCAATCTTCTGAGTTAACATTGTAGCCATAGTGTGGTTAGATAAAAAATAATAGATGTAGAAGTCCCTTGAGAAATTAGGATTTATAAGGATTGTATCTTGACTGATGGCCTTCTTAATATCATTGAATGACTTTCTATAATATTAATTCCAAGTGACATTGACATCTTTCTTTAGCACATCATTCAGTTGTTTGATAATTTATGCAAAATCATAAATAAACTTTCTTACAAAAGTTATTTTACTAAAGAATGACTTTAGTTATTTTTTACTATTTAGAGGTTCTAATCTAGATATGGCCACCACTCTTTCAAGATTTATGGAGATCCCATATTTGGTTATAACATGACCCAATAATTTTCCTTCAATCACACAAAAGATACTCTTCTTAAGGTTTAAGGAAATGCCATACCTTCTGCATCTTTCAAAAACTTGTTCTAAATGCATGAAGTGATCTTCCCTATTTTTAGAAAAAGCTATTATATCATCCATTTAAATAATGATGCATTTACCTATCAGGCCTTGGAAGGCATGGTCCATATCTATTTGGAAGGTGTCTCCTATATTGATTAATCCAAAGGGAATTTTATTTTAAGTAAATGTCCCCCACTTTGTGGTGAAATTTGTCTTCATCCTATCCTTTCTATCAAACAACACTTGGTTGTAACCTAAAAATCCATCAAGAAAAGACATCATATCTAAACATGAAACAACTTGAATCACCTAATATATAGAATGAAGTGGGTAGTTATCCTTTTCTAATGATTTTTTCAAGTTCCCAAAGTTAATAAAAAGTCTAATCTCACCATTCTTCTTCCTGATTGGCACTAAAATTTCCACCTAGGTGGAGTTCCTGATGTGGAAGACCATCCTAGCATCTAGAAGTCTCTTAACCTATCTAAAAATCACCTATTCTAAGACAAGGTTTATAGGCCTTTGTTTCTGTTTGAGTGGTTTGTAGCTTTATTTAATGGGTATAGTATGTGTGATGACCCTTGGATCAAAGATTTTTAAGTTATCATAGGACCATGTTATGACATCTCTATATTATGCAAGGACCTCTTTGGATTTCTTATTTTTAATATTTGTGTAGGATTTTATAACATTTACCAACTAAGGTTGATCATGGAGGCTAATATAAAAAACACTATAATCTTTCTGACTTACCTTGGGAATCTTGGAAACCTCAACTAGTTTGTCCTGATGAAACAACCTCTCTAAACCAATCATCCCCTTGGGGATCTTATTATCATTTAGATGAATGACTTTACCATTAAATTTTTCCCCCTTAAATGTACTTTCATCAATCTCATCAATGATATGAGCATCAAATTCCCTAGATTGGTCATAAAATATAATTTTTGTTAATCATCATTGAAGACTTGGAAATGGTTAACATTATCAAACACTAAAGGGCAAAGGATTAGCTCAATGTTGAAATTAGGGGAATCTTGATTGGACATGATGTTGGCCACAATAGATGTCAACTCATCAGTAGCTTGGTTTTATCTCCTTGTGATAGAAATGATACAAAATGCGTAAAAATATTCAATTATATCTCAAACCATGAAATTATACCATTTCAGGTATGAGAGCTTACATTGTTATTTATTTATAACTTGGTTAACCACTAGTTCTGAATCCCCATAAACTAGTAGATCTTTGACTTTTTTTTTATAAAAAAATATAAGCCTAGGATAAGGGCTTAATATTTAGAAAGATTTTTAGTATAGGGGAATTTGAGCTTATAAGAATCATGATAATTTTTATTAGTGGGGTTAGTTAAAACAATACCAACACTTGATCCATCATTACACTTAACACCATCAAAATGCAACTTACATAGTTCAAAAACAACTTGAGCACCTTTAAGATCACATAAATTATCAATATCTAGGTTGAAAACACCTAAGTTTATTCTATTATGTTGACCCTCTCATTCACAACATTGTACTCAGTTATCATGTGTTTTATTCTTAGCTCTCTTTCAACCTTGATTTGATTAGGGACTCCCTTCCAAGGTAGTTAAATATGTGAAAAATTTGTGGACATGTAACCATTAAAATACTTCATCAATTTCCTACTCAATAATATTCCATAAACATTAAGTCTATCAACAACTTAATATCGATGAATTTATGCACCCTAGGCTCAGAAGCTAGTTGCATGTGAACATTTAAAAGTTCCCCAATTACCCTAAATCTAGATTTGTCTAATTTACCACTCTATCAAACTTAATAGGGGTTACGCCTAGTTGTTTGAATATACTTGAAGGAATTATATTAGTATATGCTCTTGAATATAATTAGCAATTATGTAAGTTCTTACTAAATATCCTGATAGTGAGCAATAAAGGAGGAGATTTAGCCTTGGCCTTATGCATAGTCACATTGGCATGATCAATTTGTGGTGGATTTTTGGACTTGAATGATTATAGTAGGTCTATTTACTTTGTAATATATGTAATTTCATGCAAAGTGATATTATACTTTATCCTTTTCATGTCTTCAACTATGTTATAACCAGTCTTAGAAGAGCTAGAATATCAATGCTTGGTTTAGAAGTACTCCCTTTAGTTGGATCAATATTTTTATTTGAATAATGGTATGAGGGAGTTATAAAATTATTTGTAGGTGTTTAACTAGTAAAATTATTCATCTAATATCTATTACTTAAGGGATATGTAGTCTTCAAAAACTATTGAAAAGCTTAGATCTCCTTAGGGATATCATTAGGTTCATTTTCGTCTTGATAGGAGAAATCAAAGGTGTTTACTATGAAGGCTTGATCAGATGACTTAGGTCCAGAGGTGATTGAATTTATATATTTTCTAGGGACCACCTTAAACATATCCAAATCCTCTTGGAAAGCCTCAAAATATTTTCAAAATTCTATACAATCAATTTCCGCATGTTTGGTTGTGCAATGTACCCTATAATAGTAAGGCAATGCAATACCAGTGAGGTTAATATCCATAGTATTATTTTTATATGATGGATAATTATTCCTATTATTATTAAAAATATCATTCTAAAACCTATTAGTTGTCCTACTATACTTTTCAAATGACAAGTTCCTACCTAAACTTTTAGTAGTATTTCCAATTGAAGAAAATTAGTGCTCAACTTTTAGACCATTTTTAAGATAGATTCATTCTCATTTTTAGGAGTTTTATAATTATGCACGTATTTATTATTATATGGTACCAAATCCATTTGATCATTTTTATTAAAGACATTATCAAGGTCAATTAGGGATCCTAGATTTTGATTGGGAGCTACATGACTCAATGGCAATTGAGTTGGGTTGGGAGTTAGTTTAATGTTGGGATGTTGTATTTATTATTTGGGAAAAAGTTCATCACAATAATTTATGGGTTGATTTATGGTATAGAATATGCCATTTTACCTTAGGGATGAATCTAATCATTGATGGTTACTACTTTAGCATAGGCTCTAGCTATTAAAGTTATGGTTGGTATGGATCTCTTCATAAACTTTGTGGTCATGGGATCTACTACATCTTTGTAAATCTCTAAAGCTAAGACATCATTGGGCTTGTAAGGATCTATGGTCCTGATAAATATTTTATGAAATCTAGTATTTAAAGACCTAATAGGCTCACTTGTGTCTCTTCTAATAGTGGTTAGCTAATGGTAGATAACACAAGGACTCACAATCATACCAAATTGATCAATGAAAACATTATTGAAATCATTGTAGCTTGTGATGTAATTATTAGGAAAATTCAAAAACCATTCATAAGAAAAATATTTAAATGTAAAGGGGAATAACTTGCAAGCTATATCCTCATGCACAATATTAATAAATCTTAAGGTAGCCTTACAAGACTTTATATGTTCCTCAATAGTTAGTATACTCGTTGGGCTAAATGTAAGTAGATATTTCTCAAGTTTTATTGGGAGATCATGTACCACACCTGGTACGTTGATGAAAAACTCTCCTAACCAAGCCATACTTGGATGAAGATAGAAAGCATAGGTACCTTTAAGGGGTGAATTTGGCAAAGATCTAAACTTCCTACATCTACCTTTATCAAGTTTGTCCTTTTTATGAACATCAAGTTTAAGTAAAGGCTCTCTTGTTTCTAAATGTGATCTTGTTCTAATCTTGGGAAATTCTAGCTTGAAATTTGAGGATCCTACCTGAAATATGATGTACCAAGTTAAATTTTATAAATAACAAGAGTTAAGCCTACACATTGATCTTATTTCGTAAAGGTGGTATGAAAAACTATAAAAGACATTAATATTTGATTTAATTAGCTCAAAGATGAATTCAATTAGGTGAATATGATCTATCTTTATAAGTCTAAGCCTAAAGGAACTCAGATCTATGCAAGATATGACCACCTTTGATCAAAATGATTAATCCTAACCTTAGATACTATGGATATTCAAAGCTTAAGCTAAATTTACTAAAAATAAGCATTAATTTCCAACGAAGTTCTAAGGAAGTATAAACATGCACTAAACACATCATAGGTCGATGATCCTTATACTTTTAAGCAAAGAATTAACTCAAAAACATGAAGATATACTGATCCTTAGATAAATTAGACTAAGATCATCAAATATTCAAAGCATTTGGCCCTCCTTCTAGTGACATTGGAGATTCTCTATTTGATGCTTCTAAATGATCCATAGGTGCTCTTAGTGTTTAAAAAACACTTCTCATTTTAGAATTTGAAAATTCAAGGCATGAGTTGTACGTTTTGGAAATCTAGTTACCTATGGTGAAATAGTAGCATATTAAAATAAACTATTCCAAAATATTTATATAATTTGGTTTTTGGGAGCCACCTTGGTCTGTTCTTCATGAATTTCTAAGAATCTATGCTAATACTTAGTGAATTATTCTCTATATTTTAGGATATAAACTAAGTTAAATAGATATTTATAATGAAGCTAGAACTGAAATGATCTTGGGGTAAAAATGGAGCAAAGATAAGGGTAAGGTGGAAAAGAAAATAATGATTACCAATTTTAGCCTTAAACATTATGACAAAGCATCCATTTCAACTGAGTATGCATTCAAATTGATATATAATGTAAAATAGCCTAAGCTCAAACTCCACTATATATGAGGCCAATTTCAAAGGATAGTGTAAAGAATCACAAGAACCGGTTCTTCTTTAAAGATTTACTATTATTTATCAGATAACACATGCACATCTGAAGACAAATTAAAATAAAATGAAGGAGAACAAAATATCTTTCCTCTAATCTATAATGTTGCATAAATTATAAACCCTATGATTGCTAAGATACAACTCAGAATTCCAATACACCATTCAAATTTAAGACCTTAACTAGAAATTGAGAGAAAAGCTAAAAAATTACAATTAACACATCAAACATGGACAATATTTTTTGAATTCCTTTTATTCTATTAATTTCTTCAAATTTTACAAAGATACTCAAAAATTTCTCCTCTTTTACAAATGGTAATACATGCCTTTATAGGAAGATTAGGTAGTATACCGATCAATAACAAGATCAAGTGTACAAGGATAAGGATAGTTGTCTTTACAAGTTCTAAAATACACATGATTTTCAAAATCATACTAATTTAGAGGTAAATATTATAAAAACTAACATATGCCTTCATAATGGAATATTCTATTTCAAAATGTTATGAAATTCTATAAAATATAATGTTTCCTAATTGGATGGTGGGGCCTCTGATTATCATTGATGAAGGATGATCATGGTTTTATCATGTTACTCATTAATTAAATATATATCCATAGCATGCTTCATGATCTACTCCTCCTCTTGATCCACCAAGTCATAAAATTCTTTGTTGTTCCCATCCATGGCCTCTTTAATGATCTTAGATTCATTTATCCTTTTCCCTATATTAAATATCATCTCCATGATTTTGTTGTTAGCAGCCCCAAATTTGTCTTGGCCTTTTCCTTTGATTTCCTAGGTTACCAAAGTATCCCTATGTTTTAATTCCTCATCACTTATGATCCAGAGGGCATTGGGTTGTGCATGATATGTAAGCATGGTCCTAAGAAGTTGTTTAATCCTTACAATTAGTTATTAATTCTCTTTTAGGACCCTTTCCACACCATTATGCCATGCACCTAAAATTTGAAAATTTTCAATCAGAATTCCCAAAATTGTACTCAAATGTGCCATACTAATGGTTTTGAAGTTTAGGATTTATTTCTTTGATTGACTATTAGGAGTTGGGTTATTTTGTCTTGTGAGGCCTACCACCAGGTGACTAAACTCTTGGCTAGTACACACTACCCTTCCAATGCACTTTGCCTTAGTTTCATTGACTTAAGTGCCTCAAACATGTCATAAAATGACTCATTAAGAATTTTGGTCATTGCATCTAACATTGATAAAATTTCCTATGTTTGAAAGTTTTCCTTCTCCTTTTGAAAATTATAGATCCTCTACTTAAAACCGTAGACTCTAGATTTAGCTTGTGTTGACTGGGCCTAAAATAGACTTTCCACATCTTCCACATGGATGGTATCCTCACCTAGTTGATGTCCTCCCATAGGGGTTAATCCTATAGATTGTTCAACCTTCTGAAAGGTGAATTCTTCTATCTCAACCATAGCTGTCCTAGTTATTTTTCTCTCCAACCAAACTATTTTCAGTTTGAAATGGATGGTAATAACTAGCTCCTTATATTTGGGAGGTTCTGGGACCTCTAGACCTAAGCTACTATATACTCTTATAACATCTATCATCTTGCCTTCTAGTCCTTCAATAACCACAATTCTCCTTTCTTCATGCTCCTTCACTATAGCCCATATCCAAGGCTTCATATCATATTATATTTAAATAATAGTAACCCTCATCATGGACCAAAAATGAGAGAGAGACAAAGGGGATCTTTTGAAAATATCCATAGATGAACTAGCCAAGGATGATTGGTCCATAAACTGGGAACTCATCACTAGATAAATTGACTTCACTAGTGGGATGAGTGAAAGTCAATTTTTGTCTCTTCTTTGGTCCCATAGGGACCAATGCTATATCTCCCTAAGGTTTCTCATGGGATATTCCAAATGTCCCAGGTAGTAAGTGATATTACAAAGGAGGTATGTGCCATATTTCCCCAAATGGCATGTCATCTTTCATTAACCTATTAAAGCTTAATGATGTGGCATTGGACCCTAGCCAATGCCTCCTCATAGTTCTTAAGCTTAATATATATATAGTGTCATGGAAATTGAGTTGATTTACATATCATGTCTTTTGAATATTATTTTCCTTTAGATTCTTACCTGCTATGTTCTTTGGATCCCACATTTGGAGTTCATCCAACTAGAAGACAAATGAATCCCTATGTGTGAACATAATTTCTACTTGTTTCTAATATTTTATTATGGTTTTACAAATATTTAGGGGAAGGTGTGGAGTAGGCACTTCCACTTATCTTTTTAAGTCATATCAATTCCACAAATGAGCTAGGAAGAAATTTCTTGCTCAACAAGCTAATTTGGAACATATACTGGCAGCTTGTAAGGTTAGGACATGATTCCTTCTATCTTAATGACTATACAATCAAGGTAATACCATCTGACCCCTATAATTTCAACATACCTATTGATGATGGGGTATAACTAGGCATGGTAAACTTGTCATGGCTTCCACTATAGCCAGATAAATGTAGTCACAAATTAACTGCATGTAATTCTTGTACTTGAAGATGTGTAATTTGGAATAATAATATGAAATAGTTGTCATACCCTCTAGTGACCAATTCCTAATCCTAGGGAAGGTTATTGAATCAAGAAGGTTTTCAAGTGGGTATGACATCATGAATAATTGATTTTAGGTCTTTCTTTTGATGGCATTGAATTGGTTGGGTAGGAAAATACCGATTAAGTCTCCAATTGGAGGGGTAAGTCTCTCTTCCATCATGTAGTGCACCTATGGGACCTATATCTTATTCATAGAAGTAGTTTAAGGGGAAACAAAGGATTGGTTTAATAGGGTCATTATTACCCTAATGTCCTCTATAAATTGGATGATAGGGATCTTTCCCTCAAGGTTTCTAAAGATATGAGGTCCTTACTGCAACTAAGGTCTAAGGACAGAGTCCAGATCATGGTTGTTGGTCCACTCTTTAATTTTGGAAAGGTCTACATTGGGGAGAGGGAGATTTTAGTACTTCTCAAAAGCAATAGGGGAAATGTAGGCTACCACTTTTGAGTTCTTCTATGTAATTATCCATTCGTTATCTATTATACAATCAATAACTATGGGGGAAAAGATGTCAATACAATGTAATACCTAGTTTTGTGATGGTGTCACTTACTCATGGTGGTGTTCCTTTGTTCCTCCTATGAAATGGGTTATAATTATTTTATCATGAAGAAGAGCTCAAACCAATTCCTAATTCCATGGATGTTTAATGTTGTGAGGTCTAATTTGGTATCTTTGAAGATCTGGCCCTCATTGTCCATTTTCAAATAGAGATTGGTCTCTTCCTTAAATTAATACCTATTAGATGACATGGTCTCTATATTTTATAGTTATTAAAACTATATTATATATGATCTCTATGAAACCTCTCTTATTCGTAAAAACACAATTAAGTTATCCTTTGATCAAATTATAAAAAATTGAGTCTATTCAGGTTATTTATATGTAGGGTTTAGGGTTTTGGATATTTAATGGTAGAATATATCCTATATTTGGCTTATTCATGTATTGGATTTGATTTATACCTTTGCCTTTATATCTTTACATTTTTGAGCCCACAAAATCACAAATTTTGTCCTTTTTTACTTGTGTGGTGCTTATGTGGCATTGGTCTAGACCTTTTGAGGCATTTTTCATAAATACCATTTGAACACTAACCATTGGTATTTAAAATACCCTCTTCATCTGACACTATTTGATCAAAATCCTAGATTAGCATGAGCCATTGATTATAATCTAGGCCCTTGGTCATGATTGGGCCTTTCTGTTGCAAACCTCATGGTCATGACACTTGGATGTTTATGTATCTTCTCTATGCTCCAAATATTTTTTCAGTCCTTTAATAAATTAGTACTATATACATGGAAAGCTCAAGGTCCATTTAAAATTCATTTTTTCCTTCACTTTGTTTGATTAAATCCTGTAATTGGGTGTAAACCATTGAGCTATAAAAAATTCCCAAACATTAAGTCAATACATTATTAAAGTCATGATTTAGGCTTAAGTTCCTTAAGATAAGGTTTGTTTCATGTTTATTAAGCATGAAATAAACCTTAGGATAAGGAAATTATGCATTAGTCTCCTAATTATAATAAAGGGGTGAGGGTCTAAATAGTCTAGGCTACCACATATGAAAACCTTTGGTTAGTTCATACTCTATGTGACAAGGACCTCCCTTTTTAAAATAACACTTAGCATAAACTCATAGTTTAAGGTTCGTGATTTTTTTTTAAAAATGCCATGAGGACCCTTATGTATAAATTTAAACTAATTATTTAGATCATAAGACCATTTCTCTATTTTTCAAGTCAAAGACTCCCATTTTGAGAATCTTTTAAGCATTTCCTTTAGCTTAAAAAGGCATTTTGAGCCTTTCATCAAGATTTGGGAGTATATTTTGGCCTTTAGCATAATAATACATAAAATTAAATTTGATGGTCTTATGAATGTAAAATATGTCCTTACATACATCAAATGATGGTTACGTGAATGCTAATTTTAAGCTAGTGAAGTTTTCTATTTGATGGGCTTAAACTTGATGGTCTTGTAAACGTTAAATGATAGTCACATGAATGTCAATTTTAATCTCATCAAATTATTATGGCATAGTGTGAGAATGTTTCCTAGTATATCTATAGGATCTCTTAGGATATTGGAATAAATTCACTCCATTAGATCAAAATTAGTGACGAAGCATCAACCATTGATCATGATCTAGGAGCTTGTTTTTGCTTGGTTGCTTTTTCAGGTGGGACCCATTTGATTTTAGTTTTCGAATGTGAAGGTGACGCATGTTGATACTTTAGGACTTTCATATCCATTTGAATTTTCAATTATGTTTGACTCCATCTAATTGGGTCCTAAAAATTAAGCATGGACCATCAGATCATCAAAGATGCATGCTATTTAAGTTGAATTTTGGGTTATCTTCACTTTATTGGATCAAATTCCATGATAAAGTGATAGCTGTAGGATCCTACAATATGTAAATAATTTAAGTTCGGACCATATAGACATAAAAGACTTAGGCTTATGGGATTAATAATAAGATTGTGATTGTATTAATGAGTACATTGAGGCCTTAGTATTAAAACCTTAGGATAAATTTAGAAATTTTAAAAGGACCCTAAAATATGACATTAGTTAAGCCATCAGGAACTTTAAGAAAAGGGGGAAATAAAAAAGGGGACCAAGTTTCCTAGTTAAGTTGTGTTAAAAACATGATTAAGCCAAGAATATTCATTTTATACTCAAGTCCATAAATGAATTTTAAAATGGTTCCCATCAATTTGATTCTAACCTTTATTAAAATTTAAATTGAGGGTTTGTTAGGGTTTTGGATTATAGAATTCTCAAGAACACATGTCATGAAACCTATAACTAAAAGCTAAATAAATATCATTAGCACTATTAGTCCAAATTAAAGAAAATCAAAACTACATAAGCATGTCTTTTAACCAAGTGGATGACCTTCAAATTATATAAAAGACCTTGACATGATGAAATTTCCATGTTTTATTCTAAGGGTTTCTCAAGGGTCCTAATTCAAAAAATGGGGGTATGTTTGTCCCAATAGCTACTTAAGTACTTGATGCCTTGACCTATTCCTTCCATGTCATAACCTCAATAAAACATCAACTAAGTAGATATAATACATTAAATCTCACTCATATCAATTAACCATTCTCTTTCTAATGACAACAATCTTCTACAACCTCATATAAAACTAAAACCACATGACCAAGCATCATATGAATTGACATCTCTCTTCCATGCACCTAAACACCTTGGACACCTTGACCTATGCCTTCATGCAACCATAAGACATTAGTTGAATTCAAATTCTTTCTTTCCTTCAAATTTAAATTATCACATGGATTCTTATGAAAACATATCATATAGTACCCTCTATCCTTAGTCATCTTTGACATCAATCTTGACATCAACCTTGATAGTACAATATTGACATGATATATCTTTAACATCAATGAAAATTATGCCTTTATATCATGTACCTTTTTTTACCTTAATGACAATAACATGCTAAAATGCTCTCCCTTTGTCATTGGTGGAAAATACATTGATGGAAAACATACTAAAAAGATGAAGTCACTTCAAAATGGTACTTTTTTGATCTATTCATTTTCCCCCTTTTGATATGAGTGACAAAGGGTTTTATACAAACTACCATCTAATACTTGGACCTAAATTTCAATTAAAAACATAGATAAATTCTTGATAAAACTCACCTTAAGCTGATACTAGTTATTTTAGACAACTTTTGGAATATTTGAACTATACCTCATGATACCACACTTATTATAATTATATTGAAACTTCATAATACAGAGATACAAAGCTCTCCCTATATACATACTCTCCTCTTGAGTCACAATATGGAAAAAATTCTTAGAAACATCTCTAAACATGCTACTTTTCCCATTTTGAACTTTCTCTCTTTTTGATCTCTCTACCCCTTTTCGTAATAGGATCATAGAGTTTATGAAGCATCATATAAACATGCTCTTAGTCTTGGACACATTTTTCAATATGTCTTTATTTTTTATATATACATTTTTTAACATAGACCATTTACTTACCTATTACTGAATCTAATAAATCATCTAACTATCTCCCCCTCTATCCTCACAACTTTTGCTCATCAAGAATCATAGACCTTTCTCAACCTCCTTCAAGTATACTGATACAAATACCAATTCTCAACACAAATCAAACTATAAATAAAATAACTCATACCTTGCAACATAAACAACCTAGAATCCTCTCAAGATGAGTCCTTATTTTACTATAACCTCATGCTTATTATGATATAAGAGTGTCTCTATGAAGCCTAATAGAGTCACCCCTTTCTATAAGGATATCAAAAATCCATGAAATCAATGGATTCCTTGATTTCCAAACCACTTTCCTTAGTTATCTTGTAATCATGAGACTGATAGTCCTTCCTTAGAATCCACTTAGGCTTTATTGAAGCATTTGACTCATCCATCTTGTCATACTTCTTCTTCTCTTTTATTTTCTTGTCAATACATGTAGATAACAAGTGGTCTTAACATTCCTTCACTTCTGATCCTTCCTCTATCTTATTAAATAATCCATCTTCACCAATGGGCTAAATATGATTAATTTTGACTTTCTTTGGCTTCCATACCAATGTTTTACTCTTCTCATGCACTCTAAGAGCTCCATATACTTTTTTAAGTCTTGAGGGCCTTATAAATCCATTAAGATAGAATCTTGAAATGTGTCCCATAGTATGACAACTATGTCAAACAACTTTTCTATACATACCTATTGATTGATCAATCCTTCTCCCATGTTCCCATGATAAATTGTTCCTTTAGACCATTCTATAATCACTTGATCTATGGCCAAAGTTATGGAAAGCAAAATAATAACCATTGAAAGAATTGAAATACCTTATTACATTGGGCTACTTGATTGGTCTCTTTATATTGGTATTCTTGACTTGTTGATGATCATTATGAGTTTTAGATTTGAGAGTTTCTACATAGCTCTTTGAGTTCTAACTCTTCTTATTCTCCTTTTGGTCTTATTTGAACCTAAGACCTATATTTTCATGTATATACCTTTGATTACTCAAAATATCACCAATAACTTCAATATTCTTCTCAAATCTATGATGTGTCTTTAACTTGACTAATACCTAATCATGTTCTACCTTTAAGAACTCCATTTATATTCCAAATTTGATGCATTATTCATCTTTGGTCTTAAGACTTATAGTGATAATTTAAATCTATGTTTCAAACTATTTGATGATCTAATTATGTTAATTTGTGTTGATTCTTAGTCTCTCTTCAAGGAGATTGATTTTATCCTCATAACTCTTAATGAATGATCCTTTTTTTAGATTCTTCCTTATTTAGAAATTTGAATCCTCTATATAACTCACCAGTTCTGCCTCAAGGTTCAATTTAACCTATTCTTCATCTAATTATTCATCATATATAATGCCTTTACATTTTGAGACACCCTCATTATCTATTCTGATAGCCATAAATAAGGTTTCATTGTTATCATGCTCATTAATATCATCATCACTATCAAATGTACTTATGTCACTTACATCAGATTAACTATTATCTTCTTTGGTATAGAAACTTCTCTTATTCTTGAATGACCCTTTCTTTCCTTCATAATTCCTAAAATATTTCTTGTTTTTTAGGATTATACACCTTCTTATCATCACCATATTTTTAATCATGTTCTTCATCATCTTTATTCTTATCCTTGTTAGGACACTTAGATGCAAAGTGACTAATCTTACTATAGTTGAAACATTTGAAAGATAACTTACCCTTTTACTTACCAGATCCAATCTTCAATTTCCTAGAAAACATGAATATCAATTCATCATCATTAATATCTAAACATACCTCATCCTTGAACTTATTATATTTTGAATTCTTTTCAATGTTAAATGTTGCTTCCTTCTTGGGATGTAAACCTTCATTTATTCTCATCTCATAGGAATTCAAGATTCCATGAAGTCCATCCATTTTATGTTTATCTAAATCTTTCGTTTCTTTTACTAAATACACATTTGAATAAAATTTAGAAGTTAGGGATATCAATACCTTTTAAAAAAATATAAACTCTTTCACTTCTTCTATGAAACCTCTGATGGCATTGACAACTTCATCAACCCTTAATAGGTAGGATGTAATGTTTGCATCCTCCTTCATTCTAATACTTTAAAATTTCCTACGATGAGTCAAAAACTTTTCTAGCCTCACTCTAGTGTATCCTTCATAAATAGTCTATAAATTTTCCCAAATAGTTTTGGATGTATCATAATACATGACCTTTAAAAATTCTACCTCTGAAAGACCACATAGAATGGCATTCATTGCCTTATAATTGTTCTCATTTACCTTCTTTCCTATTGCATCAGTTAGTTGTGTAGAGGGTGGTGTGAAAACATAAAAAAAAAAAATCCATATTTCATAACCCAAAGACATTAGATAGCTATTCATTCTAATGTTATAAAATTCATATTTAGTCCCATTGAAGAGAGGAGCCTTATTGGTTGAGAGACCTCCTTATACTTGTTCACTAGACATGCTTATGATTTAAGGATATCCTTCAAAATGTTAGGCCTACATCAAAGGACCAAGATCTATTACCAATTTTTAGAATCAAAATGACTAAGAGGATGGGGTGAATAAATCTTCAAAACCTTTCAATCAATTACAATTAATCAATCATGAACCATTCAAACAAACATATAGATATAACTAGCATAAGTAACTATCCACATAAGAATGACACACAAGAACACATCACATATGTGGGAAACCCTCAAGGGGAAGAAAACCCACTGATATATGAAAATGGGATATATTCCTATAAGACAAAAACCATATTTATTGAATCACCAACTCTACATAAAACACCAACCCCAACTAGATAAGCACCCACTTGACTAGACATTAGCAAGAACCCAATTGTAAGGAGGTATAAACCCCCTAGATGACTTATCACCAATCCATAAGCCTAATATATTTGATCATATTCATAACACCTTATTTATAAACTACTATATTATTACCACCTCTTCATCTCTTCACACTCTTATCCCTCTCAAATTTCCTTCTAGGCTTCTTTTCTCAACTAGGACTCTTAAAAAATGATTAGGTAATATGACCTTGATTTTCATTCATAAAACTCATGTTATATCTTCATGAAACTTTTATCTACACTCCTATGATTTTATAAAATACCTCATTATATTATTTTATCTTTTATCCATTCACTTTACTTCACTTCTATTTAAATAGCTCTAAAAACTACCTTGTATATATAAGCCTCTTTATCATACACATCTTGGTCAGCCCCACAAACTTGAGAAATTATATTGGACAAAAAATAGCCCTTATGACACATTAAAATTAATAATAAATCATAATATTATGTTGTCCATTACTTAAATATACAAAATCCTTCTTTAGATTTCATGGAGACATAATTTAATTAGGCCTACTTTTAAACATGTTATATTATGACCTCTTGGAACACTATAAACGTCTATATATGGCATAAAATTTTCATAAAAAATAAAATAGGAATTATCCAACATCCTCTAAGAACCATGACACTTTTTAGGTCTAACCTCCACTTAAAACACTCCATTAACACTATTCACATTAGGCCTTTGAACATATAGAAATGTTTGTCTTAAGTAACTGAAGATAACACATAATGTATCCATATAAAAATGATAATAAATCACTTATACATATCCTAAATTAACTAAAAAATATCACCATATGCATTAGACACTTCAACACATGGAATTGAGCATCAAACTCATCACTACAACTTACTTACTCAAAACTTCTAGTTTACCTTAAAGATGAGTCATGGTGACTTAGAGATCCAACACTTGTATAAACACTTTACATGAATTATGATGCATGCAGATTGTACCATTATATCTCCATACCATATTAAAATATAAATATTATATGGTGTAATAGTAAATATTGGTCTTTCAGACTAATATCATGACCTTATATCTCATTAGATGCATAAACATTCATAGACATGAAACATTAGTCTCTACCTTCTTATTTCATCCATTTTCTCTTTATCTCTAATATAAATTTTGACTTCTACAGTAACTTTTTCAAAAATAAGCTTGTAACTCAACATTTTATCTCTCTTCTCTCTAAAAAATACCACCTGGAGGTACCTAGGAAAATCCAATACAATATTAAATTGTTTACTTGAGCATGCCAATCCATTTTTGTAAATTTTGAGAAAAATATTAGATATCAGGTCTTTATTAGGGTTTTAGTAGGGTTTAATCTAGTTTCCACTCTTAATGATCATTCATAAAGTAGTCTTTAAATCCAAAAACTAATGCCTCAAATTTTTTTATATGACCCTTCCCCATCCACCATGAATTTATAATCCTTCCATGTAAATTTTTGACAATTTGATGAGCATAAGAAAATCCTTCTCAGGTTGAGAACCCTTCATCTTGAGGACTCAAAAAACCTCTAAATGACTTTTCATGCCTTATCCTTTAAACTAAAACCTTAAACTTAATGAAAAAACATGAAACAACATACATCACCTCTAAAAATTCTTAAATGAGATAAAACACTTTAAAATATTATCATGACCCTTCATTAGGCCACACTCTCTCTCTTTACTCTATAGACCTTGACCTACAAACCACATTAGGCCTTAAAACTAACCTTCATACCTCTTTCCATGATTTCAACAACTCACTATCATGAACAACATCCAAATCTCATACCATAAAACCTCTCTCATGCTTAAAAATTGGCATACATTCTTCACATGCCTTGACAACAAATCATGAAATCTCATTAGGCCAGGCAAGTCCAAGTACGGACCAAGACATAATGTCTTACCCTCAAAAACCCACATTAAAACACTTATGAAGTATTTTAAACCTAACTCACAAGCCCATAAAATTCTAAATATTTTTATAAAACCACTCATACTTTGGTGCACTCATCTCCCTAAGCTACCCTACTCATACCTTCTCACAAGGTATCTTTATTCCATGACTAGGCTTAGGCTACATAAACACTTAATTCTTTGACCTGTTCCTTCTATGTCATAAACTTAAAAAACATCAACCAAGTAGATATAATACATTACACCTCACTCATATTACTACACCATTCCCTTTCTAATGACAACAATATTCCATAGCCTCATACAAACCTAAAACCACATGACCAAACATCATATGACTTGACATCTCTCTTCCATGCACCTGAACACCTTGAATCATGCCTTCATGCAACCATAAGACACTAGTTTCCCTAAAATTATCTCTTTCCTTCAAATAAAACTTGTCATATGGGTCCTATGAAAACATATCAGATACTAACATTTGTCCTTAGTCACCTTTGACATCAATCTTAACATCAACCTTGATAATAAAATCTTGACATGATACATATTTAACATCAATGAACATTATGCCTTTGCATTATGAACCCTTTTGACATTAGTGACAAAAACATACCAATAATTTCATATACCCATCCATCCATCAACTACTTTAAACTCTAGTCTCAACTCTAAATCACTATCTAAGATAAGCTATATGGTTGTAGTTGACTATTCAAGCTTTGAATAAGATGATGGATGGAAAGGGGGTGTGAGGTGAGTTAAGAGGATCCAAACTTTAAATTTATTAAATATTCATTTTGGAACTCCTTCATTTATCTACTAGTAACCATGATGAAACTTGAGCTTAACCTGATAAACTTAGTCCTTGTAAGACTCCAAATCCTATTGTATAGATTGAGTACCCTATGATTACCTATAGAGTAAAGACCTTGAATTATCATATAAACCTCATAATTACCTTTTGATTTATTTTTTAATCTTATATTTGAATTTTCACTCGCTTGGTCACCTCCATTTCAACCATAAAATTCAAAAAAAGACTATCTATAGGTGACTATTATATTCAATGTTATAGGTGTTATTTCTCTACATTAATAAGTATATGACATATATGAATCCATCTTCCATAAGATTATGTATCATGATGGTCACAAGGATTATTTATGTCTATTCATATGGTTCAAACCTAGGAGGGATGTTGGATGAGTGACTGGGGATGAATTCAGTGATATGAGGGTAGGGACATGAAGGCAGGGTTGTAACATAGTATAATGGTAGTGAAAATAACATAAAATGGTAGATGGAAAAACATGACATGAAATGGAACATGAAAACCATACTAAGAAAACCCATTGGCACCTTAACAACCCTAAAACATATACACTTCAAAACATGATGCTTTGGAAACTAGTAAATGCATATATAGTCAAAACAAGATACTTAGGAATCTTTAAGAAACCTTAACATTGGCTAAGAACCTTAACTTTTTATAAAAATGAATGTGTGAGCTTTAGAGGCAAGGAATGTATTTTTAGGCCTATGAGGCTATCATAGAGGCTAAGAGACCAATTGACAAGGATATGATTATGACATATTATGACTCCAACACCTCATTTCATGTTGTTACCTATATTTTAAGGCTTTGAAGCTACCATTGGATAATATATAGTCCTACTAGATAGTGAACCTTAGATGTATAAGAACTCTCTCTTTGAATACACCATTTGAGATGATAGGAGGCTGATGGACTTCAAATTTGAGAAAAGAGGCATCAAAAAGGCTGAGACACTCAACCAATCCTTCAATGTAGCCAACTCCCTCTAGAGAAAGTACTCAACCTCTATTCATTATCAAAATCTATCTACAAACTACATACTATGCCATTTCTAAGGTATATTAGTTTCATAAGATCACACATGTGATTCAACACTAAAAATTCCATCAGGGCCTAATTCAAGACGTAGGAAAACAAGATCAACCATTGGTTTGACTAATCATGCTAAAAAACCATCAAAACCATCCTTTTCTACTTGGCATGTGTAGAAATGGATAATGTTTAAATCACTTAAGTTATTAAGGAATGTTCATAAATCTTAGGGGACCAATCCAAAAATAAATTCCCATTAATGAAATTTGACTTAGTTTACTTCCTTTGGCTAAGATATTGGGCCTCTATTCTCTCTCATCCATACAGTCTAAACACAAACCTAAAGGGTTATCTTGGTCTTCAAAGAAGGTATATGAAGTAAGAGGACTAATTTTGAGTCTATTTTTAATCCTTATACCATGAAATTTATTTGAGACATCAAATATGAGCCACCCTACAATCCTCTAATTTTGTCTTTACAAATCAGTTTGTACAAGTGTAGAAAACACCTTAAAAAGTGACTTTTCTTGTAATTTATTCAAATATATGACTTTGAAATACCATTATAGGTAAAATTATATGGAGAAATAATTAATATACATTTTAAAATAATAAATATTTAGGATTAAGTGTGTGTGAGAGAGAGAGACAATTGTGGCATGTAAGGCCCATTTGACTGGTTGAAAGGTGTGAATGGGTCTCAGAATGGGCTTTTAAGGCTATGAAACTTATATTGGTCATAATATGATGTGAATAAGACCTTTTTAAGACCCTAATTATTTAAATTTAATCATTATATTCCATTTTTGAGGTTTTAAAAGGCATATTAACTGATATGAGGAGTTTTGACAGGCATTTGATGCTTACGGAGGGGTGATAAAGGTTTGAATACGCTTAAAATGAATAAACAAAAGATAATGACATTGATCACATCAATAATACTTCATGTCAAGACTCAAAAAATGTTCAAACACCTTTACTAGACCTCCAAGTTATTTTGGCACTCTCTTTACTAAATCTAAGATCATCATGAGGACTAATACAGTAGCAATGGACCTTCAAATAGTCAAAACATATGAACTTACAAGCATAATCCATGACACATCATGATCCAAATAATAATGATCCAAGACTTTCAATATGCATTTATGATATCATGATAGTTTATGCATTATAGATAATCTCATAAGAGTTCTCTTGTAGGTTTTTTATGGTAGGGGTTGACATTTGGCCTTGTGAGGCCAAAATGTCAACTTTTTTGGTGACTCTGAGGGGTGACTAGTCTATTGGTCAAGAGAACCCAAAATTTTTCATGATAATTATGACCCAAACATGATAGTATTTCCTTCATAAATACCTTTTTTCACTACAACAATAATGATATACAACAAGGACCACCAAAGTAACAACACCTAACACCTAGGAAACACACTAAAATATTAAAGAAACAAGACAACTATCTACAAACTTGTGTATAACACACTTATTGAACCATGGAAAAAACTACTAAAAATAACTAAATAAATCACACCTAATTTCTCCTCTAGGATTAAAAGGGAAATTATTTTGATCAATTTGATTACATGAGGTCAAATGGTTATGTGTTGATTGGGACCCCCACTTACAACTAGAAGCATTGTCATGCTCATGGTCTCTTAGGAGAGTCATTGGACCTTATGGATCCATCCCTAAGTTCATGTGTTGATTATGTGATTCAATCACCCAATCATACTCTTCCCATATCCATCTAATTTGTAAGAACAATGCTAATTCTATCTTAGTCATGGGTTACATTTGATTCTACCCATTAGGATCAAAGTAGTCAGATATCATAGTGTTCTTTTCAAGATCTTCCTCAAGCTCTTCCTGGGGTAAATATCGAGTGTCTAAACTTAATCAAAAGTATTCCAAATCGTCCCAAAATCACATCTTATCATGATCAATATAAAAAACATCGAGTTAACTTCCATTCTTACCTTTTGCTTATGAAACATCATCTTGATCACTAATATCCAACTCTTGGATAGAGTAATAGAAAAGTTATTGATCTGCTATAACTTGATCATATTCATAGTCAATGGAAAAAAGAAGATATTAAACCTACTAAAATGTTAAATCATCTTGTCTTAGTACCTCTGGACCTGCATTTCCTTCCTCCCTTGAAAAATCAGCCTATTATCCTAATCCATAATTCAAATATGGCATACTAAATTATTCCATTTCACCTAAGAACTCATGATATAAGTGTTTCCAAGGGTCATCCAACTAACTTGAACTATCTCCAACCTTAATAATGGACTCATTAAGGTTATCTTCTTGATTATATTTCATGAGAGAGGTTCCTTGAGTTATGTTTTCATTAATTTCATCACCATGGAAATATGACTGCTCCATGTCAGCCAACTTTCCTTCATGCTCCAAATCTGATCTATAGGGATGAATGGGGGTTCTAATCATGATTTCCACTTCATATGTATTGTATGTGTCCTCTTCAAGGTGTCCTAAAAACTATACTACAATTATAACATGATCAATTTCTTAAAGGACTACCCCTTTACTAATCAACCTTAACATATTATCTCTCACACTTGGATTCTCAAGCTCTATCCTCATTGCATTTGATTATTCTTCAAGGGAGGAGAGGATGGGTGGTCAATGAACCTCCTTAGATTACTTGATATATGTCAATATGTTTTTCCAATTGAGGACCTTAAGAGTGTCAAGGTTGGAGACCAAATTCTTATTTTTATAACCATTAATTGTCTTTTCATATTTTTATATGGTTTGATGCTCATGAGTAACTATAGAATGGATAACTAATGAGGCACTTGGAGAACTTGAGGGACCTCTTGAAATAGAATTCATACCTCCCCCTTTTCTTGACTCTCCCTTTTAATGGAAGGCATGACATAGTTTTGGTTTTTGACCCCTGAAGGCTTCCAAGCTGGGGTTACTATAGGCTCTTGAGAAGGCATAGTATTTTGAAGGGGATATTGAACAAAATCATGTTTATTTAGAGAAGTATGATGAAGATAATCAACATGTAAGGTGGTTGGTGTGTATGTCTAGATATGAAATATGGAGAGTAATCTAGACCTGATTTTGACCCCTACACCATACTCAATTTTTTATAACATACAAGATAAGTCACTAGACAAGTACCCCCTAATCTCAGTCATAAAATCACTAAACAAACATAGGTAAAAATAAAATAATAAGTCTATAACAATAATCCCTTTTGAAATTGAAATCTTGGGGTAGATGAAGGGTGATTTATAGGTTTTTGAAAATGCCAAATGTCCTAATGAGAGATCTATTCCATTATAATTCAAGGTTAGAGATAGGATCATACACAAAATTCATATTATCTATCACTAGCTTAGGAATAACTAAATTGCTAGACTTATTAGCAAATAAGCAGTTATGAACCAAAAAGTCTCTAATGATCATAGAGGTGAGAAAAGGGTATGGATATATTTCCCTAGTATATTATTGTTGGTTTGTAGGGGTGATCTTATGATGAATAAGGTATTGGGATTCAAACTTTTCCTATTGCCTAAGAAATTCTTTCAACTTACATCTCTCCTCCCTTAGCTTCTCAATCTCTACATTTAGATCTTCATTATTTGGTGTAGGTTGACTATAAGGGATAGCAGATTGGTACCATGAGTGGTCATGAGAATAAGAGGGTTACCAAGGAGGTGGATGAGGTTGAAAATAAGGTGGATAGTTTTGGTAGTAAGGAGATCCATTATAAGAATAATAATGTTTAGGATAAGGGTAATTGGGATTATGGTAAGGTTGATAGGGAGGTGGATGATGGAAATGTGCCAAAAAAACTACCATAAATCCTCATATAACATATGCATAACAATATAAATATGACCAAGAGCCTTACATACCTATATAATAATGAATTTATGATGTCTCTGAGCTTGGAATTTAATTTCAAATTTGCTAATGTGGTGTTTGAAGTTCTTTGAGATGACTATAGATGTTACTACTAAATGTCTTTAGCCTTCAGATGTCCTCCAAGAATACAAAGGCATGATTTAAAGGAACTTGAAAGGTGGTCCTGTTAGGTATGCCAAAATTTTTAGCTACCCGAGTTTCACCCTTGTTGGAGTATATTTTTCACATCCACCTCACACTTAGACTATCATTTTATTGATTATAAGATATGGTTTACTTGTTTTCTAGGACAAATATCTATTTTTTTGGGGCTAGATCCCCTAATTTTTCATTTGAATACTCTCTCTTAGGCCTAATTATAATGGGATGAAAAGGGTAAATAAGTGACATTAATTAAACCTAATCTAAAGGGTGGTGATGCACCAACATACTTACTCATCCACTCAACTTTGGACTCTTTACAATACTAGTGGATAATGTATAGAGATAAAACACTATTTCAATGTATTATAAGTAATAATGTTTCACCTAGAGGTTAGTTTTAATGAATAAAGTAAGAGGGTAATGAGAATAAGTCTTGGTTTAAGGCACTTATAATCAGACTTCCACTTGAAGCTTAAACCATCAACATCATTACACACTAAATGATCTATAAATAAAACTTATTATTACCTAGGGGAATTTAGACTTATAAAAGTGAATGTTACACCAATTTTCATATAAAAATAAGCATGAACACAATAATTATTGATTGTGAATAATCTACAATGTTCTATTCACCAGTCTAATAGGTCTATAAGTACAAAACCTGATATAGTTTACTCATACCAACTTAAGGGATACCAATCAAGGCCATAAAGATTAAATAAATAGATAATGAGAAGAGAGGAAGTGGAAAAATTTGGTGGAGGATAGAGAAAGGGGTCATAAATGACCATAGTCAATTCAAACTTTAGTTACAACAGTTACATAGTCCTCATTCTAACCCCCTCCATGTATTGGTCTTATTTAATGGCACTTTTTGGAATTGAAATGATGTGGAAAATGTTGAGTCAGAACTCTTCAATTCAAGGACATGGAAAAATTAGTCAACCACTCCTCCATATGGTAGTTACAATGCCTAATGAGGTATAATTAGACATCCAAGAGATGTTGAACAGCCCACTAGTTCTTGTGTATGTTGACCCAATTATGTAATTATCCTCCTCTATCATGATGGCTATGGAATGTGCACCCATCTCATTCAATTCACGAGTTACTAGGCATAGTGACCCTATATTAACTCATTTAATTATCCCTTTAATGACATTATTTCAACTCTCTTTAAACAAGTAGGCCTAATATCTTAAATATATGTATGTTGGCACCCATGAAACCTAAAATAAACCTGAGACTTGTGTATAGGCATGTACCATGTCTATATCAACATCATCAACCATGACATAGGATTATACAGGTAGTACGTACTTATAACTTCACCTTTTCTAGCTGACTGGTCTACCTTTTAATAGTATTTATAGACTAGCTATTTTGAGTGAACTTATAGAGGAATTTTTAAATGAATTATTGGATATATTATGGATTTATAGTATGTAAAAAGTGACAAATATTCTGTTCTAATGATTGGAATATTTGCAAGTATCCTTACACCCTTCTTTCTATATATTTTCTTGGAAAAGTGCAATATTTTGACACTTTTATATAGATTTCATACAATGAGTTACCATGACTAGGTTATCCTCTAATATTAATTGAAATTATAGGTGTTTATCAGTTTACTATAGGGTGATAGGTTTCTAAAATACCAAGATTTCCAAAATTAGGTCTGCCTGGGGTTTTAGAAAGGTTTTGGGTGTTCCAGACTCTTAGAAAAGATTCATATAATATATAACCCTAAATTGAAAAATATTTTTATGGAATTTAGGTATATTTTCCCCTATAACTTCTCTAAAAATCTTGATTTCCCATGAAAAATATGCATCAAGATAGGTACATAGAGAAATGGGCTTGTATTATTATGTAGGTAGTTTCGATAGGCTAGTAGTCTTAACATTTATTCATAAAGGTGGTACCCTTAATCCCACTCAATCGTTAATGAATTTAAATTTTATATGGGTAAATAAAACCTCTTAATATAATTTTCTCTTAATCCTTAGGTGATGAATGATATGAACATCCAATTAAAGGCTTCAAATGGTTATCTAGGATTGTGTGCTTTAAACTAACCTTTAGGACTAAAATTGATGTTTCCCCTATTTTTATCTATTTTAAAACATATAATTAGGACTTGAAACATCCTACTTCACATTATCATGGTGTTCGCTTATCTAGGGATGGTCTAAATGTAGCTCTATGGTGGTGTGGCTTTTTAAGCCTTAAGATAGATTTCTAGGACAAATAGGCCTAAACTATGTTGGAGGGACTATATGACCTATTGGTCACTTGAGAGGATTAAAAAATCATGATAATTTTTTATCAAATATTTAAACCTCTAAATATTCCTTCAAATAACTCAAAACCCCTACTCTGCTCCTCTTATTTAAGTGGTTAGTTATAGGTCACCATTTAAACTTATTAAGTTTGAATGTGTCTAATAAGGGCATAGAGTCTAGGTAGGTTTCACTCATTATCCACTATATTATAGGTATATTTATAGTGTATATAATACATTTTAAATTTTTTAAACACATCAATTCCAATCATTCATTCAAACCTACCTCTGCATACCCTACATAGTCAAGTTTAGGGTTTCTAAGAAACTACATTCATGTAACCCTAGGGGCCTGATTGTATGCCCTTTTACCACCTTGTAAATTTATAAAATTTTATCCAAAAAATTCCTTAGACATATCTATTTCTCAAACTTCCATTCAATTCTCTAACTTGTCCAATTTGGGAAAAAGGTTCTCTATCTTAGATGCACAAGCTTGTCTTCTTAGTTAGCTCTCAAGGGCATTTTATCTTGAAAACCTTAAATGTCTCCAACTATAATAAATTTTTATTTAATTCAAAAATTCTTTATAAGGTATGATCTCCATGTCTTATCCTCCAACCTCCCAAATGACTAGTTGATCTCGCCATAGATTACTTAACTGACTGCAGGAGCTCTAAGACAAAATAATGATTCTCTACTAGTTGTATCACCTTGAGGATGGCATAAATTGATTTAAATATTTAAAATTATCCTCTTTACCAATTTTTTATCATGATTATCCTTTTATATGACTCAATATTTTTAACTTTCTCAAGACTATCCGTATGCATTTGACAATGTTTCTTACTTGTAGGTGTTGATCTTAAGGTTTTTCCTTCATAATCTTGTAGTGAGGGGTAGGGTCATAAACCATTATATGTGATAAGTCTCCCTTTGATATTAATAATATTATTTCATTAATAAATCATTTTCTATCCTTCACATACTACTCCACATCACTATCCAAGATGATGAAGGATGGTTATAAGTGTCTAATTGAACCTATAAGGAATGATAAGAGGTGTGAGGTTATCTTGGAGGATATAATATTTCTTAAGGTTTTAATTTAGTTATTTATGTCCTAAATGGATTTTATTTTGACTCCTTCAAATAACATAAATCAATCTCTCACCTTGACAACTTACCTTAACTCCAACTCACTTCACTTGGATAAAACATGATGGTTGTAGGTCAAAGTTATGTTTCTTGACTACATTAGTGAAATATGTGAGATTAAATTTTAAGGAAATATCCTAATGTCATTTATCATAATTTAAATTTATTTCAAACACCCATCTATCTATCAACTACTTTAAACTCTAGTCTCCACTCTAAATCACTATCTAAGCCAAGTTATATGGTTGTAAGTGACTATTCAAGATTTGAATAAGATTATGACTAGAAAGGGGGTATGAGGTGAGTTAATATGATCCAAAATTTGAAGATATTCAATATTAATTTTTAAACACCATTTTTCCACTATAAACCATGATGAAACTTGAGCTTAACCTAACAAACTCAGTCCTTGTAAGACTCCAAATCCTTCTATATGAATTGAGTACCTTATGGATTACCTATCAAGTGAAGACTTTTAATAAGCATATAATCCTCATAATTAAATTTATATTTTTTCTTTAATCTTATATTTTACCTATTTTATCACCTCCATTTCGATCATAACTTGCTAAAAAGGACTTTATGTAGGTGATTTTTGTATTCAATGTTGTAGGTGTTCCTTTACTACTTCAAAAGGGTATATGACCTACATGAATCCATCTTTCATAATAGTATGCATCTTTATGGTCACAAGGAGTATTTATGTTTGTTCATATGGTTTATACTTGGGAGGGAGGGTGGATGAGTGAATGGGGATGATTGCATAGTGATCTGGGGGTAGGGATATGAAGGTAGGGTTGAAACATAATATAATGGCATTAAAAAAACATGAAATGGTAGATGATAAAACATTACATGAAATTGATTATAAAAACCATACTAAGATAACCAAAAGGCACATTAAATACCCTAAAACATATACCTATCAAAACATGATGCTTTGGAGACTAGACAAATGCATATACAGTCAAAACAAGAAACCTAAGAATCTCTAAGAAACCTTAACATTGGCTAAGAAACTTAAGTTTTGATAAAACTATGTGATATTTAAAGGAAATAAGGGTAGTTTTTAGTATTGTGAGGCTATCATACAGGTTAAGATACCTATTCATAAGGACATGATGTTACATATTATGAATCTAACACATCATTTTATTTTCTTAGTTGTATTTAAAGGCTTTGAAGGAACCATTGGATAATACATAGTCCTAATAGACACTGAACCTCATATGCATAAGGACTATTTCTTTGAAGACACCCTTTGAGATGACAAAAGGCTGATGGACTTCAAAATTGATCAAGGATTCATGGAAAAGGATACTATACTCAACCAATCTTTCAATGTAGTCATCTCCCTCTAAATAAATAACTCAACCTCTATTCATTGTATAAATTTCTCTATAGATTGCTTATTATGCTAGTTTGGAGGTCTATTAGTTCTATAAGCTCACACATGTGATTAAAACATTGAAAATTCCATGAGGATTTCCTTAAAGACATAGGGAAATAATATCAATAATTGGTTTGACCAATCAAGCTAAAAAACAATCAAAATCATCCTATTCTAATTAGCCTATGTAGACATGGATGATGTTCAGATCCCTTAATTTCTTAATTAATGTTTATAAAGTTGAGGGGACCAATTAAAAAAATATCTTATGAATGAAATATGACCCAGTGTACTTCATCTAGTTAGTATCTTGGGCTTCCATTCTTTCTCCTACATATGGTTTGAGCACAAACCTCAAGGGTTATATTGGTCTACAAATAAAGTAGATGAAGTAAGAGGACCATTTTTGAGTCTATATTTCATCTTTCTACCATGAAACATATTTGATACATCATATATGAACCACCCTATAATCCTTTGACTTCATCTATATAGATCAATCCATATAAGTGTAGAAAACACCTTAGAAAGTGTCTTTTCCTACATTTTTTTGATATATCTAACTTTGAATCACCATTTTAGGGGAAAATGAGAGGGAATGAGAGTTAATAGACTTCTTAAAATAAGAAATATGTAGGAGGCAGTGAGAGAGATACAATTCTAGCATGTGGGGAGCATTTAAATAGTGGAAAGGTGTGAATGGGTCTCAAAATGGGCTTTTGATGTTATGAAACATATAGTTAACATCTAGTGGTGGTGATTTGATGTGAATAAGACATTTTAAAGATGCTCTTTAATTCAATTTCATAATGATATTCCATTTAAAAGGTTTTACAAGGCATATTGACTCATATGAGGAGATTTGAGGTGTATTTGATGCTTAAACAGGGGTGATGAAGGTTTGAAAAGGATTAAAATGAATAAACCAAGAATAATGACATTGAACACACTAACAAGCCTTCATGTCATGACCTAAAAAAAGGTTCAAACACATTTACTATACTACTAAGACACCTTGCCTCTCTCTTTACTAAATCCAAGACCATAATGAGGATTAATAAACTAATAATGGACCCTCAAACACTCATAACATATGAGCTTACAAACATACTCCATGACACACCATGATCCAACTACAAGGCTCCAAGTCTTTTAATAGGAATTTATGAGACCATGAAAATTTATGAATTATAATTAATCTCAGAAGGGTTATATTACAAGTTCTTTATGGTAGGGGTTGAAATTTGGCCTTATGAAGCCAAAATGTCAATAGGTACAATCCAAGATTCATAGGTTCAGTTATATATTTACCAATTTTGCTTGGTTTAGCTTAAATTCATACCAATTTATCTCAGATTCATACTAATTTTCTCATATTTGGGGCATCATGCATGGAATGACCATTCCCATTTATATTTTAGATACTTAGATATAGATTATTACAACTCGATCTAGAATTAATATGCTTATATACCAAATTTGGGGACATGTTCATGTTTACATTATTTTCATATGCTCACTTACACACTGGTCGATCAAGATAGAATGGAAAATTCCATGTCATTATCTATGTTATATACATCTGACATTATATTCCATGTTACACACTAGTTTCATGTCTTACTCTATTTTTAGTGGTTGGTATCCCTAAGTAGCTTAGAGTAGCCTAATATACCTGAATGGCCATAGATCTAACATTTCCAATTACATATGTATAGTTACATTTCATAGTTTAAATTTTATATGCATGAACTACACATGGGTAGGAAATTATGGAGCCATAGTCTACTTGAGTTTTTTAGCCACATACATGAGAGTGTTAGATACACCATTAGTATAATGTAAGCTATTCACAAGTCATGATCCACCAAGTAGGGGTTGGTAATGATGGATTCAAAACTGGATTGAGTTCTTGAGCCAACCACACATGACTATTGAGCAAGCCCTCAACACATTCCAAGTTATTCATCGATTGATCAATATCTAAATTCACACACATAGGTTGTCACCAAGTTTATGCATTATTTCATGTACCCAATGAGGTGTATTTATTCCTTTCCTTTATCCTTTCACTTTACTCAATTTTTAGTTAGTTTTATTTCATTACTAATTTTTGTCTTTGCTTTTGATATCTCCTAAGTAAGAACCAATCTATGCAAATTTCACTTGAAAGACACATATTAGAGCATCCTTCACATACTCAGATCTAGAATCATAGGCTTCACCTCTTAGGAAAGTCTAGGTACACTTATGTTTAATTTATCCTAGTCATTCTGATTTGTTTCATTTATATAATAAAGGTGGGGGAATGTAATCACCTAAAATTGAAACTTGAGTGCTAAGAGTGATACTTGAGACCGCATATCCTTAGCTTAGCCCTAGATCCTATTTTCACACTTATCCATCCTTTGTGTGGGTCACAAGTATCCCTAATCATCCCTTAAGTAGTCCCAAACCTTCATTCATATATCCTTCCCCTTCATACGTAGTGTTATGCCAATTAAACACTAACACCATAATAGGGATAGTAACATCACATGGTGATAGTCTCCTAATAATGGTGTTACTATCATGTCCCTCCTCTTTTCATAAATAGATATATTTTTAAATCTTATACCTCATATGTTTAGCGTAGACCACTTTTAGCACCTACACAAGCACAAAAATAGTATAAATACATGACTTTTATCCATTTATCCACTAGATATAAATTAGATGCAAATTACATATGGAGACTCAGAACAAGTTTTGCACAATTGATGTTACCAATCCCTATTATACCATACTTATACATATATCCATCTATATCATTTATAATATTAGATTATTTAGATTTTTAGTCTTAAGAACATTCAAATCACTCAAAGAAACACTCATACTAGCATTTACTTACACTTTCACCAAGCACTTAGGTGAGAATACTACATCATGCTTGATCCCTCCTTAGAGTATTGGTATGTAGGAAGTGTTCCTACACAAGAGTATGGATCACACATCCAACACATCAGACCCACTAACCCCTTTTTATCATGGTGTTCATTCAAACCCTTACAAGTATGAAAACATAAGATTTTTTGTGTAAAATAGAGCTATAGGAAAAGTATTGACTGAGTAGACATAAAATTTGGACTAGAGATAGAACAAGACCTGATATATAAAACCCAAAATTTTTTTAGAGAGAGGACATTAACACCAAATGAGGACACTAACTCCATGTGTTTATCTTATCTAATTAGGGTACTACTATCTAAAAAGAATTATAACACTTCGACCTTATTTATGACACCCTAATCAGATTTTGTGCTAATTTTTAGCCTCCATAACATCTATCTTAGTTTATTTAAAGATAATTACTTATTTACATCATTTATTACTATTTTTATAAAGGTCAAACTATGTCAATTTTATTGCATATCAGTGGTTATATTTATTGCATATTTTTACCTTGATTTATTATACGCATATCTATAACAACATATTATTTATTCTTTATAAGTCCTAAAAGGTTAAAATAATAACACCATAATGAAAGATTATATGAGCATAAGTATGTAATGGAATGTGTATGTCACATCTAGCATTCATAAGGGTTTCAATATAGATAGAACAAAGTATGTAACAAAAAATCTAAGTAAAAACTAGGTAACTATTATTATATCTAAAAATTGAACCCTATGAGCTATGCAATGGGATTACCTCTAGGCATGTGGGTTATATTTATCAAAAATAAACCTCTTGATTGAAAGGCTAGTTCCCTTGGTTTGTCCATTGAATCTCATCACCTAAACTACTAGTTCATTTGGATGAAAAGGGGGAGAGAGAACATAAAGTAAATCTATCTTAAAAAGGTTATGCAACAAGTGTAACCTCACCACTACCAACCAATTTCAATGACACTTAAAATAAAATCCTAACCTACATATGACACTACTCCAAAATTTCCCTTATATTAGTATTTCTCATCGAGGTTTCTGAAGATAACGCAATCTAGGAAGAATAAAAACAAGGTCATGACTTTACATTAGTGTAGAGAAAACTAAATAAACTCATGAGAACTCAATTAAGAAACTTCAAAATACCTAAAAAAAACTTTTAAAGATGAATATTTATGCAAATAAGTATGGCATGCTAAGGAAGAGAGAACTATCACTTAACAAAATCAACTAACTTAGTAAAAAATTTGAAAAAACTCATGGAAAAGGTAAAGTAGATCATTATTTATTTCTTAAAGGCTGAAAATCAGAATGGATTAACCATACTCAGGTGGAGGATACAAACTCAACGAAAAGTGGCTCAATATATAGAGAATGTGAGAGAGAAAATAAGAAGGGTATAGGAGAGACTGTAGATAAGTGTTATGTGAGTTAAAATAGGAATAATATTTATTTAATAGATTTAATATTATAATATGACATGTGCATCTCCTTTAAAGATTTTATAACACTCCAAGTGGTGTCAAAGTTTAAAATCTTGTTTGACAACTTGAATAACTTCCTAAAACTTATCTTCTTCTTGACAAGTTGAAGGACAAGTGGCATTCTTAGCGGGTAGATCAATTTATCCTACCTCTTCTATCTACTCTTCACACCTCTCATTTGACCCAAATATGTGTTCTTTTACACATTACCTCTTTTTCATGCAAGGTGTCTAGGTGGATCTTTATCTCCTTAGGCCTATTTTTCAAACAAGTGTCAAAACTTGGTTTTAGTTATTTTATCTCATCAAAACTTAATGTATGGCCTATTGATACCATATTTTACCTTCAAAAATCCATTTTAAGGACTCAAATTATCCTTAACAAGTCATTCTCTACCAAAATCCTCAATTAAATCTCTTTATTTATATCCCTAAAATGATGCAAACCTCCTTGTGTGGAACAAAGTATATAATATCCTAATAATCTAAGGTTATATTAAAGTACCTAATATTTCTTTACATCTCTATGTTCAATTTCATTCTTTGAGAGTGGGTGAAGACATATCTTTTTTCCCTTTCTCTCTCCTAACTAGGACTCAATTAAGCCTCCCTACCAAGATAGTGAAAATTCTTAACAATCTCTCTACACATTCCAAAATGAAAAAAAGTCTATAACTCAATCATAAAAAATCCTCCCATACCTTAGTTAAAAATTTGAATTTATGACTCATCATACGAACCTAAACATAGAAAGAAACTAGTCATTTTAGCCCTATTCCATATAGTTCTATATAGTACTATGTCAACAACTAGATGTGATGATGCTCAGGGGAGTATTTAACATGTTTTGAGTGCTTTGGTATATTTTATGATCTATATGGAGGCATGAAATTTGATTTCTCTCTCATGTGGTCTTTATATCCCTCCTAGGGAGCCTAAAAGTGACTTGGGTTCTTAAGGATGATTCATAAATTTTTATGATGAGAGAGAGAAGTAAAAATATTAAAAAATTGGAACTTGAAACTTATTCCAAAGATTTTTCCTAACCTTTTTAATTTCAAAGGATTGTCTTGAGGTGTTTTCACTTGCACATGACTTCAAGAGTCCGCACAACTTCTTCTAACTCCTCAAAATGGCATTGAATTTCAAGAAGCTGGCCTCTTTCTGACATACTAATAGGTATGGAAATTTTTTAACCAATCCAATCTTCATTTAAGGTTTTTGTTATGGATTTTGAAGTTAGGTAACTTTGAAAAACATAAATATTAGCCAAAATCAGCATTTTCACTCATTTAAACAACCTTAGAGTTAGAAAATGATCCTCAAAATTTCTAAATTTTTATGAAATATTTTGAAAATATGTTTAAGACATAAAATGGAATTAATAAATCCCTAATCACCTATGGCAAAACTTGACCATGACTTATTTCCTCATGACACCCCTAGATCACTATATGACCTTACCTTAACTTTTCCAAACTAACCTTAAATAATGCTAAGAAGGTTAAATGAATACTTGTAGGGAAAATATAAGATATTTAAAGACCATATGACAAATTTTAATTTGGAAGGGGTGGCCAAATTTTATTTGGGGTCAAATTTGATCAACATTTTTTGTGATTCACAGGGGTAGCATGCCTACAATGCTAATAGGACCAATAGCCTTGCATGTCCATTGGAAAATGGAGTATCTTTCAATAAATTTTAGAATTTGATAGACTTTAAACAAGAGAAAATAAATTTATTTACCTTCATAACACACAAAATAAATATGAAACACAAAAAAGCAAAAAACATGCACATGTGCTATCAAAAACTTAGGAAACTTAACAACTTGAAAAACTAGATTGTGTACAAACTAACCTAAAAAATAAATATTAATCATAGATCAAAGGGGAATTTTTCACCATATTTTTCTCTATGATATGAAGGATATAATGAATCACATTTTCCATTATGCCTTTCTCTTAATGTCTTCAACTCCATTATACTTGTCAATCCTCTTGGAATGATCTCAAATGCAATGATAGTAGCTGAAAACATATAACCTATGAATTTGAATTTAAATTATGGATCAATCATATTCTTATGGTAATATTTATCTACAACTTGAACCAATTATGCCTAATTTAATCATGATTCTTTATCATTCATGGCATCTTGAATGAGACACCAAATTTCTTACCAACTACAAGCTCTTCAAATAGATTTGTATAATCTTATCTTCATCATTGTCTTTAATGAAGACATCATAATTGATCTCATTATGAACATGATATTCAAACATGAAAAATAATTTAACCTATTGAATAAGCTTAACATGCTACTACCAATCACCTTCATCTTCTTTCTCTTCAAAAACCATAAATTCTTCAACTTCATTTTCTTTCTCATTGTGTACTTGATCAAATTCAACTTTCTTACTTGAAGAGTTTTCAAATTCAAGGTTGGTTTCCACTTAAATAATATTTGTAATTTTAATGAGATAATACTGTCTATTAAGAGGCCATACATCTACAAGAATGTCTTTAACTTGACTAGTAGGATGTGTAGGCTTTTGATGGCCTTTAAATTCTTCACATATCTCATTGAATATTTTATATAAGTCATATTATTCCATGAAATAAACAATAGATTAATCTTATATTTTTTTTTCATAACCAAATTCTTGATCATGCTCACAAGTCTCAACAAGCTCAGTTGATGTGACATTATTTTCTAGCACCTTCTTTTTCATGCCTTGATCAAACTCTTCATTGGAAGTTATAACTTGATCTTAATCATCTTTTTCTTCACTAAATAATATGGATTTATTCTTGTCTTCTCCAAGGGGAGCAGGTATAGTGAACTCTTCATCATATCCACTTAAGACATATTTTTGATCAAATATAATTTAGCTTGATCTTCTTTTCTCATCTCCCATAGGATGGGTTCTCCTTTAAGAAGGGATGAGGTAAGAGGGTGTAAAATAAGTTCATGGGTTGTAGAGGGAGTATGAGCTGTGATTGATGGATCATGGATGGGATTAGGAATGGATATTTTTTTAATGAACTCATGGGAAGATGAAAATTTAGATTGGGCAATGGAAGAGACACCTTCTTCAACAAGAGATTTAATTTCTTCATAGCCTTCTTGAGGCTCTTTAACAATTTAAAGCTCATCCTCAACCTCTTGACTTTCCCACCTTTCTAACCTATCTACCCACCATTAGATATAACATGTCATTTCATGTAAATAATCATTTATGACATAGTTAGCTTCCTCTTCAATTAATCTCCACTTATTTATAAAGAATTGTACCTACTTTCTCAACTTCTTTAGGAGATGAATGGGGATCACATAAATTTCCTTATCCAATTTTCTCATCACTTTTTATGATTTTATCACATTTGGAATGATTTCTAACATATATTTGGCTTGAGGTGGAATTAAAGTAGGAGGAGGAGTGTAATAGTGAGGGTTTTTTAGATCTTTAACTTATTGATTTAGTTTCCCTTGTCCTTGGTATTGACCTTGAAAAGGTTTTCTAGGAGCTTGATAGGATTGGTAAGGTGAGAAAGGACCTTGATAAGACCTCTATTGTTTTTGTTGTTTCTACCTTTTATGATCGTGTATTTATTATTTAAGAGTCTTAATCATATCTTCTTGGTAGTATTCTTGATAACCTTCTTGATTTAACTTTTTTTTGAATAATGGAGTTTTATTTCTAGTTTAGTTAAGGGTCTAGATCAGTAAATTAGTAAATAATATTGAAATAATTATAGTCCTAATTTGTATATTTTATTTGTCTTTTATATCTTTCTAAAAATAGTATTAAATTAGGAGAAATATAACTTAGATTAAAACAAGTTAAAATGGCTATTACAGGGTCTAAAACTAGCTATGTAGGAATGGGATAGTGTCACAAATCATAATATGGATTTCATTTTATGAAAGGATAGGACCACCAAAAGCATGACACCATGGGGTCTAGTGATGTTGTCATCTTATGGTGTTATTTTCTAAATTACTCATAGAGATCTAATTTTTATGGGTTATTTCTTTTGTTTCCATGTAAGACTATTTGTGAAATATTGAGTCTTGAATGTTGATGGAACTCTATATAGAGTTGATTCAATATTTAAACCATAAATGTTCATTGTGATTAATAAAACTTGAGAAAGAGGGGGTGTTAGTGTGCATAAGATGCACTGACTGTGTATCAACACCCCTTGTGTATTTAAATTGCCTACATACCAATACTCCAAAGAGGGATCAAGCTGTAGTTCTCCCACTTGATGTGATTTGTACAATAGTTAATGAAGATAAAAAAACTCTAAATATGTTGGGTTTGAATATGTTTGTAGCTATGTTAGGTGATTGTATGCAAAGAATACAAAAGTTTACCTTAGTAGTTTGCTTGTATTCTTGCTTTCTTTGTAAGATTTATCACATCCCCTTGTAAATGACCTTTGGATGGACTTTTATAGGGAATTTTTGGTCATGGGTTAGATGTATTCATGCTAGGCCAACATTATGAAGGATAAGAATCAAATGAAAATGATTATTTGGGCTGAAAATGAAATTGAATAGAATCACCAAAAATGGGACACTCTAGGGTCTGGTGTTATAGTCCAAGTATGGTGCTCCTATCTTATAGGCTTAAGACCTAGAGGGTTAGAATTGGCCTAGGAAATAGAGTATGGTTGAGTTAGAATGATCATCTAGAAGGCTATATATGCCTAGGAATAATTAAAAAGGTACCTAAGAGGGTCATAAGAGCATGCAAAGAGAAACTACAGCTAGGATGTCACAAACCACACTCAAACTATGAATTTGAACATTTTATATGAATGAATTTACCCCTTATTTATTCTAGTGATGCAAAAAAGAAAAATACTAGGCTAAAGGAAAAATTAGAAAATGTACCTTAACTTACCTATAAAGGTGAAGCCCATGGAGATGCATGATGCTAACTGATGTTAGGTATGTACTGGGTATGTGTTAGTTATATGCTAGGTATATGATGCATATGTTTTTTACTAAGAATAATATCATGAATAAAGCTAGGTTATCAATTCCCTGAGAGTGTCTCAGGAATACAAAAAGCTAGCCCTTTGGCTCTATCATTGCCCATTATGTGAAGCTATATGATCCTATATGTTTTAATCAATGTTTAGACTATGTGTTTAATCCCTATGAGTAGGTGTATAAAGAATAAAAAGGCTAGTTAGTCCTTTAGCTCCATCATTTCCCACTAAGTGAAGATATGAACTAATACTGATATAGATGTGTGTTGTATGAGATGGATCTTGAACACCATGAATTCTCTAAAATATGACAATGTGGAATGGATAGCCAAATGTGTACTAGAAACTAGGTTAATCTTGGCCACTTTGAGAGGTGGAGATTAGGCTTGTATGAAAGCCACTCTAAAACTAGGAACTATGCTTATGTATAAGCCACTTGAGAATGATGTCAACCACCTACAGATAGAATATGGCACATAAATACTAAGAATACCTAGATAATGTACTAAACTCATAAATAAAAGAAAGCCAATGTGTCATGCACATTGGCCCCAATCATTAGTGTCTTTAATATGGATTCTAATATAGAAGTTGTACCAACTACCCAATCTAAAACTAAAAGTGAGAGTCATCGTGTTGTGTATGATGCCCCCTATATCTAGATTTTCTAAGTAATACTATATTTAAATTGTTGAATTTGATCTAAACTAAAGGTGATAAAATTGTAACTGAACATACCTTTCTATTTATTTCTATAAATTATAGGTTTTTTATTGTTTGGATAGGAGTACCAAAAATAAAACACCTTGGTATCTAATTCTATTATTCTAGTCTGGTGCTCTTTTCCTTTGCTAATTATGATCACTATTCTATAATCATCACTATTTTTTGATCTATTCAACCTAGTTTGGGTTCTAGCTATTATTCTAAGTGTTATAAAAACTAACTTTTGATCGGTATAGGGCTCTAATCTCTATGAAAAAACCCTTGTTTTTTACCCCCTCTTTTAAGGGTAGGAATGAAGACCCTATAATGACTACCCTTAAAACAAAGAGCCCTAAAAGTGTGTTATGTTATGAAATACATGATATAGAAATGATAATTGAAAAGATGTCTCAAGATATAGTATAGTTTGTATTGGAGATTGTTATATCAACAAGCGTATGCCTAGATAGATGTAACAATGTAGTAACATGTGAAATGTATTAAACTAAAACTAAAAAGTATAGTTAGTTATTATTTTTTAAGGATTTATGGATCATGATGTCCATCATATCATCTAATAAATCAAGATAATGCATGATATGGATCATAGAATTGCTTACAATTTAGAAGCAAACAAGCAAACAAACATGAATGATAAGAACTAAGAAGCATACAAGAGTGGACAAGGGACAAAGAAAACAAGGTACATGGGTACATGTCACTCAAACTATGAAATAAAGCATATAAGGAATTTTTAAATGCCACATACACATATAATTACAAACAAGGAAGATTGGCATGAAGGCAACAAGCACATAGAGAAGTACAAGTAAAGGACATCAGAAAATGTCTTAAGGCACACACAACAATAGAATCAAAGGACATTGGTAAATTTACTAAGGCACATACAAGATACAAAATAGGAACTAAGAAATGTAATCACATCTAGCTATGCAAAGAAAGAAATGAAGGCATGTAAATGCTGAGAATATAAACTCATCTAGCTAATCAATGAAAGAAGTGAATGCATGCAAAATATGGAGTACAAGACTAGGTATATGCTAAGCAATACACAAGTTCTATATAGTAGTGAATATCGATAGAGTAATCTATGTAAGATAGTAATTAATGTACATCAATATGATAAAATAGAGTATGCAGTGTAAGAATGACATAACTTGGATGGTGTAGTCAAGTAGAAGATGCCCCTAGTGGGTAGATATATCAATTTATGTCTTGAATGTAGAAGCAATATGCCCCCTCAATGGGTAGGTTGAATCAATCAAGGATTTGGGTGTCACTACACACACTCAAATAAAATCATATAAACCAAGGTCATGTAGATAAATTAATAAACAATAGCATAAAATAACAAAATGTAAGTCTAGCATGGTAGTAAAAATGTAAGTAATGGATAATGCATACAATTGAAATTTTTTTGGTGTTTTTGATTTATTTTAATGTTTTTTTATTTTTACATATTTGATTTTTTATAGATTTTTGATATATTTGAATGTTTTTGGTATTTTAGAAATAAGCTATGTGTAATCAATCATAAAGAGACTATGTATAAGAAATTGAAAATAAGCTATATACAATCAAGCATAAGGAAAATATGTACATGAAATATTGATAAGAAGATGATACTAACTTATTACTCTCATGAGAGATTCCCTTTCATGGTGTCCTATGTCAAGGAGAGGGACAGTGCACGATCATGAATCACGATGGAAGGGTTGAGACTGGCTCTAAAAGTTGTGTATGTTATAAGTGCTCTAAAATCTCTATAGTGGAAATTGACTATGGGGTACCCCTATAACTCTAAGAAGTGGATGTAATTTTAGGGCTCTTAGGGACCCATCTTATAGTAGAATAAACTCTCTACATATATGCTCTGTGTGTAAAGGCATGAAACCTCAATGATACTCTCTTGGGTGTGAATAATGTAACTATAAATTGTATAGAATCTTTAAAATATGATTTCTCTAACAAAGGCCTCTATGGAAGTGCATAAACTCTTTATGCTGATGAGGAAGGCCTCAATTATGGATGAATCTAAACTAAAAGAAGAACTATAACTAGTGGATAAGCTGAAACTAGCTATTAAAAAGTAGGATATGGCTCTGGAATGGGGGGTTGTAACTCATACAGAACTCCACCAATTGTAACAACCTAATTATTGTGAATTAATTTCATGCATATATGAATTATAAAAGGTACTACCAATTTTTTTTGTATCCATGGTCAACTAAGCAACATGTCAAAGACTCCTCCACTAGGAACAATAGTGAATGGTGTGGCCACATATATTGGACAAACCTATAAAGGAATTACAATCTCATGTAATGAAATTTTTATGTTCCCACTAAATCCATTGATAACCATGTTTATTAGATTTATTTCCTACTCTAAATATTCCAAATACTAAAATAATGTCATAGTGCACATGTTCACGTTAGATCCATTATCTATGAAAACACTATGAATGGGATGATGATCAATGTAGGCTTTCATAAAGAGTGCATGGTAATCTAAATCATCCTCAACTATCTCCTCCTATGAGAAAGAGATTAAAGGTCTAGCTATAAATCTAGAATGATACACACCATTCATGTTGCTCAGAGGGTGTGACTCCACTAAAGATGAATGATATGTAGATGGTGGATGATGTGCATGATATGCTTGGTGAACACAGGATGTGTCCTTTATCTCTTATTTATAATGTTGTGGGAATAGATCTAAGAAAATTTTCAAAGCTTTATCTTGTGTTAGCTTTTCTTGAGGAGGCTCAACTAAAGTGCCAAGATCAATAAGGTTTCCATCTATCAAGTCATGTATCGTGTGTTTCAAACTAATTAATATATTTTTTGTATGGCCTAGTGCCCTACGAAAATCACAAAATTCATTTTGATCATATCCCTATAAAAGAGGATTTGTTGGATCAACTTCCTAAATAGGAGAGAGAGATATGCTATTACATTCCACAATTTGTTGTAAAACTCTAGCTTGAGATACTAATAGATTGGTAAAGACTCACTGAGGAGGTGTTGATAAAACCACTCACTAAGGGGGATTTGAAGCTACATTAACTATAGGTTGATTTTGACTTTTACTTTCATTAACCTTTAATCTATATGGGACTTTATTATTACTCTTGTTTGTTGTTTTTGATATGATTGTGTACTTGAGTTTGCCCATTGAAATTAGTTTGACTTCCCTTTCCTTTAGTGTATGACATAACTTAGTGAAGGAAGAGAACCTTTTAAACATTATTAACTCATCTAAAGTTGGTAAAAGACTCTATCTGAAGAGATCTTATAATTCTTGATCAACTATGGGGCTAGTCATTTTGGCCAAGATAGTCTTATATCAAATAACATAATATATGAGATGCTCATTTGACCTTTGTTTATATTATGCAAATTTGGAATAAGAAACATTGTCACCTATGTTAATGTTGAAATGAGCTAGGAACATATCAACTAAAGGATTGAATTCATTTATCGACTAATTCGATAGACTATAGAACCATTTTAATACATAATCCTTTAAACTCCATGAAAATATCTTGGTTAGTAACCAATCATTTGGCACATAGTACAAGCCTTCTACATGAAAATCTCTTAAGTGTGTCTCTGGATCACCCTTTCCATCATATAGAGTGAGCATGGGTTGAACAAAACTTGGTGGAAAGGGTGTAGAAGTAATATGATGTGTTAATGATGTATGGAGTAGAGAAAAAGAATCTAAATCCTATGTTGGTCTAAAGGCACCTTTCTCAAGATGTAACACCTTGGATTGAAGAAATTTTATCTCTTGCATAAGGGTAGCCATGTTGGAAACAAAGATGTACTAGTTGTAACTAGTGGTACCTCATAGGAAGTTTGGGTTGCTATAGGGGGTTGTTGAGACATAGTTTCCCCCATATTTTCATTTACAACTGGTTGATCTGAAAGAATGGAAGACTCAACTTGCTTAGACTTTTTAATTTCCATGATAGATTATAAGATAAGATTATGATCTCAAGGCTATTCCTTAAGTCTTTCTCTCAAACTTTGTAGAATCAAATATTTGTTGAGGACAACTTCATTATCAATAATGGGTGGAAGTGGATCAAGAGTTTGATGTGGTGGGTCATGAACATTAGTGTGTGTATAACCATTATTATTCTCATATTTTTAATATTAAAAATTATCTTCATGGAAATTAGTGTAATCTAGATGTGTAGGACCTATAATAGGAAGTTGAGCTGGTTGTTTATCCATGGTATATGAGTGAGATGAAGGAATCTAGGTGAATTTAGGAGGGTTTCCACTAAGTCTTGCACTTCATCTCAAAGGAAGAGATGTAAGGAGCTTAGATGTCATAAGTAAAATGAATTGAATAATAAAAGAGAAGATTAAATAAATATAATCTAAATTATGAACTAGAATATGCATAAAAAGGATACAAAACTCATAAATATGTAAGGTGATACCTCAAAAGCATGGGACTTAGTATATGCAACTAGGGTTTAAAATAAAATAATTTTTAAAAATTACTATGGTACATTTTAAAAATTTAATGTGAATTTATTATTTAAATATTCATGAAAAATAAAAAAAATATAGAGAAATTAGAAGGAAAATTTTTTTAGCGTTTCTATGGTTTTTGTGTGAAAATAATGTAAGTTGGGTTCACCAAATGATTTAAATATTTTGGGAATAATGGAGTTTTATTCCTAGTTTAGTTAAGGGTTTGGATAAATAAATTAGTAAATAATATTGCAATAATTATAATAATAATTTGTATATTTTATTTTTCTTTTGTATCTTTCTAAAAAATAGTAATAAATTAGGAGAAATATAACTTAGCTTAAAATAGGTTGAAATAACTATTACAGGGTCTGAAACTAGCTATGTAGGAATAGGAGAGTGTCACAAATCAAAATCTAGATTTTATTTTATGAAAGGACATGATTGCTAAAAACAAGACACCCTAAGGTTTTAAAATTTTGTCCTCTTCCAATGCTATTATCCAAAATATTCATAGAGACCTAATTTTTTTAGGTTCTTTACATTGTTCCTGTGTGAGCTTGCCTGTGAAATATTGAGTCTTGAATGTCAATGAAACTCCTAGATTTGATTCAATATTGAAACCCTAGACCTTCATCATGATTAATAAAACTTGAGAAAGAGGGGGGTTAGTATGTGTAAGATGCACTAAAATTGTATCCACACCCCTTGTGTTGGCACACTGCCTATATACCAATACTCTGAAGAGGGATCAGGCCATATGTAGTTCTCCCACTTGATGTGATTTGATCAATAGTGTAATGATGATGTAAAAATGCCAAATTGAGAGTGTTTAAGGTGGCTAAGGATTAGTGGGAGGGTTTTAATATGTTTGTAGTTATGTTGGGTGATTGTATGTAGAGAATAAGAAAGTTTGCCTTAGTAGTTTGTTTGTATTCTTGCTTGCTTTGTAAGATTTGTCACCTCCCCTTATAAATGACCTTTGGATGGACTTTTATATGGAATTTTTGATCATAGGTTAGATGTATTTGTGCAAGGATGACATGATGAATGATAGAAATTAGATGAAAATGGTCATTTGGTATCAAAATGCAATTGGACAAGAGTACTAAAAATAGGACAACCTAGGGTCTGGTGCTATAGTCTAGATATGATGCTATTGTCCTATAGGCTCAAAACTTGGGGGATAGAATTGGTCTAGGGAATTGAGCCTAGTTGAGTTATAACGATCATTTAGAAGGCTATAAATGACTAGGAAGAAGGAAAAACGTACCTAAGAGGGTGATAAGAGCATGGAAAGAGGAGTTATGGGTAGGATGTCACAAACCACACTAAAACTAGCAATTTGAGCATTTTAATGACTACACTTCCTCATAGGCTTCTTTATAGGGATTATCAACAACATCATGGTCATATAAAGGAGATATAGGATGACCATAGGACTACCATGACATATAGGGATGTTAAAATTTTGGGTAGGGTTGTTGAGACATATAATTAGGGTCATGACAAGGTTGATAGGGAGGTGCATAGTGGAAAATTTCATCAATATATCCATGCCAATTATTGGCCAATTTTGCCTACATACAAAAATTTGACTAAACGGATGAGTTTCTAAAGGTCTTGGTATGGAATGATCAACTGAGTAGAGTTTTTGATGGAATGAGTAGTCAAAAGATCAAAATTTGCTCATAAAGAATTTAAAATACTTTATGTAAGCTTAAAGTGTGCTTTATTGATCATTGAGAACTACATCTTGAAATAGGTCTAGGATTGAAAAAAGAAGAAAAAATTAGGTTTTTTTAGTGTTTCAATAATTTAGGAGCATGGATCAAGTTTCATAAAGGCTTAAAATTTCATTGGAGCCTTATAAAGGGACAACAACTTCTTGCACAAGTCTAAAAGAATCAGCTAGTCATGAGAACATCATGCAAAAATTGACTTATCATATTGATTATGCATTAAATAAGTATTCTTGGAAAGATTATAAAGGATAAAAGACCACATGGACATTAATTTATTCATACCTAGATAATCCACTACAAATTTCATAACTTGATGAGTTTTCTATCTCAAGTTATAAATCTTCAAAATTAGGGTTGCAAAATGAGATGTTCATGAGGACATCAAGTTGAAGCTACACCAATTAACCATTTGGATTTAAAAATAATTTGATGTTCATAAAGAAATCAAATTTGAGCCTCATAAAATATCAATTTGACTTCAAATGGGAAATACCAATAGTTGGTGTTTAATCATACCAAAGATCCAACAGTGAGCAAGTGAGGATAGTGTTAGTGGGTTCTAAAGATTTAATGGTGAGCGTTTGAACATGTAATCAAGATTAATGGTGAGCATAAATTCAAAGAATAAGAATAAGAAATTAATTTATAAGAGGCAAGATCTTAGGTTTCCTAGTATATATCCAATGGTATGCATCAATTTGATAGATATCAGTGGGTCCTAAAATCTAACAACATGTATTCACTCATACAGATTAGACCAATGGTGAGAAATGAGTCAACAAGTCAATGAATCTAAAAGGATAATAAGGATATGCCAAGTGTTACAAGAACATTAGATTTATAAAAAATATATGGATTAAATTTAATCATACAAAATTAGATATACAGTCCATGATAGGTTTAAAATTTAGCAAAATCTTGTGGAAGAAATACAGAGCTAATAGTTAGCATAATATGGAAGGTCCATATCAAGATCGATGATCAATATTAAAGGTCAAAGATAGTAGGTCTAAGAATATTAATTGTGCTCATTCAATTGTGATGAATTAGATCGATGGTCAATATTAAAGGTCATAAAATAATATATTTCAAGTGGAGAATGTATACAAATACTATATTTAACTTTTATCAAATACTGACATTTTACATCTTGAAATAACCTGTTAAGACTCAATCTCTTTGAATGCATACCTTAAAGGGTGAATTAAGAAAGGGTGGGTATAACTTTGATGAATTTTAGGATTATTGTCTTTTATTTCCACATTATCCAAATAACTCCTAAAACCATTCCCTAAGCTATTACTCCTCCCTTACACACTCCTCTAGTCTTTTTCCTCTTTACATCCCTCTTTTCCTCACCTTAATCCCCTTTTGGATAATGTGTTATACTAGGTCGACTAGGTTGACCCTATGTATATTTCAGCCTTTGATTACTGTATAGGGTCAATTGGGTCAACCCTATACTATTTTGATAGATTTTTAATTGAGAGTTGTGTTAGCCCTTTTGCTGACCTAGCTCAGGACCTAGTGAATAATTGACCAAAAACATACAGGGTTGATTGGATCAACATCATATAAATGACATATCAAGAAGGATTTAGGGTGAGATATACCTATAAATATAAGATCATTTCATCATTATTTGGATATGTAATTAAGAGTTATTATTTGCTTGTGCTTCTTTATAATATGCTCTTCCAACATTCTACTTGAGGAGTCTTAGCTTAGGATTTCTACTTGGAGAATCTAGTATTGTGAATAAGTCTTGTATGCTTTGGAATTTCTTAATGATCCTTACAAACCAAAAAAACCTCTTTTCAATCCCCTTTGGCTAAGGGAAAGATTAAGTCTCAATGGGTTCACATATAGGTAACTATTTTGTAACTTTGTTCTCCTCTCTTTAGTAGATAGAAGTAACATACGTATTAGATCAACTAATATTACTCTTAATATTCCATTTATTAGGGTCTTAATCATATTTATCTTGATTTATATTCTCCTATACAAGTTTTGATTTTTTTACTAACCCCTCATATTATGCCACAAGCTCTAGTGAGCACTAGATTAGATTTACTTTCTTGTTTATTATACATAAGTGAAATATCAGAACCTAGGACCCCCTTAAGGTTATTGCATGATTGTGTTAAACTAGAGGCTTTGGAACCCTCTTTATCATATAGTATTGTGATAAGTGATCCGTTAATAGGGTCTAGCAGATCACCATATTGGTCATGCTCCTACTTAAAAAAATTATTCCCAATCAGAAGTATAGGTATGCTCTATCTTCTTTGAGCCAAGATTGATTTATAGACATGATGTATTTATGATTGAATACATTCTAGTGAACTTGAAATGAACTAACCCTTACATGATTTTTTCACTTATTTCATTATTTTTATCATATATTTTCCATACTAGGTCAACTGCATTGACCTAGCTCTAATTTTTGTGTGCAAGATTTTAGTTACAGGCTACTAGATCGACCCCATCTACTTAGTAAAGGGTTTAAACTTTAAAAACTTCTAGTTCAAACTATTAGATCAACCTCATCAACCCAATATAGTTTCTAGACTTTTAGATATCCTGTTCAGCATACCAGGTTGACCCAATTGACCCTTTTTAGTATAGGCACTCAACAAGAAGTTCTTACAGAGCTTGATTGACCTAGTCAACCTAGTTAGCAAGTTTTTCAAGCATTCTAAAATGTTTTATAAAAACAATCTTCTTTATTTTCATCTTTGATCTACCAAGGTTATTTTTATCCTTATATCTCTTTATTTATAGTCTTTCCTTTCATAATTTTTAGTCTTCAAAATTACCCTTGTACAGTCAACTAGATCGACCCTATTAACCTAGTTCTGTATTTTATGTGTTATCTAGATAACTAGATTGACTCTACCAACCATGTTCATTTTTAGACCTTGGTTTTGTAGTATAAGATCAACCCTATCAACCTTGTTCTATATTTTTTGCATACACTATTGATTATATTGACATTATATCTTGTTTTAAAGTTGGAATTAACCTATATATGCTAGTATTTATCTCACACTTTCACTTCTTATTTATTTTATTCTTAGAATAGATCACATAGTCTAATTAGGTTATTTTATAATTAACCATTTAATTTCAATATTTTTTATTTTATGCACACATGACCAAATCATAAAATATAAACAATCATTTTAACATTTGACTACCCAGGGCCAACCTATATGGATTTCATCACCAAGAGGAAAGTCAACTTGATGTTCTAGACAAGTAAAAGTGTGGTTGATTGTATATTTTGGATAATCACCTGAAACCTTTAACAATTAAGTGTGTTGAGTGAGGGGGTAGGTCCTAATACCAAGCCTATATCATTAGCACTATAGATCCCTTTCATCCCAAATTACCAAAAACTATCCTTAGATTTATTTTTAGGTCCTTACTTATAGCCAACTTCCCATCACATTTAAAAATATATTATAATAGTCTTATAAATATTCATGTTTACCATTTAGTTAGCTCTTTAATTTCCAAGTTGATTGTTTTCTCTTTGCTCAATTGTATTTTGTATTGTAAAATCTTGCATTAACTAGTGGTAGTGAAAATTTTTATGTTGTGTGCTTCAATTGGATTAGCCAGTGTTAATCCAATTTATTTTATGTTTCCCTTCTATTATTTATTTTAAAATTACTTGAAAATTTTATCTTGTTTTATTTCACAATCTATTATAGGCTTCCTTATTTCGCCTATCTACTACATTAGGTCAACCTAGTTGACCCTATACATTTTTTCAACTTCTATCTACTGTACTGGATTGAACCTATACTATATGTAAACCTTGTATTATCTTTTTAGCCCATGTCTATTATGATATGTCAATCTAGCCAACCCTATGCTATTTATAGACCTTTTTCTCTATATTACATCAACATAATCAAGCCTATACTATTTTATACCTTCCCTCTTTCTCAATCTAGTTCTCTATCTTTCCTTATTTTTCATTTTTTTCATTCTTCTTTAGTCATAATGAAATATCCTATGAAAATATTTTTGGATAGTCTAAATCCATTTAAAAACTATATGGGATTTTCATTTCTTCCTCTCTTTTCCTACAAAGAGAACCATCACTCTTAGGACACCTTTTCTCCTCCTTCATCCATGAACTATAATATGGTGCAAATAACACCTCAATATGAAGTTGATGGTTCTAATGCTTTCCTTAATTACGAAGATACTTCTCAAATTCAAAATATTCAAACTAATGTGGGAGTAATTGACACAATTTTAATTATAAATCCCACTCACAATCTATCTTCTAATAACCCTACCCTAACACCACTTTAGGGAGTGCTCCTACCAACACTAACCAACCTCCTGATACAACTAAAATTTTAGCTCAAGTAATCCAAAAAATCAATATAATAAAAAATTCTAATACCAATCAAAATGATGAAAATTCAACATCATTTGATTAATATTTCCAATAAACCTCCAACTATGTATCCTCAAGCTAATCTCAATTATACTCCTCCACGTCTTAGAAATGCCTCTGGCAATGTTATTCCTCAACCCATAATGAATAAAAAAATGCTTCAAACCATTAAAAATGAGCCTTTAGCTCCCTTCATTGTCTCCAATGATATTGGTAACATATCTCCAACTATCAAATTTGATGGGACTAAAGACCCCACCTCATTTCTTAAAGCCTTTGGCAACCTTTACAAAGATTGTATCCAAACTAATACCTTCACCGCAACTAAACTCTTAGTTAAAACCTTCACTAGTGATGTATTATAATTGTATAACCAGTTACCCTAACATTCTATTTGTAAACTTTAAGATTTGGTTAATCCCTTAGTTAAAGAGTTTCAACACAATAATCTTCCTAAAAATTATCTTAGCCACTTCATCAATGCTAAGCAATCTCCTATTTAATTAGCTCATGAATTTATCAAAATATGGAAATAATTGGCCCATAAATCTAACCATAACATGACTAATGATAACTTATTCAAACTTTTTATTGTGGATTTAACTCACAATCTTGAATATAAGGTTTGTATATTTTCTCCCCAAACACTCAATAAAGCTCTCAATCAAGCTAAACATTATGACTTTCTCATGAAGCAATTCAAACCTAATCCTAAACTATTAAAAGGATATTTTCAAACATCTACTAATTTTATCAGTAGTAATAATTTCCAAGATAAATCAAGAGTTTTCAAAGCTGATTTTCCTTCACCTTCTCACACACCTCTTTCAATTAAACAAATGAAACAAATTTTTCCACCCTTTAAACCTTTCATTTATCCCAATGCTCCTCCTAAGTGGTATGAGCCCAATCTATTTTATGGTTCCATGGAGACATTGGGAATTCTCATGAATCTTGAACACAACTTACTAAATTTGTTATTTCCTATATGTTTGGTGATTCATTTAATTATGAATCGATGATCAACCTTCTTTGTTAAGAGTACACTGATGCCTCTCAAAAATGACAAGCTTATAAATATTCTACCTCAAATAACCAAAAATATTTTTTAAATAATCAACCAAATACCAAGTAGATTTGTACCATCAAATTTGATTATGACCAATATTATAACAATTCTCAATATGTCAACACTACTGAGGTCAACTATCATTATAAACTGGCTCACAAAGATCCTATTACCAAGCCTAAGAAGCCATATTTAGAATAATAAATTTTTGAAGATACTAACACCACTAATATTAATTTTAAAACACAAGATAAACCATATCCTCCTAATCCTCTAAAGACATCTATACCTTCCAAATCTACTTTACCTCCCAAACCTCATGATGGTTATTCTAAATCACATTGCAACTTTCTTGAAAAACTTAACTCTATGATTTGTAAAATTCAACTTATGGAGTTGGTTAGCACTTCACCCTATCATCATAATTTAATTATGTAACAACTCTAATAAATTAAAGATCCGTCTTCCATAAATGAAGAACCACCTTATACCGATTCTCAGCCTACCAACATTAATACCATTGAAACTATGTGTCCTTCCAAGCCTTCCACTGAATTCCTTGGAGATGATATGATCAATGATGAATTTATTTTTTGTGCTGATGATCCACCACTTTTTATCAAAATAGGAATTAAAAACACACTTATCCATAAAGTTCTAATTGATGAAGGATCTAATATTATTGTGACATATTTTTGGTTTATTCAACAACCTGGTTATAACAAGGATCATCTTAAACAAACCTATCTCACTTGTCATGATTTTGATAAGACAAATTAAAATCAACTTGGTTATATTTGGCTTCCATTAAATATTAGACCTAAGATCATTTGAACCAAGATTATGGTCCTTGATTTACCTTTATCTTACAACATACTCCTAGGTTATCCAAAAACTCATTGGATGAGGTCTATTTCTTCTTCTGGTAGCTAATGCATTAAATTCTTACATAATGGAAAATAATATAATCATGAAGCTAACCCCAACCCATGGAATATTTAGATTTCTAATCCCAAATCTGAATATCATATTCCTACAAATATTAAGATCAATAATGCTCCTTTACCAGAGTTCTTCAACATGAATCTTGATTTACAAGCTAATCTTGTAAATTATGATGATCATGAACCCACTAAATTTCAATATAATTAAAATAATACCAAGCTACAACCCTAAATTTTACAATGGATTCATCCTTATTTATTACCCAAAGATCATATTATTCCTCTTATTGATGAGATTACCCATTTTCCCCTTCAATGTTATGGTTAGGAGCCTTATTTACCTAAAGATGCCTTCACTTTCAATGAATTCTGAGTGGCCAAATTATTTCAAGATCCTTTCATCATGTCTCCTCATACATTTAATAACATTTGTATTTCACCTTTTTAAACTGCCCCCAATTCTCAAGCATGTATAATTTCTCCCACATATGATGATAACTATATAATGGCCCAAGCTCAATCTTGAGACTTGGATGTCCAAAATTATTAAAAAACTATATCCCAAATTCATGATTTTAATCAAGATGTGCACACCATTTTTATAGATCATAACTTAGATCCCAAAAGTTATGTACCTCCTACTAATTCACCATTTATTGATACTCCTTGGGTGGTAGAACAAATCATACCTTCCAAACCTTCAAAAATTATTATCTCCTTTACCACTTATTGATCCAATCATTACCCCTAATGCTTCTCCAATCTCATCCCATCTGATATATTTACTTTTATTCCTAATATTACACTTGAAGGAAAGGCAACTAATATCCATCAAGTCTATTCCAAGTATGATAGCCATAGTAGCCAAGTTATATATCTTTAATTAGATATTGAGTATTATGGTCCTCTACCTACCTTTCCTAGTGGTGAGTCTATGCTTGAACTAATTCATGCCAATGAACCTTAGCTTCATTAGAAACATTATAAACTTGGGAATTTTAAAACTAAAAACCCTTGTTTTAACAAATTTATTGCTACCATTGATCCTAAAACTAATCCAATTTCAGCCTTACCTAATGCACCATAACACTTTCAAGATAGTAATTTCATGCTTATTGAAGAAAACACTCACATCAAATATGGTACTTCATCTTATCCTAAACCAATTACTATCTTTCCCAAACTCTCACCTACCAAACATGATAATTTTAGATTATTCTTTGATAAGTATCATGAGGTTTTCACTTGGTCTTATAAGCACATGACTGGCATTTACTTTAGTATTATGGTGCATCATATCATTACTTATCTTAATTTCAAACCCATGCATCAAAAATAAAGGAAATTTCCACCCAAGGTTTCCACTTTATGTCAAAAGGAAATAATCAAATTACTTGATTGTAAATTTATTAAACTAGTGGGTTATTCTGAATGGGTTTCTAACATTATCCCCATTCAAAAAAAGGTCACTATGGTCATTCATATTTTTATTGATTTTTATAATCTTAAACTTGATTATCCCAAGGATAACTTACCTTTACCTTTAATAGATGCCATCTTAAATTATGTACCTGGTTACGAAATGTTATCTCTTATAGATGGCTTATTAGGATACAATAAGATTCATATTACCCCTGAGGACCAACATAAGACTAATTTCACCATAAAATGGGGAGCCTATTGATATGTAAAAATTACCTTCAACCTAAAAAATGTCAAATATACCTACCAATGTGTAATGAATCATATATTTCATGAAGTCATCAAAAAAATTGTTGAAACTTATGAGGATGAGCTTATTTCTAAATCCAAAAGTTGTGCGATTCATCTATCTTATCTCACTATCATCTTTGATCATATTCTTAAATATCAAGTTAAACTCATTCCTTAGAAGTGTGTATTTGGTGTCACATCTATAAAATTGTTAGTATTCCTAGTCTCTCTCCATAGCATTGATATTGACCCTACAAAGATTAGTGTTATTGTCAATATGCCCATTCCTCATTTTATTCCCAACATTCTTACTTAGGTAAACTTAGGGTAACTAGATGATTTATACCTAAAATGGCTTATCAAATCCACTCTATCAATTCCCTTCTCAAGAAAGGAGATACTTTATAATGGATGGAACCAAATCAAAAATCATTTGATAACATTAAAGAGTCATTGCCTCACCCACCTATGCTTCTTCATCCTTATAATGATCGACCCTTGATTTTCTATACCTCTTCCACACCCATATCAGTTGGGGTAATACTTTCCCAACATGATGATATTGGAAGAGAGTATTTTATCTATTACATTATTTGAGGCCTCATAAATTATGATACACTTTACACAAAATTTAAAAATGATTTCCTCACCATCTATTTTATATCTACAAATCTTTCCCATTACATGCTTTACCAGACTAATTATGTCATCATTTATTTTGACCCCCTTCATCATTTATTCTGTAAAGATTTTCTTCCTAGAGATATAATTTGAAAATAGATGTTAATCCTTATGGAATTTGATCTCCACATCATCACCTAGAAATCTATCAAAGGGTAAGTCATAGATGATCAACTTGTCATAGCTTTTATACCAATTATTTCTTCCCTTGAAGATGATCTTCTCGATGAAAATATACTTTACATTGACGGTTTTAATCAGGATATTTATCTCAAAGATTATTTTCATAATTTTACCAATACTATTAAATAATCTTCTATTCCCTTTGATGAGTCATCAATTCATCATTTAATCAACCTTCTAGTTGATGTCATTCAAACTAGGGCTAGTGTCCAAGGCTATCTACATTATAGGTAGGAAGATATATAACAAGTAATAAAATCCAAACTTGTAAGAAATTAAATCATACCACACTTTATGGAAATTAAATCACACCATACTTGTCAGAGTGGAAATCACACTTGCATCAATTAAAACACACTTTCAAGAAAGTAAATTTTTGAATTGAAAATAAACAAAGAAAACACCTGCAGGTTCATAACAAACTTTACAAAAAATAAATGTTTACATGAAAATTAAATGATAAAAATTCAAAAACATAATTACATACTAAAATAATCAATAAAAATACATTGATCCATATTCTTTGGAATGAGTGACTAGCTCATCCCTCAGAAGAGGATTTTAATCAAAACACTAGATTTTCTATCATAAACATTAAAATGTATTATTGACAAAGATTGATTACAATGGTGTGGAAGGTTACATTTATAATTTAATGCTTCCAACCAAATCCTTATTTAGGAGTAACAACCCTAGATTTTCTCCTCCAAATATGAAAAGAAATATCACAACATAGATATTATATCTTATCTCAATCTTCCATAAAATATGGAGAGAGATATTATTATCTATTTACAACATAATCTTAATATTCATAAAATATGAAGAGAATTATTTATGGAATGAAATTATACAAATACAAACTTAGATGAAAATATACATGAGAATATATATATAATAAATAATAGCCATGCTAAAATAGAAGGAAATAAACTTGAAGGGTATAAGAAAAGAGTTTGTAGATAGGCCTACACAGTCCATAGATATGTTTACAAAGTTCATATATTTTAGACCTGCAAAGTTCATTGATTTTAGACATACAAAATCCATATATTCTACAAATCACATTCTTAAAACTATTGATGAATATGATGATGCCCTTAGTGTTTGATGCTTTAAACTGGTCTTCAATCAATGAACTACATGGATGTAGAGTTACTGGCTGAGTCTATGGATATGAATTGGGTGAGTCCATATCTAGTTTGGATAAGTCCATATATGTGCTTAGAATGATTTTAGCTTATGTCAAATTTGATATTTGGTTAGGTCTTCATGCTCAAGTCTAATATATCTTATTATGGGATGCATATAAACACATCAATAGATTTTTCCAAATATCTAGTAACAAGAATCAACAAACAAGAAGACAATGCTTTATAAATAAATAACTAAGATATAGTTCTCTATTACATTCTAAATAAATCATAATTTAAAAAATTACACATAGATCCAATTCTTATTAAAGGAATAAAGATGTTATATCATGGATAAAATGAGCCATTTTATGGTCTCATCATCTTTTCCACACCTAAACTCATGTATGTCCTAATGCATGCCATTCTTTTATCATATAATTCTTTGGGATACAAATGCATGAGTTAGATGTTCTCATTTCCAAATAAGCTTTCTAGATTTGACTTTGCATGAGTAAAATGATTTTTAATATTATAGAATCCTCTTGAATTTCATAGGCAAAATTTTCTAATGAATGTGGTTAGTAAAACACATTTGTCAAGGATAGGTTCTTATGTGTAAATTTGCCTTCTATCTTTGATTACTCTTTGAAACAGGTTCTTTTGTAGAATTTTCATTCTACTCTTTTATTTATTTATTTTATTTTATTTTATTTTCTTAGTTAATTAATTAATTTATTTATTTTTAAGAACAATTTATTATGTTGAGAAGTTCCCGTTGTGCCTACATAACTCTATTTTGACCACAAAACAATTCTTGACATAAAATAAATTTTGATGCTTGAAATCTTTGAATAATATTGAAAATTGTATACAATTATCAAAGTCATTAACTTTATTTTACTAAGCTCCATTCTTTATTTATTGATGAGACTAGTTTCCTTTTCCTCTCCCACACCTAACCCCATGCATGTTATTATGCATGTAAATATAAATATGTATTAAGTGTGGGGATATTTGACTCTTTTTACCTATTTAATATTTTTACAAAAAAAGATCTTTATGTAATAACAAAACTTACAAATAATTTTAAAAATGAAATAAAAGAAACTAAATACCTTGTCACAACTTCGGTTTATCTTGTCTTTCTTGATGTCAACCCGATGGAGCATATTAGAAAAGATGTTTAAAAAATGGAAGCCCAAGAAATGCTAAAAATGAGATCATAAAGAGTTAGAAACCAAGTATTTATTATGGGTAGGAAAAGTATACATTTGCTAGTTTTTAACTTTTCCTAATTTAATTTATTTAATTTAATATTTTCCACCCTTGTCTAGCTAGTAAAATTAGTTTTCTAATCAAGGCTCATTTTCTAGTACTTGGCCCACCAGCAAGCTAGTTTTCAAGCTAAGACTACCAACAACACTTGAGGGTTTTTATTGTTGATTTTTTTAATATATTTAGAAATGATGACAAAGAAAATTTTAGAAATAGACTATATACATCCTCATACTATTTTCAAATGTATCAATAAATTTCTTACATGTTTGACATTATTCATCATTGGTCTTTATAGTGATGACCAATTATTGGTGTAAGATTCTTGTTTATTATGTTGTTTAATTAAGATAAAGTTTCAAGTACTTGATGAAGCTATGGAAAAAGTTGAGCTATCCTGATATTCTTAAATGACTCCATAATCTCCAAACTTTGAGTTCATATACACAAAGGTGTAGGCATATAGGTGATTCTTTTTGTTTAAAATCTTGCCTATTGGTTTATCTCCTCTAATCTCTTCAATTAAAGAGCAACCCTGTGAGAGAATTAACCCTTTTGATGAAGCAAATTTGTGATCTTTTATTTTTCCTTGAATTTTTTTGTCGATCCATCTTCATGAAATTATCTTACAAAAATTCAAACCAAAAAAACTTTCCAAACTAGCATAGTATCAGCAACATCAAATAGTTATAAATTCCAATAATATGAATAATAAGAGGAAAATTTAAATGTAAATGAAGGAATGTATTTTATCCTAATTAGGAATGATTGATGGTTCATAAATTAATATTATTTCTAATGGAATTTTATGATGGAAATAAGAACTCCCTTAGATAGGTTATATTATTATGATTGGTGGATATGGATTTGGATAATGGATGGAATGGAATGAAGATAAATGTCATAAAATATTTTTATTTATAGGGTGAGTAGGAAAATCTAACTGTGATGATAGATCTTTAACAATCTTTAGCTAAGACTAGTTATTAATTTTGTAAAAATCTAACATACCTTAAATGATAATGAATAGATGAAAGCAATATACAATGAACTATGATTTGTATGCATGGTAATTGATAGAGAAATGATATGAAAATACCAAACTAAAAATATAATAGAGTATAGGAAAATATACCTGAATATTCTTCATATATAAGATTATATTGTAGGATATCCTTATTACTGCTACTGTATTAGACCAAGGTCTTTCTTAGTCTCAAAAATCAAGGATTGGATCAAAGTCTCTATTATAATTCTAATGTCAATACCTCAACCTCATCCTTTTTATTTATATTGACATTTACGTTCACATCAACCCATCTAGTATGTGCAATACATTCTTATTTATTCATCATTGTTTTCCTAGGCTTAAAAACAAATGTTCAATTTGCTCCTTTTGACCATAAATTCTCTATGTTTTTTATTTATTTGGTATTCTCAAAATCTAGTTGTAAATAATCAATGAGGAATTAGCAGCATAAAATTTGTAACATTTTCTTTTATTAATAAGAGTAGAAAGAAATAGGGGTCAGGGGAAGACAGTTTTTAGTGGAATAAAGGGTGGATCCCCATAGACGTGATCCCTATCATGATATAGGGAATGGTTGAGGGGAGGATACACTTAAATCTAAGACTAATTTAACTTTTTTTCCTACTCATAAAATCCCTTAACATTGAATAAAATTATGAAATATTTTTATTATGTAACAATGTCCTATAAGTCATTAATACTACCTATTTAATGCACTCAAAAGAGAAGGATTAATTACATAATATCATGTTAGCATACTCTGATCAATTATATGGTTAACATAATCTAATATTTCACACCCTTATCAAAAATTGTCTTATATAATCTTGTATTTGATGGAAACTATCATCATCATTATATATATAATGACCCAAACTTCACTATCCATGAAAACTGATAGTTTAACATAGAAAATTAAATAAAAAGCTAGCATGGAGACCAAATTAAATAAATTTTCTAAACGTCTAAGGTTGTAGCTATTCTTAGAAAACATTACCGCTTTACATGAATACCAAATATATTTCTAATTCTTATAAGACGTCATTACTACAATTTGAAAAGAATTCCAAAAAATTCTATACCAACTTAGTATTTTATTATTTTTTAGAATAATGGAGTTTTATTCCTATTTAAATAAATAGGTTTGAGTAGGGTAACTAAATAAATAATATGCAATAATCAAGCCCCTAATTTATGTAAATAGATTATATTTTTACCTTTTCTAAAAATAGTAATAATATTAAGAAAATCAAACTCAACTAGAAACTAACTAAGATAGATGTTACAAGATCTATAAAATTTTGTGTAGGCTTGGGAGACTATTGCAAATAGGATATTGGAGTTTGTTTTTAGATTGGATAAGAGCACTAAAAGTAGGACACCCTATTGTTTAGTGTTATAGTCCTTTTCTAATGTTGTTGTCTAGGTGATCTAAGGTTTTTGGGTTTTGTTTGGTAGGTCTGTGTTACCTTATAAATGAAATATCAAAGCTTATAAGTCTATGAAGCTCATTGTTCATCTATTTTAATCTTCAAATCCCTATAACCTCTTTGTGCTTGAACTTGACTCATAACTTTAGAAAGAGAGAGAAGGGGCTACTGTGTAAAGGATATTCTAGATTTACTTTACACCCCATGTGTGGGAACACTACCTACATACCAATACTCTAAGGAGGGATCAAGCTAATTTAGTTCTCCTGTTAAAGTGCTTGGTGTAATTATGTATGAAAATGCAACTATATGAAAAACTAGGTGTACTTAGAATGACTAGAGACTGGTGTAAAGGTTTGAATAATATTGAAGTATTATTGGATGGATATATTTAGAGAATATGGAAGGGTGATTAAATGTGTTTTATTTTATTCTTTCTTCTCTCTTGTAAATGAGTGTCAACCATTCTAAATGGAATTTGAATGGATTTTTATAGGGAAATTAATGATCATTTTTAAAATAAATTCTTGTTAGGCTAACATGAATTAGGATAAGGATCCAAGAGAAAATGACCATTAGGACCAAAAGTGCACTTGAACAATACCACCAAAAATAGGACACCCTAGGTTTTAGCACTCCTATCCTAATTGGGTGTTTTTGTTTAGAGGGAATGAGACTTGGGGGGATGCATTTAGACCTAAAAGATTTACTTGGTTCTATAAGGGTTAAGTCCAAAAGGCTATAGATGGGAATTAATGAAAGAGAAGCCTAAAGGGGTTTTGAAAGCAACTAGGAGGACCTATGGATTAGGTGTCTTTATCCATACTCAAGTAACCAAATTTCACATTTTATATGACTATATTTGACCCCCTTTATTATAATGAAGAAACAAAGTGAAATACTAGGATAAAAGAAAAAAATAGAAAGTGTACCTAAACTTTCCTATAAAGGTAAAGCCCATGAAGCTTGTATGATGTTGAATAATGTTGGATAGTACATAAAGAGCACATTGTGTAAGTGTGAATCTATGAAATGAAATAAAGACTAGATAAATTCTTATTATATGTGATATAAAATAAGAACATACAAAAGTTGATTAAAATAGAAAGGAAAATAAAGGAATGAATACACCTCATTATGTACATGAACCAATACAAAACCTATTGTGATACTAAGTAAGACTCAGTAATACTAAATTATGCTAGATGATGATGTACCAAAAGTTATATCACAAATGGAGCTGAGTGCTCAATTCTATAGAAAGTGGCTGAAGAATAAAAAGGATAGCCATTTAGCTCCATCATCACCTACTAAATGAAGATAGATGATCATGCATGTTATAATCAATGTTTAGACTATGTGTCCAATCCCTCTAAATAGGAGGCTCAAGAGTACAAAGGTTGGCCCTTTGGCTCCATCATTGCCTACTAAATGAAGATAACAAATCATGCATGTGATAATCAATGTTTGGATTATGTGTCCAACCCCTCTAAATAGGTGGCTCAAGAATACAAAGGCTAGCACTTTTGCTTCATCATTGCCCCATGAAATGAAGATATGAAGTGATAAAAATATAAAATATATGTCATATGAGATGGCTCATGGAGGCCATGGATGTTATGAAAATATGACAATGTGATGTGGATAGCTAAATGTATGCTAGGAATTAGGCCACTCTTGGCTATTTTTGAAAGATGGATATTAGGCATGTATGAAAGCTACTCCAAAACTTATGCACTAGGCTTATGTGAAATATAAATTGGGAACTCATGTACTAAGGAAGTTAAAATTTTATGAAATTTCAACTTGAAAAAGATGCCAACCACCTGTACATGGAGTAAGGCATGCAAGTGATGAGAATGCTTGGATAATAAATTGAAATCAAAAACAAAATAAGACCAATGTGTCATATATTTTACCCCTAATCACTGGTGTCTAGAACATGGATTTTTATCTAGAGGTTGTGTGAACTACCTAATCTAAAACTAGAAGTAAGAGCCATAATGTTACCTATGATACACCCTATATTTTGATTCCCTGAGAAAACTATATTGAAATTACTAATTATGACTGATCTAGATGGGAAAAAACTATAGTTGAGCTAAACATTTTTCCTATCACTAGAAAACATGGGTGTTTTTCTACCTAAACAAGAGCACCAAAATGAGGACACCCTTGTGTTTGGAATTACTATCTATTTTCAGCGCTATTGTCTTATGCTAAAATTGGTTATTGTTTTAGAATTGTCATTATATTTATATTTTATTTTGATTGGTTTGACCTTTGAATTTTAAACTAGGTGATCTGAATGTTGTTGTTTTGACTATTAAGATATTTGATCTCTATGATAAAACCCCTGTTTGTTACCCCCTCTTCTAAGGGTAGGAATGATTAAACTTGCAATGACTACCCTTAAAAGAAAAGATTCCTACAAATGTGTTATGCTACATGAATACATGATATAGCAATGATATTTGACAAGATATATCTAGATATAGAAATTTGTTTATTGAGAGATTATTAGGTCAATAGGGGTATGCCTAGATAGATATAACAATATAAAATCATGTGCAATGTACTAAACTAGAAATGGTAATGTTAGATGTTAGTTGTTAGTTAGAGGGATGGAGCATGATGTCCATCATGGCACCCAAGAAAGAAAGATAAATGTATGATATGGATCATGACATTTCAAATAAAAATAAGCAATCAAGCAACAAGAATAGAAAAACAAGAAGAAATAAGTATAGAAGGTTAGCCAAGGGGTCATGCAAACAAAGTACATGGGCACATGTAACTCAAATTAGAATTCAAGCATATAAGGTATGTTTAAATGCCACATATAAAATTTGAAATAAGCAAAGATTGGCATGAGGTCCACAAGCACATATAAGAGTACAAGAAAGGGACATTATAAAATTTCCAAAGGTACATACACATGAATAGAATCAAAGGACATTGAAAATTGTCATAAGGCACACATAAGAAACAAAACTAGAACTAGAAATGCAATCACATCTAGCTCTGCAAAGCAATAAAGGAAAGCATGTAAAATTTTGAAAGATACAATCATATCTAAATAATCAAATAAAGAGTGAAAGTATGCAAGACACATGTAGTACACGACTAGGTATATGTTAGGAAATACACAAGTACAAGATACTAGTGAGTGTCGATGTGGTAATCTATGTAATCTAGTAAGTAATGTACTTCAACATGATAATTAGAGTGTGTGGTGTAATAATGACATAAATTGGATGGTTTATTCATGTAGAAGATGCCCCCAATGGGAATATGTATGTTGATGTGTGTCTCAAATGTAGAATTAAGATGCCCCTTAATGGGTAGAATGAAGGAATCAATGAACTAGAAGTCACTACACACACTCAAAGAAGATCAAGTGAAGCATGGTAATGTAGATAATTGACAAACAATAGCATAAAACAATAAATGTAAGTCTAACATAGTAGTATAAATGTAAAACATGGATGATGCATACAATCTAAATGTTTTTGGTGTTTTAAAATTATTTGAGTGTTTTTGTATTTTGAAAAATTTTATTGTTTTTGTATTTTTATATAAGCTATGCACAATCAAGAAAAAGAGATTATGTACAAGTAAGTTGGGATAGGATGATACTAACTAATGAGTCTCATATGAGAATCCATATCATGGTGTCCTATATCAAGAAATTGAATCATTTGTGAATGTGAAGCATGATGAAAATGTTGAGACTATGGCTCTAAAATATGTATATGTTATAGATGCTTTGAAATATCTAAAGTAAAAACTGACTATGAGGTCATACTATAACTCTGAGAAGTGGATGTAATTTTAGGGATATTAGGGACCCATCTAAAAGTAAGATAAGCTCTTTGAATATGTGTTTTACGTGTAGACCCATGAGATCTCCATGAAATTGCTCTGGGTGTGAAAATTATAGCTAGAAGCTATCTAGAATCCCAAAGCTATGGAGGTGTATGAACCCTTTGTACTAGAGATGGATGTGTCAATTGTGTTTGAATCTATATCAAAGGAAGAACTATAACTGGTGGAGAACTAAAACTGGTGGAGAAGCTAGAATTAGTCACTACAAAGTAGATGGCTCTGAAGTGGGTAGTGATAACTCATATAAAACTCCATCAACTATAATAACCTGATTAACATTAATAATTTCATGCATTTGTGAACTATAGATGGTACTACTCAAATTTTATAAATCCATAGGTGACCAAGTAATATATCAAAAACTCTTGTATTGGGAACTATAGTGAAATGTGTGGTCATATGTGTTGGACTACTCTATAAAGGAAGTAAAATCTCACCCAATAAAGTCTATATGAGCCCACTAAATCCATTGATAAATATATCTATTAGGGTGATATCTTGCTCTAAATATCCCAAATGCTATAATAATGTAATGGTGCACATGTTGACACTAGAAACATTATCAATGAGAACACAATAAATGGGTTGATTATGAATATGTACTCTAATAAAGAGTATATTATAATATGAATTATCCTCTATAGTCTCTTGATCTAAGAAGGATATCTAGAGTGTAGCTAGAACTCTAGAATCATACACACTAATCATACCACTCAAGGGATGTGACTCAACTGAAGGTGCTTGGTATGTAACTAGTGGTGGATGTGCATGATATACATGGTGAACCCTTGATGTGTCCCCTATATCCTATTTTAAATGTTATGGAAATGTATCTGAGAATATTTTCAAAGCTTTATTCTATGTTGGTTTTGCCTGTGGAGGCTCAACAAAAGTAGAAAGATAAAATAGGTTGGCATCTATTAATTATTGTATCTTATGTCTCAAACTAATGCATCTATTTGTAGTGTGGATTGATGCCTTGTGGTAATCACAAAATTCCTATTGATCATATCCCTTGGGAAGAGGTTTGGATGTATCAAATTCTTGAATAGGAGGGAGAGATATGATATTATAATCCAAAAACTACTATAAAACCCTGGTTGGAGGAATTGGAAGATGTGAGAAAGTACAATGAGAAGGTGTTGATAAAACTATATAATAAGGAGGCTCTAAAGCTACATTAACTATAGGTTATTTATACCCTTTTATATCATTGAACTTGACCTTGTATGGGACTTTGTTATTACTCTTATTAGTTATGTCTAAAATGCTTGTATACTTGAGTTTGCCTATTGAAATGAGTTTCACTTCTCTTTCCTTTAATGTAGGACACAATTTAGTGAAGGAAAAGAATCACTTGAACATAATTTATTCATGAAGAAATCATAGAAGAATCTATTTTAAGAGGTTCTATAACTCTAGATCTACCATGGGACTAGCTATCTTAGCCAAGATGATCTTATACTGAAGAACATAGTCCATGAGATGCTCATTTCGTTGTTGTTTCTATTAAGAAATTTGAGTATGTGAAACATTATCACCAATTTTAATGCTGAAGTGTTATAATAATATGTCATCTAAAGGATTGAATGCATGAACTAACTAATTTAGTAGACTATAAAACCATTGTAGATCATAATCCTTAAGCTCCATGGAAACAACTTGCTAAGTAGCTAGTCATTTGGTACATAATCCAAGCATGTTGTGTGAAAATATCTCAAATATGTCTCTAGATCACCATTTCCATCATAAAGAGTAATCTTAGGTTGAATAAAACCTTGTGTAAAGGGTGTAAAAGCAATGTGATGTACTAATGGTGTATGCAAAAGAGAAAAGGAATCTAAATCTTGCATAGGTCTAGTGGTACTTTGATCAAGATGTAGCACCTTGGATTGAAGAGATCTTATCTACTGCACAAGGGTTACCACATCAGAAGATATGTATGTACTAGCTATAACTGGTGGTATAGAAGAAGGATGGGTTTTTATATGGTGTTGTTGAGACAAAGTTTCCCCCATAGTGTCATTTAAAATTGGTTGCTTTGTGGGGATGAAAAACTCAACTTGTTTAGCCTTTTGGATTTTCAAAATAGATTACAAAATTAATGTATGATATTTATGTTGTTCCTTAAGTCTTTATCTAAAATTTTAGAGGATCAAATATTTTTTGAGTAAAATTTCATTATCAACAATGGGTGGAGTTGGATCAGTAGTCCAATGTGGTGGAGCATGAGCGTCGATGTGTACCTAATCATTATTATTTTCATATTGCTCTTTGTAAAAATTATCCTCATTGAAATTGGTGTAATTTGGATGTGTAGAATCTATGACTGGAACTTAAGTTGGTTGTTTATCCATGGTATATGGTCGAGTTACAAGAATATAGGTTAATTTAAGAGGATTGCAACTAAGTCTTTCACTTTTTCTCAAAGGAATATATGCAAGGAACTTAGGTGGAATAAAGAAACCAACTTGGATAATAGTAAAAGAGATTAAGCTGATATAATCTAAATAATGAATTGGAATATGCATAAAAAGGATATAAAACTCCCAAACATGTAAGGTGATACCTCAAGAAGCAAAATAGGACCTAGTACATGAAACTAAGGATTTTTTAAAAAACTATTTGTGCAAAATAATATGATTTTTTTAAATTTAGATTGAATTTCTAACCTAAGTATTTAATATAAAATTTAGAAAATGGTTGGAAAATTAGTGGAAAATAATCAGGAGATAGTTGATGCAACTAGGGTGTTTCAATGATTATTTAAAAAATTAGTATGATAATTTTAAAAAATTGATATGAATTTATAGAAAATTTGTAGAATTTTTCTTGAAAAATTTAGGAAAAATTAGAAAATATTTTTAAATTTAGCAATATATTTTTCCTAGTGTTTGGATTGTGTTTGTATACAAAAAGGACCTAGTATGTGAAACTATGATTTAAAAAATATATATGATAATTTTGCAACTAATTTGTAGAATTTTAATTTTTAAATATAGTAAAAATCAATAAATTATGGAAAAAAAATAATTTGCCCTAGGGTTTCTAGGGTTTTAATGTAAAAATTTGAAGTAAATCCAGTTCACTAAATGTTTTATTATTTTTTAGAATAATGGAGTTTTATTCCTAATTAAATAAATAGGTCTGAGTAGGGTAAATTAGTAAATAATTTCTAATAATTAATCCATTTATTTATGTAAATATATTATATTTTGAAATTTTCTAAAAATTGTAATAATAAAGAGAAAACCAAACTTGGCTAGAAACTGAATGAGATGGAAGTTAGAAGATTTGGAAATTTCTATGCAGGGTTAGAAAACTATCAAAAATAGGATCTCAAAGTTCATTTTTGGATTGGATAAGAGAACTAAAAGTGGGAAACCCTAATATTTAGTTCTATAGTCTTTTTTGATGTTGTTATCTAGGTGATCTAAGTTTTCTAGGTTCTATTTAGTAGGTCTATGTTACCCTGCCACTAAAATATTGAAGCCTAAAAGTTTGTGATGTTGGTTTTGCATCTATTTTAATCTTTAAATCCCTAAGACCTATTTATTATTTAACTTGAATGGAAAATTGGGAATGAGAGAGAAAGGGTTAGTGTGTAAAGGATACAATGGATGCACTTCACACCCCATGTGTTGGCACCATACCTACATACCAATACTTTAAGGATGGATCAAACTAATGTAGTTATCCAATTGAATTACTTAGTGAAATTGTGTATGAAAATGCAACTAGATGTAAAACTAGGTGTACTTGGAATGACAAAGGATTGGTGTAAAGGTTTGATTAAGCTTGAAATACTTTTGGATGGTTATATATAGAGGATAGGGAAGAGTGCTTGAATGTACTTACTTGTATTCTTTCTTCTCTCTTTTAAATGAGTGCCAACCCTTCTAAATGGACTTTGAATGGCATTTTATATTTAAATTAATTATTATGGGTTAAATGAGTTCATGTTAGTTCAACATGATTTAGGATAAATATCTATGAGAAAATGACCATTAAGACCAAAACTACACTTGAACAATAGCACCAAAAATAGAACACCTTAGATTTTAATGTTACTATCCAAGTTGGGTGCTATTATCTATAGGGAATGAGACCTAGGGGGATGGATTTGGGATTAAAATAACTACCTAGGATTGTAAGGGTTAAGTTTGGAAGGTTGTGGATGACTGGGTATCAGTGAAAGAAAAGCCTAAAAGAGTTGTGCAAACAATTAGGAGGTCCTATGGATTAGGTGTCTTTATCCATACTCAAGTAACCAAATTTCACATTTTATATGACTACACTTAGTAATAAATCAAAGATAATAAAAATTGAAGTTTTTATAATATATGAGCAACAACCCTAACAACTGTTCATGTTAAAAGGTAGCGATTTGTTGAAAAAATTAGTGATTAACTTAAATGTTGGGATGTATTTATGTTTCCATGTATAACTTGAATGATAAATCTATTTCATGATCCATTTTAATAATCAGGCAATCCAATGTCACTTTTATTCCATCAAAACATGGATTCACTTTTGGCATGATCTACTTTACATGCAGATTTTATTATTTTTGACTTGTCAAATCTATTGACCCACATGGAATATACTCTAACTCCATGCATGATGATTTATTTTCATGTAATGTTTGATTTGTACATTCATCCCATATTTGCATGATTCAAAAGAGTAATTACCCAACATTAGTTTAGTTTAGGTGTCCCTCATTAGCAACTGCATGAACACTATTACAAACCATTTTTATAAATTTTTGTAGTGAATATTAATGACTTTCTCTTCTTTATTTTGAGAAATCAAACAATTGTATTCAAACACTTTGGCATGTCCAAAATAAATTTGAATGCATGAGCTTCCTTTTCCTAGAAATTACATGATCCTTTGTTGATGGTATAAGAAAAAGAGAAACTATGCTTCATCCTCCATATATTTGATCTCAAATATTTTAGAATGTAGATCAATCCTCAATTAGGCATATTAATTCTTCAATAGGCATGTTAGCTATAAGGACATAAATTCTAAATTCCTCTTTGTGAGTATCTAAAAAAATTTGGTAAGTTTTCTCCATATTTTATCCTCTTATAGATCATCATTTTCTTCCTCCAATATATATCAATGTCTAAATACGTTTGTATGATGTTATTAGTTGTTATTTCCTACACAACAGTGTTAGTATGGCATGGGGGGTTTTGATTAAATTTTATAAATTTAAATTGTAAAAATTAAAATTCTAAATATATTTAAAAAAAATAAATTTCTAAATCTAATTACGCACAACAAAAATAAATCTAATTATTTAACTAAATTACTTTTTTACATATTTTAAAAAAGAAGGTTCCTATCAATGTTTCTAACTCCAAGAAGTCTATCTATTCTCACCAGATGATTTTATCTTGAAGCATAATAACACTATTGTTCCCTAACAATGGTGCCAAAAATTAGAAGTCATAAATTCATCATTTAGTCAACCTTCTAGTTGACATCATTCAAACTAGGGCTAGTGCCCAAGGTTGTCTGCATTCAAGGTAGGAAGATATATAACAAGAAATAAAATCCAAACTTACTATAAAGTATATCATACAACACTTTTTAGAAATTAAATCATACCACACTTACATAAATTAAAGAACACTTGCAGAACTTAAATCACACTTACAAGAAAGTAAATTACTTAATTGAAAATAAACAAAGAAAACACCTTTAGGTTCACAATAAACTTTATAGAAAATAATTATTTACATGAAAATTAAATGATAAAAATTAAAAAATATAATTACATAATAAAATAATAAATAAAAATACATTGATCCATATTTTTTAGATTGAGTGTCCAGCTCATCCCTCGAAAGAGAATTTTAATCACAACACTAGATTTTCTGTCATAAAATTCAAAATGTATTATTGATAAAGATTGATTACAATGGTGTGGAAGGTTGCATTTATAATTTCATGCTTCCAACCAAATCCTTATTCAAGACTACCAACCCTAAATGCTCTCCTTCAAATATGTAAATAAACATCACAACATAAATATTATAACTTATCTCAATCTTCCACAAAATATGAAGAGAGACATTATTATCTATTTACAACTTAATCTCAATCTTCATGAAATATGAAGAGAATTATTTATGGAATGAAATAATTCAAATCTAAATTTAGATTCAAATATATAAGGGAAGTATATATATATGTAAATCTATATAATAAATAATATCCATTTTAAAATATCTAGAAACAAACTTGAAAGGCCTAAGAAAAGAGTCTATAGATAGGCCTACACACTATGTACATATGCTTACATAGTTCATAGATTTTAGACCTACAAAGTCCATAGATTTCATACCTATAGATTTCATAGATTATCCACATTAAATTCTTCAAACTATTGATGACTATGATGTCCTTCATGTTTGATGCTTGAAACTGGTCTTCAATCAATAAACTACATGGATGTAGAGCTACTAGCTGAGTCTATAGTTATGAATTGAGTGAATCCATAGCTATTTTGGGTGAGTATCTAACTATGCTCAGAGTGAATTTAGCTTATGTCTAAGATGATATTTGGTTGGGTATTCATTCTCAAGTCTAATATAAGATTTATTAACAAGAAGACAATGATTTATAAATAAATAACCAAGATATAGTTTTTTTATTTCTTTCTAAATAAATCATAAGTTTAGAAATTGCACTTAGATTCAATTCTTATTCAAGGAAAAAAGGTGTTATATCATGGATAAAATGAGCCATTTTATGGTCTCATCACCCTCTGTTACTACTAAATCAAAAATAGTTATTGAGGAGATTCCTAACATCAATGTTGAATTGCATGAGGATACTTAGACCCTTCACTTTGATGATGTTAAATTCCTTCAAGGAGCTAGGGTAGGTTGCATTCTCACAAGTTATCTTGAAAAGATCATATCTTTATCTTTTCATTTCACCTCTAATGTTACTAATAATATGGTTGAATACGAAGCTCTCATCTTGTTCATGAAAAAAGTTCTTGATTTAGACATTCAATACCTACATGATTTAGGTGATTCTCAACTTATTTTCCACCAAGTTAATGGTGATTATCAATGTAAAAGTGAAAACTTCATTATGTATCATCAAATTACAAAAAAACTTGCTAAGGACTTCATCTCTTACACTATTGAGCCTATCCTTAGAGATCAAAATTACATTATTGATTTTCTTTCCTCTTCCACCTCTCTCTTTCATCCATACCTAGTTCTTTTTGAACCTACTTTCTTATATAAATAATAAAATATCCATCTTCAACTCAATCACCAGATTTACTTATTTTCCACATCAAAGCAATTACCATTAAATAAATCCCATGGTATAAAGACATTATTAAATTCTTAGAACATCAAACTTATCCTCCTAACTTATATTCTCACAAAAAGACATGCATTCATAACAAGCTTTAATGTATGTGTTTCAACATAACATCCTTAACTATCTTAATGTCTAATGTACCTTTTTTCATAGTGTTATACAAGATGAGGTCCCTCCTCTTCTTGAATAAGCACATGGGGGAATTTGTGGTGGCCACTATAGTAGACATGTTATAGCCCACAAATGCTTATGTATGGGTTAAATTTAGCCTAATCTTGAAAAGGATGAAAATCAATATGATATAAAGTGAACTCCTTATTGGCTTCATGATGATCTAATTCATTCACCTCCAATGGATCTTTAAACTATTGAATCTCCTTATCCCTTTTCCACATGGGGATTTAATCTCATTAAAAAATTACCTTGCTCTCAAGATGGGCATGTTTTTATCATGATCAATATCAGATATTTTATCAAATGGGTTGAATCTATGCCCCTTGTTAACATCATCAATCCTAATATTTAAAAATTTAATCTTAATCAAATAATTTTATACTTTGGTGTTCCCCATACCATCATTTTATACAATGCGGGTAACTTAAAAAATAAACATGTTAAATAAATTTGTACTAAATTTAAGATCAATCATAATGTTTCTACACCTTATCTTCCATAATGTAATGGTTAGGGGGAGGGAAATAACAAAATTCTCAACAAAATTATCTAAAAGATAGTTCATGAAACTCGCATGGATTGGCATCTTCATCTCTACCCTACTCTTTGGGTTTATCAGACTAGTATATGCACTACCACTAGGGCAACATTGTTCTCTCTAGTCTATGGTTCTATGTCAATTCTTCATCTAGAAGTTGAATTCCCCTCTCTTTGTATATCTCTTTATGGTGTTATTCTTGATGAATAATTATGTGAAAATTTCCTTCATACCCTTGATCTCCTTGATGAACATCATCTTTCTATCTTATAACATAACCACCAATACAAGGCTCATATTACCAAGCACCATTAAAAATGTGTTAGAGTCCACACATTTAATGTTGGTGATATTTTCCTTAAATTAGACTACACCCATGATAAATAAGGTAAATATGCCTAAAAATGGTGAGGCCCCTATTTAGTCAAAGATATTCTTTGTCTGAGCACCTATCTCCTTCAAACTAATGAAGGCCATATTTTCAAAGAGACCACCAATGAACAATTCCCTAAAAAGTACTTTGACTAAACATTTCCTTATTTTCATGATTTCTATCTATATCTATCTAACACTTTTTTTAGGTTACTTACATAAGTCTCTCCCTCTATAGAAGTTTTCCTTTTTTTACAAATCTTTAGTCCTCCCTTTTTAGTCTTTTGGTTTCTTAATGTACCATAGTCTTCTTTATCTTTATTCTTTTTATATTATTTTTTGGCACCCCTTGGGTTTATATTTTATGATTTTCTTTGTAATACCATGGATAGGACTCAATTCTCCTCATAAAATCCCATATTTTTTATACCTCATTTTTTTCATATACATAATTTTTTCACCCTTGTGGGTTTCTATTTTATGAAGTTATAGTTTAAGACCATGGATAAAACCTGACCATCCTCATAAAATTAACATGTTTTCATTCCTTTTACAGAATACATTTTACAATAATTACACATTCTTGATATTTTTTCTCAACTTTATATTTTTCTTCTTTTAATAGATGGAATTTACACAATAATCTTTGTTAGCATGTTTTCCTCCATTTCCCTCATTCTTATGATAAAGAATCACACTTTACTATCATTGTATCCCTTTTTACCCTTTATCACATTTTTTCATGATTTTATGTAATTCAAATTGTTCCATGTGTCATTCCTCTTAAATTCCCCTTTATTTCACTCCTCATTGGGTAAAATAAGGTCAAAGTCAAGATAGCTCTTTTATTTTACCTAGATTTACAAGATTATTAGACCCCATGCTCTTTGAATTTTCTCTCTCTTAGCAACCAAGTCCTAAGTATTCAAATGAAATTCATCTTTAGAACCCATGTTTGGTTTTTCCAAATACATATGGAGGAGTAATAAAAAAATCCATCAAGAAAGTTAAAATCCAAATCATTTGAATCAAAAGACAATCATATATAAAAGGAAACATACACATCTTAAAAGTCAAATCACATCAAAAGATGTGATTATAAGCACATATTCTATCTCTCATTGAAGATCAAACTCCATATTTAGCCTCACATAGATCTGAGGTATATTGGAGTGAGGTAGTCTAATGTATTAGAATAGCAAAATTCAATAAAAACTTTTGGTGCTACCTATTTTCTCATGTAAGTACCCAATCTTCATAGTAGATTGATGTCTCTATAAGGGGTCCTAAAGCATGGGGAACACATTGTAGGAAGCTATTTCCATTTTAATTTTCATACATATAGAATTCATGGGATGATCTATATACTTAATTTGTTGACCTAAGACTTGTGTGGCTAAGAGAAGTTCTTCAGAGTCCTTAAGGTCGATAGTCCTCCTGTTTTGACAAACCTAATTTCAGTGTCTTAACTTCAATAACGAGTTATTCTACCTTGGTTTTTATTTCATTCTCCCCACCACCCATTTCATTTCCCACCTGGATATAAAAATTTTGATTCTAAATCTATTTTACCTTCTTATTTAATTCCTTCTTCTTCACCTCTTAAAAACATGCTATCACTACTTTGTTTTAGTTTTATCTATCCTTAGAGCAGAACAATATGTTTGAGAAACTATGGATTACTTCTTTCATTTTCACCATGATTTTAAATTTCTAGACTTACCTTACTTTATTTTTTACCATTTATTAATTTTTGTACTATCTTATTATAAAGAACACTTGAGTTCATACTCTTTTTCCATTATTGAGTGAGGTTGTATTATTTATTATACTCATCAATGTTATTTTCCCTTTTTATGCACCTTTTTCCATTGTTGAGTGAGATAAGGATTGTTAATACTCACTCATCAATGTTGTTTTACCATTTTATTTCTAATTTTTACATTAATTTTTTATTACCATCATTTTTGACATGTATCCTTAGTTTGACTTAGTGAGTTTGCCTTTCTTACTTAAAGTTTACTTGTTTGAGTTTTTCATTATTTCGTAGACTTGGATTTTGGTTACCCAATTTACTCTTATTTTTGACTTGGTAATTTGGTCTAACATAGCACTTATCACCCTAACTTGGAAAATTTATAAGTACGCCATGTCCTTATAGCACTAGTTATCTTGGCTTTCTTGTGTTTATTTTTTCTTGCTCTTTAGTTTTGTATGTTTTTTTTTGTCAAAAGCAGCCTCTATGCCCTACACAATAAACACTAATAATATAGAAAATAACCATCTATAAATAAAGGTAAGATAATGTATGTGTCACATTTAATTTTTAGTTATTTTCCCTTCTAATCATTTACTTTAAGCTATTTTATGCTTTAAAATATTGTAACTTTTTTTAGCCTTAACATCATGTGTCCTTTTGTTCATTATTGAAGCACCAACCCTTGTTTCACCTTAGTGACACATGATGAAATTCAAGTGGGGCATATGCATACACATAATATTGTTAAATTTTATCAAATACTATTGCTTTACATCTTGGAGGAACCCATTGAGACTCGATCTCTCCAAGTGGATGGCTTAAAGGGTGCAGTGGAAAATAGATGGGTTGACCTTTGGTGCATTATAAGATTGTTATCCTTTATTAACAAATTATTACCAATCTAACTAGATCTTAAAACCATTCCCTAAGCTATTATTCCTCCCTTTCACACTCATCCAATCTTTTTCCTCTTTTCATCCCTCTTTTCCTCACCTTAATCCCCTTTTTGATAGTCAGTTGTACTAGGTTGACTAATTTGACCCTATATATTTTTTAGCCTTTGATTACTATATAGGGTCAACTAGGTCAACCCTATACTATTTTGAGATATTTTCACTTGAGATTTGTGTTAACCCTTTTGCCAACCTAGCTTAGGACTTAGTATAATTGATAAAAACATACAAGGTTGACTGGGTCGACCCTATACAACATTTAGAAGGATTTAGGGTGAGATCCACCTATAAATACAAGATCATTTTGTCATTATTTAGATATGAAATCAATATTTATTATTTTCTTTCACTTCTTTACAATTTTCTCTACCACCATTATACTAAGAATTCTTAACTTAAGGTTTCTACTTGGAGAATCTAGTCTTGTGGATAAGTCTTTGATGCTTTGGCTTTTCTTAGTGATCCTTACAAACCAAAACAAACTCTTGAAAATCCCCTTTGTACAAGGAACATATTGAGTCTCGATGGGTTCACATTTAGGTAAGCATATTTTTATATTTTTCTCCTCTCTTAGGTAGATCAAAGTAGCATAAGTATTGGCTCAAGTAATATTACTCTTCATATTCCATGTATTAGGGTTTTAATCATACTTAGCTTAATTATTATTCTCCTATAAATATTTGTATTACTTTACTAACCCCTCATATTTTGCCACAATATTTAATGAGAATTAGATTAAATTTACTTTGTTATTTAATAAAATAGTGGAATATCAGAACCTAAGGACCCCTTATGCTTATTGCATGATTGTGTTTGTTTAGAGACTTTGGAACCCTCCTTAACATAGTGTATTATGATAAGTGATCCCATAATCAGGTCTATCAAATCCCCATCTTGGTCATGATCCCATTTAACAAATTTATTCCCAATCAAAAGCGTAGGTATGCTCTATCTTCTTTGAGGTAGGATTGATTTATAGACATGATGCATTTATGATTACATATAGAGAACAATTGTGAGCTAGGTTGAAATAGAAGTAAATTCTATAAGGATCATCCCATCATCATTAGATCTTTATTGAATGTCTCAAGTAGACATAATTATATAGTCATGAGTTGTCAAAAATAAGGTTTAAATATCAAGATCCTTTGGTTTAAATATTTTTAACACATAAGGTCCATCCTTTAGGGTTACAATATTGTTTTGTGATCATGATCTTTGCTCTTTAAAAAATACCTATACATATGACGAGTTCTCAATTTCCATAACATCCAGAGGTATGATAGGTCTATTTTAAGCCTAATATAAATCAATAAGGAATTTATGTGACCTATAAGATTTACATCAATATATATATCTATTAAAAAACCAATAAAGGAGACTGGTTTTCAATCTATAATAGACCTATGATCAAATATTGAGTAGGGGAAAATATAAATGTCTATGGAGAGGTGTCTCATCTTTCAATATGGTACCAACTCTAAAGAATATGCTCTAAAATTATACATAGTCATGGTTCTATCAAGTACATGTATATAAAGACCTTTCCCTCATAATGAAGCAAGTGAAGATGGCATAGGAATTCATAGAGTAGATTATCAGCTTGGGGGAAGTAGTTGGAGCATTAAATGTTTCTCAAAACCATATATATCTCTTCTCCAATATGATTAGTCATGATTCATCATGTATAACAAACCCTTATCTCTTAGTGGATCTCTGAACTAATGAGAAGAACTTGGATACTAGTTGGAGAAAATACAGGTTAACTTGTTGATGGTGGATTAGTCTTGATTGGACCAAAATGATTGTAGAATATTCACTAGAAGGTAGTGGCTCCTTGATTGTTCTTGTTTAACATGATATCACTCTCTCCCTCCATTTTATCATATATCCTCTATTATTTCCAATTTATTTAAGCTCTCTCTCTCTCTCTCTCTCTCTCTCTCTCTCTCTCTCTCTCTCTCTCTCTCTCTCTCTCTCTCTCTCTCTCTCTCTCTCTCTCTCTCTCTCTCTCTCTCTCTCCTCTCTCTCTCTCTCTCTCTCTCTCCTCTCTCTCTCTCTGTTTTATAAGAAAGAAATTCTCTCTCAAGTTTGTAAGAGAAAAAACTCTCATTTGATAAGGCTAAAACCTATCAAAACGTGTATGAAATACCTCTTAAATCTAATAAATATTTATTTTACCTATCTCTTGCCTTTCAAATATGTTTAGGAAGCTCATGTATAATGGCATTATGAAGGAGAATATTCCATGCCTATTATCCCTCTTTATTAACTATTTTAGGGTGTTTTTTAGTTGATTGAAAGTATGCATTTCTATTTTTTATTCCCATTAGTGTGAGATATCAATGAGTCTTAGAAATCCTCTTTATTTCCATTCATGGATTCCTAAATGTAGTATATGAAATACTTATGTAATTATCTAGATTATGAGATTATGTGAGCTAGTGTTATCTTATGCTTCTTTAGTGTATATTTAATGCTTGTGTGAGCTATCATTTAATTTTGTCCATTACCCTTTTATTCCTTTTAGGATCCATATTCCCCATTTCTAACCATTTTCTCATTTAAAATATTAGTATAGGTGATTCATCAAGAGGAAGTCAACCTTCTCTAGAGGTTCAACCCAACCATAGGTGATCCACATCCTAGGGTTGTTCCAATAGTGTAGCTCAATTGGAAAGTGACTAAAAAGATCTCTCCAAGGGTGCAAATTGATGCTACAATATTTTTTGGCATGCCTAGTAGGACATAATTTTAATAAAATATTGATCAAGTTTGATGCTAGTTTGATTAGTTTACAGTAGTTATATCTTCACCCAATAGTATCAAGCAACTCCAAAAGAACAATCAACACTCTAGTGTAGAGTAATAGCTATCTTTCATGCTAAATGTGACTAAAAGATTAGCTTCTAGAGGTATTATTTTTGAATTTTTTGAACTACCTTTAAATTTATCAAAGAGATTAAGGTTTTGTAATACACATCCATATAAAGGAAACTTTGTTCCTAGATCAAGTCCAAGGTCTACCCCTACTAGAAGATCCTTGTCAGCCCCTTTTATTACCATGGTAGTCCCTATATATTTTATGTCTTCTAATGGCTAAATTCCTCTATCCCTCCCTCATTATGATCCTATCCTAGTAATAGATTTCAAAACTGTCCCTTATTTTATTGGAGACCAAGTTACAACCCCTTTTGAACACTTCATGGATTTAACCAACTTATGCAACATTCATGATATCAATAAGGCAAATGTATAAAATTAAGTTATTAGCCATATCTTTCAAAGGTAAAGCCTTAGACTTGTATAGAATCCTTACTGCTAATTCCATTACCACATGGGACCAATTAAGAGAGGCTTTGTGTCAATTATTTGAAGATAAAAGTGACCATTTGTCACTTAGAATAATTAATTGTAATACAAAGAGCCCATCATGAAGTTATTAAAGACATCAATACAAGGTTCCAAAAAACATGGGATATAATCTTAGTCTCTGTTAGGCCTAACCCTAACTTTGCCTTCCTATATTATTTAAAATCCCTTAATAGTGACATTATAGTGATGATCTAGTCTATGAGAGGGAACACATTACCAAATACATATGAGGTGACAATAAAAACAACAAATTATCTAGTTCAAGTTGGAATGCTAACACTTAGACCACCAATGCCTTTATTCCCTAAGATCAGACCATCTCGTGCTTCATTCCTCCCCTTGATTTAATTCTTATTATGTGTATAATTTTTTTCATACTTGCACCCAAGCAAGAAAAGGATTATATAAGCCAATCTAGTGACTCCCAAGAATATAAGAACTTTCAAAAGCTTAAGAGCATGTTTTAATCCTTGGGAAATGATCTAGTGAATGTTTAGAGGAAGTAAGATTTTAAGAGGCCTTACCAAGACTCATATCAACCTTAGTAATAATCCTATCAAGAAAATAGGCCACCCTACAAAGGAAATTTCCAAGGCTAAGGCCAAGGTCAAACTAAGGACAAGGGAAGCCTATCTACAATAGACAAAGAAACTATAATCCAAATGTTTTCAGTAATTCCAACACTTTGGTACCTATCTAAAATAATATTACTCATGAAGCTTAGGGTATCATGCCTTAAAATTAGTCTTTTATGAAATATATTTTCCCAAACACTAATTTCACTCAAGCTTTCAATTATAAATGGTACTAGGATACCAATTATGAGTAGAATCAAGATATCATGGCTCAAAACATAGAGGTATCCATGATGACAAAACCAAAGGAGCCTCAACAAGGTCAAAGCCCTAATAAAATACCAAGCTAGTTAGGTTCTATGATGGTTAACTATGAGTAAGAAGAGTGTTATGAACTCAATAAATAGGCTATTTATAGCTAGGCATACATTGTAGTGGTAGTAAATACAAGGTTCAAATGAAGGAACATGGATGGTAACTAGGAAGTAGTCAAAGATATTCTATCTATTACTTAGTTAATATCAAAGCCAATTAGACCTACTACTATTCCAAAGGTTCCAATAACTCCAAAGAGTCAAAATCATAGGAATGTCTTTGTTCCCAAAAACTTACAAATTCTAAGTGTATTTGTGTCTTACAAATCATAACCAAAGATTGGTAGTTCACCCATCAACATTGTGGAAAAAATGAATAAGTCCAATGTGAGTGTGCCAATGTGAGATATAATTTCCATTCGTATACAAGTGGATATTATTCAAGAAGGTATGTCTAAGATTAATGTCACACTAGTTATAGATAAGCCATCAAGAAAGGTGAATGAGGTTATCACTAATGTAACCAAAGGAACAAATGAAAGACAACTAGGTATGGTGGCCAAAACTCCTCCATTATACATTTTATTGATAATTAGTGACTCTTTGGTGAAAAATTTCATGGTAGATAGTTGGGATATCACCTCAATAAAGCTAAAGTCTATAATAAACCAACTTGGTCTGAAATATGAGCCCCAATCTAAAGGAGTGTTATAGCTAGATGGATCTTCCACCAAGCCATTTGGTATCATCAAGGACCTCAACATAACCCTTCATGCTTGTCTTAGTATCTTAATGGTTCAATATTCATAGATCCCTGAAGTGCCTCCTTGTTTTTCACTATGCCTATCTATAGAATTCACTATAAATATTAGAGGTTATCTAGCAATAGATTGGTCATTCATGGAATTGAGAACAAGATATGGGACCAAAATATCTATCAACACTAAACCCATTACATAATTACACATAGATCCTTATGGGATAGATATCATAAACCTTAATTATACCATCCTTGATGAGGACGAATATCTAGAATTAAACACTCACCCTAAGGAGATACTAGATATGTTTTTGGATGATCTATGGAATGAACATCAATCAATTAGTCCATTAGAAGGAGTTGGAGAAAAGACATGGGTGTTTTTGTTTTCATGAAGATAATAAATCCATACCTTTCCTCGTTAAACCTCAAGAAGATCCTAGTGTTTTATGTAAATTGGTCTTTGATGGTTCAAGGAGCAAACATGGAGTGGGTATAGTTGCAATGTTGGTATCCCTATCAAATAAAAAGTATTTTTATTCTTATAGGTTCCAATTCAGTTGCTCTTGCAATGTAGTATAATATGGGGGTCTTATTCATGGCCTTCAATGGGATAATAAGAGAGGGTTCAAGTAGTTGTAAGTTTGTGGAGACAGTGAGATAATAGTACACTAGGTTAGAGTCCAAAATATCACCAAGAACCCTTTTATGAAGTCTTAAAAACATAGTATGTGGGACCTAATTGAGGATTTTAGTCCTTTAATGTCTAATCCATACAAAATAACTAGAATGGACATGTTTATAGGTTATGGGAGCTTGATTTGATATCTCTAATGAGTTAAGAAGGACCAAGGTGTAGCCACATGTCAAATTGGTGGTGAGACCATCAGTGCTAGACAATGAAGCTCATTGGTATGTATTTAAGAAAGATAATCAAATTGCCTATTTTTTATAGTAGGAAGCATAACTATCCTCAATTAAATAAGAACATTTCCAACATCAATATGAAGATAAAATAGTTTAATTGAGATCCAATAAGCTTCCTAAAGGGTTGGTCACCCTTGAAGGTATTTTCCATGAGGGAGATCATATGAAAAAATATAACTCAGTGATGTCAACCAATGAAGATAAATATGAAATATTCCTTATCTTCATGGATAAGCTACTCAATCTTGGGAAGGTAAGCACTAAAAATAAAATGCATGCTTTCATAGATCTCTATAAAGAATATGCAAACATCTTTTCTTGGGAATGTAGTGACCTAAGAGGTTCTAATCCCAAACTAGACCAACACACTATAGAACTAAATGATAATTCAAATCTTATCATGTAGAAGTAGAGGCCTATAAACCCTAAAATTTAGGAGCTTATGAGGGAAAAATTAACCAAGCTGATTGAATCCAAGATCATCTTTCTCATCAATCACTCCTCATGGGTAGCTAATTTCGTACTTATGAGGAAGAAGAGTGGGTAAATCAAATTATGTGTTGATTGTAAGGACCTAAATAAGGTCTCCTTGAAGGACACTACCCCTTAATATAGCTACTAATTAAAAATTATTCTCCCTTTTGGATGGATATTAAGGATACAACCAAGTGCTGGTAAGAGAAGAAGATCAATATAAGACTTCCTTCAACACAAAGTGGGGCACATATGCTTATCAAAATATGCCTTTTGGGTTTTCAAATATTGGGGCCACTTTCCAAAGATCCATGGACATGGATTTCTAAGGTTTGCTGAATCAAATGTTGTTGGTCTATTTGGATGACATCATAATTTTCTCCAAGAAAGCCAATGAACACTTAAATCATCTAAGGTTGATATTTAAAAGATGTAGAGAGTATGTGATCTCTTTAAATACCAAGAAATATGTGATTTTTGTCCATGAAGGCAAAATTTTGGGTCACATTATCTCAAAGGAGGTATTATCCATTGACACTGATAGAATAAGTGTTATCTTAGAACTGTCTATACCCAAGCAAAAGAAAGGAATCCAAATCTTCCATAGGATGATAAACTTTGTGAGAAGGTTTATACATAGTTTTACAAAGCTGGTCAAACCCATCACCACCATGATAAATGAGATCCAAGCGTTTTCTTGGTCAAATGAAGGAAAAACATCTTTTGAGGCCATCAAAAATTCCATTCCCTAAGCACCCTCACTCATGAATCTTGATTTATCAAAGGATTTCATATTGTACACCTTTGCTAATGTTGATAATATATTAGCTATGATGATGTAGAAAAATGGTGAAGGACTTGAGCAACCAATTCCCCATTTTATTCAATGGCTAGATGGATATGAGATGAGGTATAATTATATTAAAAATCAAGTTATTAAAGCTTTAAATATCCTTAAAAAATTTATACTAATGCTCTCTAACACTATGGTTTACCTTATGATGTCTCATCTTGGAGTAAGGGACTACCTCATTAATAAGGATTTGAATGAGAAAAGAGAAAGTTAGATTACTAAGGTTATGGATTATAATTTAGAGGTCGAATTCACCAAGCTAGTAGGAGGACAAGGCTTATGTGAACATATGGTAGAATATATTCAAGAAGATAAAGAAGTTTTTTTGGTTACACAAGATAACTCATAGATAGATACACCTCCACCTCAAAATAGTTGACTCCAACACATGACCCATTTATTGATGATAAGATAATTCCCCCAAGGTTTGAACAAAGCAAAAAGAAGGTATTTTAGGCTTCATTTCATACCTTATGCATTAATTGATAGTTTTATTTTTAAGAGGGAGCACAATGGGGTACTTCTTAGATACGTTGATGAAAATAAAGTGACAAAGATTTTAGAGTAGTTTCATGATAGACCTACAGGAGGCCATTTTTATCCAAGAATAATAGAAACAAAGGTAATGAGAGTTGGCTATTATTGGCCTAGCCTTTTCAAAGATGCATATGCATGGGTCATAAATGCCAAAAGTGTGCTCTATTTGTATGAAAGTAGAGATTAATAGCTTTTCCACTCAACCCAATTTAGGTGGAGAAACCCTTCATGTAATAATGGTTAGACTTCATAAGGTTGATCAATCCACCTTCAAGTGTAGGGCATAAATGGGTAATCACTAGAACTAACTACTTCACTAGGTGGGTGTAAGTAATTACCTTGAAATAAGGTAATGAGACAATAGTATTGGGCTTCTATGAAAACATAGTGACTAGGTTTAGTGTCTTAGCTACTATAATTTCAAAAAATGCCTTAGAATTTATGGAAATGAAGAAAAGTGAATGGGCACTTAAGCTAGGCATCTACCTCAACACATCTTCAAATTACTACCCCTAAGGAAATAGACTAACAGAGTTCACAAACAATAACTTGATAAGAATTATCAAGAGGACCATAGAAGAAAATTAAAGGGTCTAGTATACAAAGCTAAGGACATCCTTATGGGCTGATAGAGTGACTCCCAAATCTACCATTGGGAATTCTCCATATGTCCTTGTATATGGAAGGAAAGCCAAGTTACCCATTTCTCTTGAAATACATGCCTTAGATTTGTCTCATCAGCTTGAGTTGATGGAAAGTGATCCTATGAGCATTAGGATGGTAGATCTCATGGATCTTGAAGAAACATGGGACCTTGTAATGAATACATTAGATTCACATCAAGCATAGGTCAAGAAAGCCTTTGATAAGGGAGCCATAGTAAGGTACTTTAAGGAAGGAAACCTAGTCCTCAAATGGGACTCAAATAAGGCTAAGCTAGGTAACTAAGCTAGGTAACCATACCACGTTTGACAACTTATGGAGTGTTCCTTGTTTGATTCATGGATGCAAATAGCATAATGCTTTTTAGTTGCCCAACTAGATGGAGAGGTATTACCCATACTAGTCAATGGCATTCATTTAAAGCCTTGTTATTAAAATATTTTACACCTATTATATGATATTATAACATATTAGAGTAGTTTTATATTATTTAATCTAAGTTTCATGTGTACATTTCCCTTTTAATTATGTATTGCCATTTTAATAAGTACCTTAAGGATTTTTTTATTATATGTTTTTTTTTCATTTTTATTTCAAAGGAAGGTTTGAAAAAGGGTTAACCTTATATCAATCTCACAATATTTTTAGTTAGGAATAATCTTGAGACTCCATGCCCAATAGATCAATTTAAGGCTACTAGTCTCTTGCATACATGCATGCAACCTTAGGATGTCACTAAAAATGATGGCTAATTCTGGCCCACATAATTTTTTTTGCCTAAATGGACTAGTTTCTAAAGGTCTTGGTGTGGAGTGATAAAATAAGTAGAGCTATAGATGGAATGAGTGGTTCAAAGATCAATATTTACTTGCAAAGATTTTGAAACACTTTAAGCAAGTTTAAAGTGTGATTTGTTGATCTTTGAGAATCAGGTCTTAAAATAGGTCTAGGATTACAAAATAAAGAAGACCAATAGGTTTTTTATTGTTTCAGTCATTCAAGAGCATAGATCAGATTTCAAAAAGGCTTAAAAATTCAATGGAGTCTTATAGAGGGACAATAACTTCTTACACAAGTCTAAAATAACTAGATAGTCATAAGAAATTGATGTAAAAATGGACGTGTTAGCTTGATTGTGTATTTAATAAGTATTATTAGAAATCCTCTCATGGCTAAAAGACCATATGGACATGAATTTATTCATACCTAGATCATCCTCTAAAAATTTCATAACTTGATGAGTTGTTTATCTCAAGTTATAAATATTTAATGTTAGACTTGTAGAACAAGATGTTCATGGGGACGTCAAGTTGAAGCTACACCAATTAACTATTTAGATTTAAAAATACTCTAATGTTAATGAAAACATGAAATTTGTGCCTCATAAAATATCCATTTTATTTCAAATGAGAAATATCAATGGTTAGTATTCAATCATACTGAATATCCAATAGTGAGTGGGTGAGTATAGTGTCAATGGATCCCAAAGATCTAATGGCAAAATATTGATCATGTAATCAATATCAATAGTGAGCATAACTTTAAAGAGTTAGTGTACATGAGAAGCTAATAAGTGGTAATATCTTGGTGTCTTAGTAGAGATCCAATTTTACATATCAATCTGACAGATGTCAATGGGTCCCAATATCTAATAGCACATATTCACTCATACAAATCAGATCAATGGTGAGCAATGATTCAAAAATTTAATGTATCTCAAAGGATAATAAGGATTTTCCAAGTATCACAAGCATGTTATACTATCAAAAAACCTAGGGCTTAGGTTTAATCATATAAAAGTAGATCTATGATACACAAGAAGAAAAAATGTTATTAGGATCTTATGAAATAAATAAAGAGATAATAGTTATAACAATTGAAAAGTTCTATATCAAGATCAATGATTAATATTAAAGGTTGAAGATAGTGGTTCCAAGTAGATCAATAATGCTCATTCAATCATGAGGAAGAAGATCAATGATCAATATTAAAGGTTAAAAGATAGGAGATTTCAAGTGGAGAATAAGTGTGACCTAGGTCAAAACAAAAGAAAATCCTATAAATATCATCCCATCACCATTATAGCTAGATAAAATGTCACAAGTAGACATAATTATATAGTCAATAATTTTAAACAATGAGGTTTTGATGCCATGAACCTTTGGTTCAAATACTTTTAACATACAAGTTCCATCCTTTAGGGTTATAATATTATTTGGTGACCATGATATGTTATCCTTAAAGAAGACATGTGCATATGATGGATTCTCAACTTACATAGGGTCCAGAGGTAGGATAGGTCTATTTTTGACCAAATATAAATTAAGAAGGAAGTTATGTGACTTGTAGGCTTTACAACGATATATATCTATAAGAAAACCAATAAAAGAGATTGGTTTTAAATCTATAATATACCTATGATCAAATACTGAGTAGGGGAAGATATGAATGGTTATGGAGAGGTGTCTCATCTTTCAATATGGTCCAAAATATAAAAAATAGATGTCAAGAGTATACTTGGTCATGGATATATTAGGAACATGGATATAAGGATCTTGGCCTCATAATGAAGTAACTGGAGATGGCATAGGAATTCACAAAGTAGATTAGCAGATTGGGGGAAGTATTTAGAGAATTAAATGTTAAAAAAAATAAAAATATCTTATCTAATAGGATTAGTCATGATTCATCATGTAAAATAAATCTTTGTCTTCTAGTGGATCTCTCAGTCAATGAGAAGAACTTGGAGACTAGTTGGAGCAAATGCATGTTAACTTGTTGATGATGGATTAGTCTTAATTATACCATAAATATGGTAGAAAATTCACTACAATGTGGTGGATTATTGATTATTCTTGGTTAACATGCTCTCACTCTCTCCCTCCCCTTTCTCCTATAGATCCTATTTTTTCCCATTTTTGTAAGCCCCGTCTTAATTTTTAGAAGAAAGGAAATCTCTCTCAATTCTATAAGAGTAGAGACTCTCATTTGATAAGGCTAGACCCTATGAAAAATTTTATTAAATACCTTTTTATGATAATAAATATTTCCTTTACCTATCTATTGCCTTTGAACTATGTTTATGAATCTTGTGCATAATGGAATTATGAAGGAGAATATTCCATGCCCATTGTCCTTATTTCTTGACAATTTTAGGGTATTTTCTTGTTGATTTCAGGTCTACATTTATGTTCTTTTTGATATTAGTCTGAGATCTCAATAAGTCTTAGAAATCCTCTTTGTTTTCATTCATGGCTTCCTAAACCTAGTGTATGAAATAAATATGTAATTAGATATATTTTATTATTGTGTGAGCTAGTTTTCTCTTATGCTTCCTTAGTGTATATTTCATGTTTATGGGAGTTCTCATTTAATTTGGTGCATCACCCTTTTAGCATTATTAGGATACCTATTTCCCCTTTCTAACTATTTTCTTAATGCAAAGATTAGTATAGGTGATCCATCAAGAGGAAGCTACCCTTCTCCAGAGGTTCAACCCCACCATAGGTGACCCACAGCCTGGGGTTGTCCCAATAGTGTATCTCAATTGGAAAGGGCCTAGATAACTCTCTCCAAGGGTGGAAATTGATGCTAAAACACAAAATTCATTAGTCAAATGAAACACAAGATATTTAAAAAATTCCTTCATAATAAGTATAAAGGCTGATTATAACCATTTGATTACATTCAGAGACTCCATTGGTGTTTGTTGAATTATTCCAAAGGCTGATAGGAGGAAGAATATACAAGAATTCTTCTACTCTTTGAGACCTTAGCCCCATCAAGCATGCCATAACTATTATAGCTCAAAATTTCACCCTATGATAGGGTGATGCACACCCTTTCAACTTGATCTATGCAATGGGATTACCTATAGTCCTATGGGTTGCCTATAGTAGAGGTAAAACTCTAGATTGAAGGGCTATCTCCCTTGTATTGTCTATTGAAGCTCATCACCTAAATTACTAGTTAATTTAGATGAAAATATATAGAGAGAACATAAATTAAATATATCCTAACAATGTGATATACCAATTATAACTTGAACATTAATAACCACTTACAATGACACTTCAAATAAAAGGATAACCTATACATGATACTACTCCAAAATTGCCTTTGCATTATTATTTCACATGGAGTCTTGTGAAGTTAAATTAATATAGGAGGAATAAACACAAGGTCATGAATTGAAACTAGTGTATATAATAATCATTTAAATCATGATAACTCAACTAATACACTTAAACAGACTTGGAAAAGACATTCAAAGTTGAATATATATACAAACAAGGATGACATGTTAAGGAAGAGAGAACTATCACTTAATAAGATCAGATAACTTATAAAACACATTAAAAAAACTCATGGAGAAAGTAAAATAAACAATTATTTATTTCTCAAAGGATATAAATGATCAAGTATTTTCCAAACTTAGGTGGAGGATACAAACTTATCAAAAAGTGGCTCAATATATAGAGAATCTAAGAATAAAAAGAAGGATGTAGGAGACAGAGAGTAAACAAGTGTCATGTCAATTAAAAAAAATAAGAGTAATGAAATAGCTTAAATATGTCTAATACACCTTGTGTATCTCTACTAAATATTTTCTAAGTCTCTAAGTGGTGTGGGAGTTGAAAATCTTGTTTGACACCTTAACTAGCTTCTTAAAACTTATCTTATTATTAACATGTTGATAGACAAGTGACCTTCTTAGTGGTTATATAAATTTAATATACCTATTTAATCTATTATTGACACCTCTTATCTGACCATAATAGGTTCTCTTTGACACATTACCTCTTTCTCATGCAAGGTGTCTAGGGGGCTCTTCATCTCCTTAGGCCTATTTTGTACACAAGTGTCAAAAATTAGTTTAAATTACTTTATCTTTTCCAAAATTCATTAATGTTATATTAATACCACATTATACCTAAAAAAATAATTTTCAGGTCTCATATTATCCACAAAATGTTGTTTTCTACTAAAACACTCAATTAGGACTCATTCCTTATAGCCCTAAAATGATGCAAACATCCTTATGTAGAACAAATTACATAATATCCTAAGAATATAAGGGAATATTATGGTAGAATATATGTATTTTTAGATCTAGGATCAATTTTATTCTCTGAGAGTGGTTAGAGATATCTATTTTTGCCCTTTCTCTCTCCTAACTCACCCTTAGTTATGCCTCCCTACCAAGAGAGTGAAAAATGACTATTCATATTCCATACATGTTACAAACCCCAAAAAATATTATTATTAAATTATAAAACATCCTCCCCTATCTCAATGCCAAATTTGAAGCTCTAACTCATTGTATGGACCTAAAAAAATAGTAAAAATCATCATTTTAGCCCTATTCTATATAGTTTTGTATAATATTGTGTCAATCACAAGCATGAGATGATTCTCATCAGAATATTGAACATGTTATGGGTGGTTTTGGAGTTTTTTGATCCATATGGAGGAATGAGAGTTGATTTCTCTCTCATATGTTTGCTACAGCCCTCCTAGGTAGCCTAAAAATGACTTGGGTTCTTAAGGATGATTCATAAAGCTAGACTTATGAAAACATCAACCAATTGCACAAAATTTAAGTATACCAAGGTTTATAACTTACCTTAGGATCACAATTTCCCATGCAACATGTGTGATCCATACCAAGTAGTGCAAGGTAGCGTATCAAATGGAAATAATCATTTTGGGATGTCTAACAACAATTTTGGATTTATAGATGTTTTTCTAAGTTTGATTTGACCTATAATGACCTTAATTAGTTTTATGAGGTCATCCTTGACCTTTTATAATATACTATATTACTATTTTATTCATTAAACTCTTTGTATATCTCATCCACTCAGGCTTAGGGTTTTTAAACAAAACTACCTAAGAGACCCTAGTTAATTATATACTCCATTTACTCTCTCTATTATGACTCTAATAGTTCATGTAATATTTTTATGTGTATTCAAAAATCTCATTAGGGCCTTGATGGTCTATCCTACCTGCAAATGGCTCCACTTCTCTAAGACTACCTTTGTAAGACTATCAACACATAATGGCCTAATAGGGTCTAAATATGATTAGATGACTATGTTTATTTTCATTATTGTTGAGTCTGAGTGATAATCATAAAATAATTTTCAAAATACATAATATCATCTAACCATTTTACTATCCTTATATCTCTTGAATATCCTTTAGCCCTTTTCCAAATAAGCAACTATTTGTGGATATACAGACATGCATCATTCCTTGGTTTGAATAGATAGAGTTTAGGGTTTTCATTTTTTATCATATTTAGGTGTGTTATATGGTGATTTAAGTATATATCATCACCATTTTACCATCCTCCAATGTTAAAGAGACATTTCTCTCTTTTAACCAAACACTAATTTCTCAAAACATAGACCTCTATTAGAAACTCTATGTAACTATGTATAGGTGCATTAGACCTATGACCCCTATCATTTGGATCCCCTAATTGGTCTCTTTTGTCCTAAACTTTTTTGATATAAATAACTTGATAATAATGATCTCATTTCTACCTTTCTTACATTTTCACACAAATCACTATTCAAAGCAAGTCTCAATAGCTTATTGTAGGTATCTATTTATAAGGTTATTGTGTATAGAGTTTCATGGCCTTACCATATCCCAAGGTTACTAATAATTCTATCATGTTTTTATTGATTTATTTAGACACTTACAATGCCTTAAAATTTCCCAAATTTGTTCAATCTTACTATAAATACCCATTTCAGTGTAGGCTAGTTTTAGATTATGTTCCGAGCATTTGATTGAGTTTAAATATTTGGTGAGATAGTCTCATCACTATTTAACCATATTAAACACTTACCTTCAATTTAATTCTTTTAATATCCATACAAATTAATTAAAAAATAAGCTTTCTTGGTGAGGCAAGACTAACTTTAGACTTTGTGTAGGTGATTAGGTGTTTGTGACCCTTGTTTTCTCTCTCTTTACTTTCAATCACTTGAAAACCCTATCATCATATGGTTTAAGAATTAAAATCACATTTTATATTTAAATCACACCTTACTCCAATATTATCAATCTTTGAGATAGCTTTAGTTTATATATAGACCTAGAGGTGACTATGTTTATGCATGGTGACTATGACTACTAACTTAGTGATCTAGGAGCCTACTTCCATCATTAAGTCTCCTCAATATCCTGATGTGCTCTTGGTTAATTTATACCTTCCTTGATTCTTTTAAACCTTTTTATCTCAGTACTTTTATCAACTTTTGAAATACCATACAATCAACTAGGCTGGCTATAGGTATGCATTTGAGGAGTTGATTGTGTATGGTCTTAGATTGTCCTCTCTCACTATTGATTTATGATGTCTCATCAATGGTCAACTTTATAGATAGTCAATATATTTATTCATTTCAATTTTTATATCCTAATCAAGGCATCCTATCACCCTTTGTATCTATTGTTTGAACATACAGTCTTGTAGGTTTCTCTAGGTGCAGTCTTGTTAGCCGTCAACTTAGTTGGCTTAAAATGCTTTGATATATATATTGGTCTATTATGTTTCACTAAAATTTTGATTTATTTATAATAATAACATTTTAAAACTTGAAATAAGGGTGAGATTAGTAGAAACTAGATGTGGTTTACACCTTGTGATCTAGACGATTGTACATACTCCTCTTTATCTGGGGAGGAATGCATTATAGATAAGAAATCACTAAAATAATAGTTGATTAGCTAGATATTAGGGTGGATTGTATAGAAAGATATATTAAAGAAGCACTAGCTTCCTTAAATGATATAAATCCACACTTTTAAACAATCAAGTTCTGGGAATGAAAGATAAATTTCTTGCATGAATAATAAAAGATACTAAAATCAAATACAAGAAATGCTTATAAGAGATGAATTTGCCTAACTATAATAATAAATGATTAAATATTAATTATAAATAAATCAAATGTGGTTTATAAAATAGGTTAATTTTATATGATCATGAAAAAATCTAGAAAGTGGGATTTAGTTAGGGTTTGATAGGCCAAATAAACTTGCTATTGGAATTGACACATAGTGACCATTGATGGTTAGGTTACCATTAGTGGTTAGGTGACCATCGATAATTAGGGGAAAACCATTATCTTTTGGGTTACCATTGGTAGTTACTATGATATTTGTATTGGGTCAAGATGTTTTGGTTCGGTAAGGTTGTAAAAAGTCATGACAAAGAAGTTAAATATTAAATCTTGATAAGAGACAAATACTTGGCTTTTTTTGGTCTAAAGAAAATTAAGGGTGGCTAAAAACTTATTGTAGATCCTAGAGTAATTCTATCAAAGTGATGGTACCTTGGGTTTTGAATTTCTACACTTGTGATCTCTATCCTAGTTGTTGGTTTGCTGTAAGCTTTCTTGCATTCAACAAAATAAGAATACCTACATAAAAATATTAACACAAGAAGTTCTTAATGGTTACTGATGATCTCTTTCACCTCCTCCTCCTCTCTTTTATGGAAGGAAGGGAGAGGTGAAACAATAGGATCAAACAAAGTGTTCAATAGGCCATCTAATTTTAGTCTTAACATGCATAATTGTGTCAATAGATAATAATATAAAATCAAAGTGGAGTGGAGATGGAGTTAACCCTTAAGGTAGTTAAAGTCTAACCATCGATGGTCGAGTCTAACCATCAGTGGTCAATAGGACAAAGGTAGAATGGTTAGAGTTAGTTAGGTTGACTTAGGTTTTTGGGGTAATGATCAAGAAGTTGTCCTAAGGTGGTCTTGAGATGGTCTAAGGGTTAGTTAGACATCTAACACCATCATATATGGTTTTCTAATGTCTAAATTTTTCCCCTTTTTATTATGCATGTTTGTATTAACAAGCTACAAAATAAAAAATAGATAGTGGGTCAAAGGTTCAGTTGTGTCAATCATGAGAGGATGTCTTTCCCTTAGAGGGTGAGAATTGATGAGGTAAAATAGAATTAGATTCAAGTTTGACAAGTGGTTAAGTAGGCGATACTATTGGTTTGATTGGTTGGGCACTAAAGCACAAACATACATACAAAGTATAACTAAGTGTGATAGCCAATATCATACATTGACTAGGTTACCATGGTTGAAATAGTGGTCAAAATAGGTAATATTAGAAGGACAAGTGACAAGCGGACCAAGTGACTACATTTAGGCATGGTAGTTAGGTTATAGTTGTAAATGTAAGTCTCCTAAGTAAGTTCAGTGTATTTATTGGTATCTAAGGTGGGAATTGATCTTGAAAATACATAATTGGGTTTATACACAAAAGTATCATGAGCTAAAGTGGTTCAATATGGAAATGTAGTCATAGAGGTCAAAGTTACCAAGGCAAGGTCATCATAAAACATGTAGAAGTTGGGAAAAAATGATCAATATTGTGATTGGTGTGTTTATTGGACCAAGTAATTCCCATGGGTATGTAGTAATTAAGTAGGTTAGGATAAGTTGATTTGTTTTAAAAAGTCATCATTGTGATGAAAAAATATAAGAGGTCACCCATCAATAGTTAGGATCGATCATCGATGGTTGCCTAGTGATCATTGGCAATCGGATGTCAACCCTAAAAGGGTGAGGTTAAAATTTGACCAAGGGTTTTATTTGATAATTTTCATATATCAAGCCATAATTATTATACCCCTACACTAGTTAAAAAATGGAAACATTTATCATTTGACTAATATATTATTAGGTGAGTGGTGGTTAGGTGAGATTTGGTGAGTAACAGTGATTGGCTAGAATTATTGACTAGAGAGGATGTAGAGAGGATGAGGGAGAGCATGGGTCATGGTGGTAGTTCCAAGGGCACCTCCATGTTAGTAGTCATAAAACAAGGTAGATAGTGCATTTATATTTGGTAATTTTAGACTTGAATTTGTATTTTTTCAATTGTTGTTTAGAGCTATGGATGAGTAGATTAGGTGTTGTGAAAATAAATGGGGTGAGGACATTTGAGGTTGATAATTTAGTAAATGGGTGGTATTTAGGTAGAGAGAGGTTATAATGGTAGTTTTTTTTTTTGATTGATCATATGTAGATAACAAAGGGTTAAGGTTAGGGTTTTTCCACCATTAGTCACTATATAGTGAACCATCGATAGTCTCCATTAGCTATCATTAGTTACTATCGACCTCAGTGGGCGATAGGTGACTGTCGATAGGTCATTATGTGGTAACCATTGTTAGTCAATCCCCTAATTATCAATGGTCAATATTTTTATTGATGATGGTTTGAAAATGAACCATCATTAATCAATAGTTGATTGTTAGTGTTCGATGAAATAGGGTAAAGTTAAAGTTGTTTGATAAATGGGGTGGGTTTTGGTTAAAGGATGTGTAGTTTATTTAAGGGTGAAGTAGGTAATGGGTAAGGATATAGGTTAAGAGTGTAGGTTGTGATATTAGGGAAGGGTTTGGTAGGTTAATAGGTGAAGGATATAATGTTATGGTTAGGTTAAGATAGGATGCAGGTAGGTATAGGTAGAATTCATAGGAAAAATAATGCTAAATCAGATGAATGAAGGCATCAATATCAAACCTTATAAGTGAGGGAAAAATTTTAAATGATATATCGAGTGATATAATTTATAGATGAGGTCCATCAAGTGATGATAAATGAAGAATGGGATCACTTTTCAATAATGGGCTTGAGTGGCATCATTTATTATTAGTGTGTGCCTTGAGATGTGGCTATGTTAGTGTCACTCATCAAGAGATGGTATCCAACCACTATAGCATTATTTCTTCTTATTAGAGATATGAGGATCCTTATAGAGGGCATTCATTATATCATGTGGTTACCACCATAAGGTGAGACAATAGAGAACATTGATGGAAAGGAGCAAGACCAAATCATGGGTGTGTTGTATGGTGATGACATGGTGCATTCTAAGTAGTAAGTTTGAGGACTATATTATGCACCCTTGTATCACATGGATAAGGTCATGAGATGGGTCATCACTATGATGATGATGTTGGTGACTTTTTATATATTTTTAGACTCAAGAAGTGGTAGGTTTCCTTCAATTTTATTAGGTGTTTTGGTAGGTATGATGATGGATCAGATAATGTATGCTTGGGCACCTATCCTATTAGTGTAGATATATTGAGAGATGTAGGGCTATAGGGCATATAAGAGATATGACATTACCATTGGGTTTATGTTTGACTACTAGGCTTATAAGCACATAAGAGTTATTTGATTAGGTGGGATGCCATGACATGACTTTATTCAGATAGACTTCAGAGTTAGGTACATGTGATGGAGGTTCAATTATGAACTCACAATACCAAGAGGATGGGGACATGGTTTGGATTTGTATATGGATTTATTGGTTGCACTAGTGGTGGGTGACATGATTTAGTGAACATATGTCTAATTTCTTACATGGGCTAGTCATATGAGGTAGATTTTATCACTATAGAGTTATAGGTGGATCTATGGGAAGTGAGATCCATAGGTAGAATTGATCCATTTTGATAGGGTGGGGAGATAGTTTTACCTCATTTAGGATATCCCAAGGGAGTTCCTAAGTTATCAAAAGGAAGTTGTGGAGTTCCCAATGCCTATCCCATAGCCAATTCATATCTTTTTTGATCATAAATAAATATCAATGAGAGTGGACGTGGATGATCTAGGTGTGACTAATGACTACCCCACATGATTTTAGGATCACTATGATGCAACCTTTTTTATAGGTAATGATGATGTCTAACAAGATATGGGTGGATGTGGATGGTGGAGACTAGATGTAGTGGATGCCCTTAATAGATAGGAACTATTGGCAGAGAGAGATCAATCATGGGTAACACTAGTCATAACATAGGCATCCCTAATAGTCATGATCCAAGAGAGGAATGTAGTCAAGGATAGGTGGCCACTCTTACTAGAGAGAGGGACAAGGCTAGATCAGAGCTTGCCATGGTTACATAGTAGAGAAACTCTCTCAAATAGGTATAAGGGTGAGTACCAACACTGATAGGACCACCAAGTAATATTTCCATGGCTAGATACATAGTGATAGTTGATGATCTCCATTATTATGAGGCCTTAGTATTCACATGCCTTATAGATTAACCCAGATGGGATGAATACAAATCAAGAATCACTAAAGTGGATATTAGTGTGACACTAGGTTAGTGGGTTGCATCTATAGGTGGACAAGCAAGATTAGGAGGTGGATAGGCTCCAGGAGGTAGTGGTGTTCTAGGGTCATAAACTCTCACGAGACCTTGTATTTTGATGTATTATATTATTTTGATATTGGCATATGAGCTAATGTATCGAGATGTATATATAGATTATTGTATATATGATCATTATTTTGATTATGATTTCATGATATATATATATATATATATGTGATCATGGTTTATGGTTTGTGTTTATAGATGTGATGTTGTTTATTTATGATATGATGTTATGATGATTAGCATTTTATGGTTTATGTGTATTCACCTAGCTAGGCATGTAATGTTATGGCTATTTAATTTATGTTCATGATGATGTTGATATTTTTTTATGTTGTTTATGTGATTATTGATGATATAAATGTGATTAGATGATGTGATTTTGTTATTAGATGATGTGACATTATTATTTATAGTTATGGATTTGGTGTTATGATCATGATAATGGATATGGTTAGTGAGGTTGATGTTCATGATGATTATGTTTATGATTTTATGATTTTGATATGACACTATTACACTTATGATGATGTAACTGATGCTTATGACATGGTTATAGTTTATGGATCATAATTATATGGATGTGATAGATGGTAGGATGATTATGATGGTATTATTAGGTGATGTGATGTTCATGATGTTATGATATGATGATGTTTATGATGATGAGATGTTTTTTTGCACATGTGGATGTTTTGAATACTTGTTTCCTTACCTATCTAGGCATGTGATGGATAACATATATGGATGATGTATGATTGAATGGTGATAAACACTTCATGATTAGTTGGTGTTGTTAGTTATTTGGATGATAATTATGATGTTACTCTAAGTAGATACATGTTGAGGTAGATTATGTGTGATTATTTATTAAATTATGACGTGATGATTATATGTTTTTATGATTGGATATGATTGTAAAGATGTTATTTTGATTAAAAACACTTAAATAAGGAATAACACTTAATAAAACACAAATGGTTTTAAATGTTTTTAATGAGATGTATATGATTAGATGAAGGTGGTTAAATATTTAATAAACATAAAGTAAGTTGGATTACAAAACTAAATGTGAGAGAGATAAGATAATAAAGAGATAAACATCATAATGAATGTATCAATTATTATATATCAAAGAATTAGAAGGTGTGATTCTTCTTCATTGGAAAGGATTGAGACAAACTTAAGTTAGATTGGCTTATGAACATAAGCCCTTCAAATTCTTTACATGAGTGGTCATTATTTGGTTAAAAGGTTTTTTGACCACCCAATGTCAAGTATGCTCAAAAATACATTACTTATATAGGGTATAAATGAGAGGTGGATGATGATGGAACCTTCTTGTTAGATTATCATTCCTCTTCTATAGGTTACCAAAGAGATAATATAAACAAATCCTTGTCATATAAGGTGTATACTTATCATGTGGGGATTCTACCTATGAAATTTGGTTGTGGATTCTAAAATTATTTTCACTTTTTCTAATTTTGATAATGGGTCTCTTGATTAAGAAGCTAATCAATGAGAGAAGCTTCCCATGAATTGCTATGTTTTGATTAATTCTTTACTTAGCCATCCTTCAAGGGAGTGGTCTAAGTTTGTCAAAAAAATTTAAGGCATTTGATAGTTGTCCCTCATGGGAGCATTCTACCTTACATAGAGTAATTTTGATTGGTTTTGGTAGCTATCCTTTAAGGTTGCAGTCTACGAATGCTTTGAATTACCCATAAAATATATAAGTTCTAGAATTTTTGTTATTTTTTGATTGATTTTGTTTTTACTATTAACATGGATTTGCTTATATAGGCTAAAAAAATTCCACCTTTAAGGCAAAACTAGAGCAAAAGAAGGTCACTGATGGGTAAAATAGGTTTAATAGATAATGACCATGGGGTTCTATCATATAAAGGGATAAAAGCACTATAAGAATCATGCCATGGGTAGAGTCATGATACCCATGTTCAAGATTAGGCAAAAAATTGTAATATATAATCATATGATTTAATTTTAATCAGTTGTCCTTAAAATAAGGGGATGTATGTGAGTGAAAATAAGGAATGAGGTTAAGTTAGATAAAATTTGAATTTAATCATGTTTAATAAAATAAATGATGTAGATGCAAAGCATTGAGGGGCTCAAGTTTCAGTTTCCCTTCAAGGGAGGACAATTGGTAAGCTCCCATCCATACTTGTGTGTTATGATATAAGGTCTAAGCCAATTGACAATGAATTTTCCCCACTTGTTTTTCTCCATATTGGTTACATGTTGATTTTACTTTAAGATGAGATATCTCATTTTAAATTATTGAATTTTTAGGTACTTGTTATAAGCATGCTTGATTCACTCTTGATAGACACAAAGATGGGTAAGTGTATCTAATTAATGTTTGTCAAGTAGCTCAAGCTGGGCTAAACATTCTTGATTATAATTGCTCTAAAAATGAGATCTTTTATGGATATATAAAGAGAGGGAATTTGGACTTTGAGAGGAAATACAACCTTGGCTCTAAACACAAGAGATAAATGGATAGTTATGTAGGGGTTCAAATGCTAGTACAATGTGCCCATAAGGTGAACTAGATATGTAAATGCCAATCCCAACCAGATGAATTAACCATTTTAGTTATCATATTGTTAAGAGTTTTATTAGAACATTTTCCCTATATATTTTCTTATGGATGATAAGGTGATGAAAAAATTAACTTGATACTGAATGCACCACAAATACCTTTAATTTGTTTGTTCTTAAAATATTTACCATTGTTAGTGATAATTTTGTGCAGAACACCAAAATGACATATAATGTGATGGTTGATAAAATAAAAAATATTTTTAGGTTTGGTTGAGATTAAAGGAATAACCTCTACCCATTTTATGAAATAATCTATTATAGTGATGATATAATGATGTCTCTACTAAGAATGGGGGTTAATTTCACCAATAAGATCTAGACCCTATTATAATAAGGACTAGAGATCCTTGCATACTTGGAGACTATGGATTGGTGCATGATGTAAGTTGGCATGTTTTTGATATTTAATATGATTCTTCATATAATAAAAACAATATTTTTTAAGTGTGGGCCAATAATATCCAAGGTGAAGAATGTGTTTAGTAATGGCTAGACCAGTAAAGTGTCCTCTATAAATTCCATCATACATTTATCTGATAGCATGAGAGGCTTCATGACTATGTAGTCAACGAAAGAGGAGACCATTAGATCCACATTTATAAATAATTAACCCTAGTATGTTATAATTTTAATTTCTCTAAATAAATGTTCTTTGAGCATTCCTATAAAGGTTGGAATGGATTATGGGAAAGTTGAGATAGTTGAAGGTCTATTGATACCAAAGGTTAGGTTGGGTCTCCTCCACATTAAATATGGTAGGAGAGTCTCATTTTATATAATAATGCTTGGTAAGTTTATGGATAAAAATATATAGCTTAGATTCAGAGGGTGCAGATGGGATTTGAGAAGTGAGAGAAGCCATCATATTAACAAATTTGCTCATAGATCATGGAGTTATTTGGATATGTTAATGTTTAAATTATGTTAAGAGTACATCAGCTAGTTATTTTTACTATTTTAGAATATCATTATTACATTTATAAGAGCCATTGATTTGATTGACCATGAGTTTTGAGTCACCAAAGATGCTAATTATTTTGACTCCAAAGGCTAAAGTAGTCTAGAGACCTATCACTAGGGATTCATACTCAACCTATTATTGGTACATTCAAAATATAGCTTGAAGGATAAAGGAAGAGCTTCACCATGAAGGGGGATAATGATGATGTTGTATACTCCACCACATTGACACTTCAATCCATCAAAGAACATGGTCATTTGATAAGTGAAGTTTGCTTTAGAGAGGGTTACGATGGACTCATATAGAAATTGTGGCACCAAAGCTTACACTATATGATGGCAAGGGTGACCCCAAATAAAATCTTAGAGAATTTAATGTATCATGTTTGGTATATGTGTCTAATGAAAAAGTATTGACCAAGTAATTCCTGAGAAGTTTAAATGAATATTAATTAAAATGGTTTCATGATTTACCAGCCTAATCAATATAACCAATCAATCCCTTAGCTGATATGTTTTTAACACACATTTTAGTCAATATCATCAAGAAGTTTTCTTAATCTCAAATAGTCCTCAAATAATGATATAAGACAATGTTATCCAAAATAGAAAATCTTATGTTAGATAGATAATAATAAGATGCATTTAAGCAAATTTTACTTCTATTTCTGCATGAATCCATTATGTTCAAAAATTTAAACTCATTCAAAGATTTATGCCATACATTAAGGTAAATATAAGTCAAGATATTGAAAATCAAACTCAAGTGAAAAACAGATTTAGATGTCAGCACCAAGAATTAAAATAATCCACCATATAATTTAAGACCAAATGTTAATAATAATGATATAAAAGCAACATCACATGCAATTATAGATCATAAACGACAAATTGTTTTATCATGTCCTCAATGATAGAAGTTAACTAACCTACCAAAAACTCCATATAAGGTTCTCAAAATAATATTAAAATGAAATATCATTTATCTCCCTCCCATTAAAGAGGTTGATATGAATCTATCTCTTCCAAAATGTTTTCATGAGAATGCCTTTTATGATTATCATAGGGCACCAATCCATACTGCTAATAGATGTTTTATTTTGAGACAAGATTTAGGATTTATTAGATGAAAACATCATTGATGTGGGCCTACCAACAAAGAATGCAACAACACGACCAAGTGAAAAACATCAATGAAAATATCTAGTGATATTTTTCCTAGGCATATAAACTATGATACGATAGATAAATCAAGCATGCATTATGCATATAATGTGCACCCTCTACCAGTTTCTTATCATTCTCATGGAGAAGAACAACATGCATTAAATGGTATCATAGGTGCTTATCATACATTAGTTTCATCTAGGCCACTCATTACATTTTTAGAACATGAAATATTCAATGATAACTTAGATTTACACTCTTTATTTATTTTCACACATATTGATCACTATCTTATTCAAATGTCATGGTTGAAAATGGGTCGAGTGTGAACATGTGTTTAAACACACTTATTTATCATCTTGGATATATAGATAAGGATATGCTTCCTATAAATGTCATTAAAAGATTAAATGGGCACATATAAAGTTCCATTGGTAAGATAACTTTACCATTAAATCTCAATCCAATACATGTGGCCACTAGATTAGCAATAGTACCTAGTGCAAGGGTATTTCACAACTTATTGGGACATCCTCGGATTCAAAAGATTCACATAGTTCCTTCTAAAGTTGATAAATTTTTTAAATACATATATTATAATGAGGTCATCATAGTTATGGGGATACCTTATGAGTATACCTTACCACATTAAAATGTCACCAGCATATAGTCACCTAAAAAGGAACAACATACCCAAGGATTTTCATAGTAGAGATCTACACTTCCATGGAAGCCTATTTTAGAGAGACCCCTTCAAAAAAATATTTTTCATAGATTATAGAGATCCAATCTCTATTCCAACACATACTTTATTGGTATTGTATAGTTTTAGGGGAAATTTACAGAAGCCACCAATATATGCTTCACCTAGTCTGAGATAGACTCTAAAAATTTATATGGTTAAACATAATCAATAATGTAGTGATAGTTATAACATAGATGGTGGTCCATATTTAGATTATCCATCAAGATTAAATATATTACAATAACACCCACCTTTCCATGTGTGAAAGGTCATAATTACTTTTATTTCTATACGGTTAGTTGATTATGAGTCCCTTGTAGGACTCATCAGGTAGTATATTTCTCTCTACTTCTCAACTCATATATATGTAAAAAATATAAAAATATTAAATTATTTTAGAAAACAATAAAATAAGGATCTATACATGGTTATATGTACTTTTTCATATATAAAATTAGTTGTGTACAACATTATATATATGTTTTATCCATTTTTATATCATACATGTTTCCCCAGTGTAAATGAGTGGCTATAGATTACACAGGACATCACTCCCAAAAATAATTATAAGTGATTTTAATATTACACACTCATATATTGTAAATTAGATAGGAGAATTATGGAGGACAAGAGAATAGTGCTATAGTTTCCCTCACCTCATTCTTGTGATAATGAGCTTATATTATCACTACTCACTTATAGCCTTTACATAGGCTTCCTACAACATGTAAATTCATTAGTTAGCTCTTTGGGGGCATGGTAAAAACATGTTTTATCCTTCTTTTCCCACCTTATCTTACTTTGAAACTTAGTACCTTACATTGTATTATGTGTTATGATATTACTCATTTGATAACATTGTGATATACTATTTCCTATCTTAGTTACTAAATATTTCTTAGATTACAACTTATATCTTGTTGATTAGAATACCAAACCATGTAGGAATTTTATATTATTTTTATTAGCTTCATATATTATATTCATTTCTCCCTTTTCTCTAATTACATTTGAATGTCACTTCTAAATGGCCTTAAGCCTGTATATCTTTGATTGTATTCATGTGAGGAAATTTAAACATGTCCTTGTATGTGTTTTATATTTCATGAATGTGGATATTTACACATCCTTCTATGTGGTTATAAGCCTCCATTGATTACTTATATGCACATGAGATTATTTGAACATGCATTTATATGTGTTTTCTATTTAACTAAGTGACATTTGAATATGTCCCTTTCTTATGGCCCTTTGTCCTTATATTATATGATTTATGTGTGCACTCTTTGATTATAAACATCATGGCCATGACACTTTTATTTTTTATTGTTTTATATTTGGATGCCATGATAGACATCATGCACCTAAACACTTAAAATTCCATGATGAAAATCTTGCATTGCTCTCTATGTAGTTATATTCATTGCTATATACTTAGTTGCTCAGTTATCTAAATGATTTATTATCACATATTTATAGACATAACTATTATAAATTCTTAGTAAATAAATGTGATTTAATAATGGTTACTTATTTGACACAATTTTAAACTCAGAAAACACATAGAAAGTCAATTTAGATAAGAGTACCACATTGCATATGAGAGAACTTCTCTAGTTTCCTTCTTAGCATTATTATCTATATTTCAAAAAAATTGACATTTATAAAATTTATTTTACCCTCAGTTTACTCAGATTGGTATTCAATTGTTTCATAGTGTCAATTTCCATAATTACTTAGAATTACATAATTTTGTCTCATATTTTCTTAGTTTTGGGTTAATCATGTACAACATATTGTTCTAGGTTGGAACTCAGGTTCTACTCAGAATCATAGTTATTCTACTTAGTCTCAAATTTATATGCACTAGATATCAATTGGGAGCTTGTGCATGAGACATTATTTCCTCATTATAATATTTTTAAGAAGTTTCATAGATGGAACGAAAATTTATGTCATTATCCACACTGTATACACTATACCTAGATTATAGTTAGTATTTATATTAATTTTGCACTAGAATTGAACCTCATTCCATTTGTAGTGGATAGTTCACTATTTTTGCCATTATCTACACCAGTTTTTGTAGCATATATATATCAAAATTCATAAAAGTATTCTATGATACTCCACTACTCTAGTGATTCAAGCACATTTGAGTTCTTGAACACACCCACTTATATATGAGGATTTGGTAATTCATAGGACAATCTAAGATATTCAATATCAATAAAAACACACAACATGCCATGACTACTAGTTTTTATACTATAAAAGACACAATGGTTCATGCACTCAATCAAGTGTATTCATTTCTTGTTAATCTCTGTGTTTTTATCCTTTAATTCTTGATATTCATCTTAAGTAGATTGATATTATACATGTTTAACTATAGGGTTTTTTTGGAGAATAGTTAATCATTAGGGCATACATCTAGGACTCCTTCCCACATGTAAACTTAGGTACATACTCTTTTTTCATTTTATTCTAGTACTTCTAATTTCTTGCATTACTATAATAAAAAGGAGGAAAATGTAGACATTTTAAATTAACATCTAAGCTAAAACCATGCAATTTTGACCATTATTTTATGCACATGGGTCTAGACCTATCATAGGGCTCATTTTGATCACTTTAAACCCCCTTACACACTCTTACAATTTGATAAATGGCCATAAAATGAACTTATCCCAATCCTAATAATCTTTAGACATATTTTAGGCCATGTCTAACACTCAACATGAATAACCCATTAGATAATAATTCCATATGGGATAAGAGTGAACCTATCTAGTGTCCTCCTCCTTCTCTTATCTTCTCACTAAATAATGGATAATTTACCAAAATTATAGACATAGTAATGTTATCCCATGTCCCTAACAAGCCCCATTCAAAGGATTTTAATGATATGACTATATAATCAATTTAAAAACCATTTAGCACACAAGAATTGCACTTGCACATTGAGAAAATAATACATGTTATTCCCAATTCTAATTTCATACAATATTATTAGCCTAGAGCTCAAGTCTAGGTACATGTCATACATCACAAGTCATGATCAAAGCATCTAATCGCATCAATATTTCACCAACATCTAGCATATTTCACTAGTTATTCACACAGCACATAGCATGGGATAACTACATGAATTTTGATCCCTCTTTAGAGTATTGGTATGTAGGCAAATCTCAACACATGGGGTGTTGAGATCTTTTCAAACTTTAGTCATTGACCCATTTTCGTATTGATTTAAAATGGTATTCACATATTAAGCAACTAGGGTTTTTAAAGGAAAAAAAAGTCACACAGTGGTGCCTACAAGTGATCAAAATCTCCCACACCATATATAGTCTCTATAAATAAAGGTATAAAGAACCAATAAACCCTAATTTTTTCACTATAAGTAGATAGGAGTACCCTAGGTTAGATAAGAGTGTCATCTCTATTAAAACCCCAATAGGTTAACTAAAATGTACACTATTTTGTTTATCACTTAAGGTATTATTATTAAATCATATTTAATTATCTATAAGACTAATTATTTGAATACTAAATTCATATGTAGTATTAAATGTAGTAACATATTAGCCGACTAGATAATAAACTAATTCATTTAGTATCAAAATAACCTAGGATAGTCTACTAGGTAAATACCACGCATAAAATGAGCTGTGGAATAACTCAAGTACAAAATGACACATATAATTCACATTCATATATAAATAATAATGCATCTAATGTTTCCATAATTTTTATAATTATTTATAAATATCATGGACACTATTGTACTAAATATATATCAAATAATAATGTACAATATGTTACATTTTAGTATAAATCCAAATATATATAATATAATTTATATAATAATTAAAATGAGCTTCTTAGATAGCTCCATGATCCATAAACATAGCCTAATTATAATCTTAAAGGTTGAATCAATTGATATAGGGAGAGCATGATCTGAGTGCTTTACTTTCAATCACAAACCAATGGTCACCCAGACACTTCCCCACTGGGAGTGGTAGATAAGAATAATGTGGATATCAATAAATCAACTTCAACCCATGTGTGTACTATCACTATTACATGCATCAATAAAATAGACCATGAAATCCAATCCTCTATTTAAATCATACATGTAAATTAAAAATATAGTGGAATGATAATGTCTCAACTATAACATTACTTTGGCCAAAGTTTTTATTTATAAAAATTGAATCCAATAATCTAAGTCAATTATAATTACACATAGCTCTCTACTATGAAATCATGACTATCATACAATATCAAGGTATAGGTACCTGAGTTACCCATTATCATACCCATATAACTATCTCTTATTATCCAAAAATATAGTATAGAAAATCACATATAAATATTCAAAATCGTAATAATCTTAGATTACATTAGGCACTCAACCCATATAGTGATATAAGATTTCATCATTCATAAATCATGAAATACACTTCTTTCCTTTTTCATAACCCATAAAATGACAAGCATAGGTTATTCAAATGAACTGTATTTAAACCAATTGTGCATAAGATACTAGGATAAGAATCAAGTCATTCTAAGTCTCTTTTCTAGACATAATTCATATTTATAAACATATATAACTGATAATAATACTTATCCAAAAATTTATTATTTCACATATGAAAGTCATATATATGTTCTTATTCGTTCAATAAAAATTACATAAAGGACTAGAAAAAAAATTATGGAATTCTATATCCCTAGCATATCTCTATAAACCACCATAAATGTAAAAATAAAGTTTCATAATTTAGTTGACAATATATAACAATAAGTATCCAAGAATTCTAGACTTATATCATCATTTATTAAATGTAGAAGAACTCATGTTTATATCTAATACACCTATATAAGATGTGTAAAATTTACATAACAAAGCTGCTATATTTTTCATAGATATATTATGGAATTATTAAAGATAGATTAATCAGCAACAAGTTAACCTATGAACTCAATAGTTCCTTAATTCTCATATAATATTCATTCAAATAACTCATATATAAGATACTCCCAATATTATAAGTTTTCACTTTGTTATATTTCTTTATGGTTCATCTATAAAGAGGAGCACATATGAATATTGTAAGTTCTACAAAATGAGTATACAATATATGTATGGTTGTTCTTCAATTATTTAACATATCTTATACTATAATCACAATCATCCTTATAATTACATAGTTAACTAATTCAACTCATATTTTCCTTTTTATTTATAACACATATTTCATTCATATCTTGAATATGTTATAACTATACTCAATTTTTTAAATCTAAATAATAGATCATTATCTATATTCAATTTTTATTTTTAATCTATGTATCTCAATCTCTCTATTTCCATGGAATCTATTGCTATATTAATAACATATAAATATGTATTTGTTTAGTAACAATTTATAATGGCTTTTTCAAATTGTCTTTATATAACCCCTTATAAATATCAAGGTTTAGAAACCTTATTCATAATAAATTAATAGTGACCAAATAAACTTCTTAAATCCATATTGATATTTATTCACACATAGATTTTTTCAACCAAGTAGTCCATAACTAATATAGGATATCTCTATAACCTACAATTGGGTTAATTTATCAAAGAGATAATCAAGGTTTAGATTTATCATCTTATAAATATAGTTTTCTAGACATTGCATAATATATATAATAAAAAAAGACATCAATGTATTCAAGGATACATATACATTTGTGTTTAATAAAGTAAGGTGGCAAACCAGGGGCTGAACCCTATATAGTAAAAAAAGACAAGAAGGAAAACAAACAAAAAATGCCTTCAGAGAGATGATGGCACAACCAAGAATAACAGATAGAAACAAAACACAAGCCATGGGAAGACTAGAGTCAGAGAGGTCTCCCCATACATAAATATTGATTTGATAAGATCATTAAGTTTCTCATTCTCTGCATTGTCAGCATACCCAATACTACCCACCATTTCTAGCATAGACATGTTTAATAGAATTGTATTATGAAGCCCTTTGGTGAAGACCTTTTCTAGCTTCTGAATTTTGTCCTTCAAGGCCCCAATTTCATTTTTCCAATCAGTCTCATTCTCAATGCCCTCACTAGCTTCCTTGACATACATTTTCCCCTTATTGTCAGTAGTTCCCATAGTGTCAGCACCCTGCTCCTCAATAACCTCAAAATCCCTAGTAGCCTGCTTCCCTCTAGTGCCCTCTAAAATTTCCTAGATTTCTAGTTCCTCAGACTCTTCCTCCTAGGTTGCTTCTTCTGAAGCACTTTTTGAATAATCAATCAGTCTGGCCTTCAGGACTGGTTTACTAGCAATCTGCCCTAACCTTCACACTTCAGAGGGGAATCCTTCCTTATTAATTTTTTAAGGCTTATGAGATTTGCCACCTTGGCCCCCCATGACCCTACCCAGAATCTTGTGGGTCCCTTCCGTAGTCTCTTTAATATTTTCTTCATCTTCATCAACCTTTCTCTTCTTGCCCTTATTGCTCACAAAGGAGCTGGGGTTATCAACAGGGGTCTTTTCAGGGTCATCAATACACCTCATTCCTGACAAGTCATCTCCTTTTGAATGATCTTCCTAATGTTTAATGGAATATGAACAACTTGTCGCCACACCCTCCAACCTTAAAATTTATGCCCAAGGTTGGCACAAGCATCATCGACCATGTTGCCTTCTCTATGGGTATGGGAAATCTCAACTTCAAATTTTTTTTAAAAAGAAATTGGATATCAGTAATGATGTCTTTTAGCTTAATTCCCAGATTTGAAGCTTTATTAATGACATTTATGACCATCTTAGAGTCTCCTTGTATATTCAAGTTCCTTATTCCTAGGGATATAACTAGCTTTAATCCCCATAGTAAAGCCATTATTTGAACATAGTTGTTACTCTGGCAACCAATTCCACCAGCATACATAGCAGACATCCATCTTTTATCATTCCTTATAATTCCTCCTCCACTAGGTTTACCATCCAACTTGGATGCCCCATCAAAGTTGAGTTTCATCCAATTAGGTTTAGGGGGGATCCATTTAGTATTAAGTCTCTATAGTATTTTGGAGTTATTATACCTAGGGATCTGGTTTAAAACCTTCCATTTGGCTATAATTTGGATTTCAATTTGAGATAGGGGTTTCTCTGCAACATGAATATGAGCTATTGTAACACTTTCCATAATGGTCTTAGCAAAGGAGTTAAACACCTGAGAAGCATTTCTAGCAGTGTCCCTAAAATTTTTGTGATTGCACTCTTTCCCTAAAGTCTAACTCAAACATGGTAGAGCTTGATTCCATAATTCCATAAGCTAGGGATGTGTGAAGGTTGGGTTCTAGCTGAGAATTACTTCTTTAAGGTCAGAATTGTAGACCCATTCAATACCAAAGTTGTTAAGTATTGTGCCCCATAATTCTTGAGCAAACTCACATTGGATAAAGAGGTGTGAAATTGATTCCTCTTTTGAACCACACTAGAAACATCTGTTAACCAAAGTAAACCCTCTCTTTTGAAGGTTATCCAAAGTAAGGATTTTGTTATGAGCAGCAACCCACCAAAACATGTTAATTTTTGGAATAAGTTTATGATTCTAAACCTTTTTCCATACATCTTTATTCTGAGCTTTAGGAATGAGTAGATGGTAAGCAAATTTGATAGAGAATGATCTATTCTTATCTGGCCACCAGTATTGTTCATCCTCCTAGGGAAAGAGAGTGATTCTGATCTCTTGAATGCACTGCTGGATCTCCCAAACTCTTAATAAAAGCTTAGGATGGTGCACACAACAATCCAAAATATTTTTCTAGCTCCTCATCCCATTGTTATTTTCCATATAATCACTGAACCTATCTCCAAAAAACTAGGTAGTCAAGTTAAAAATCTCTCCATAGTTTCCCTATGTGATGAGAGCCTTGTCCTTTAACTAGATATCATCCCAGAATTTAATATGCTGGCCATTTACAAGTTTCCATCTAATTCCTTGTTTGAGAAGGCTTTAACTTTTTAGTATTTTATTCCATATCACAAATCCCTAGGGTAATCCCATCTGTTGAGGAAAGTTAGAATAATCAATGCTATGCATGTATTTAGCATACATTATTTCCCCCTAATCATTGTTTTTATGGATCGGGTTCTAACTAAATTTTGAGAGAAGGGATTTGTTCATGTTCTTGATGGACCTAATATTAAGTCCACCATGATATTTTAGAAGACACACTTTTTCCCATCTGACTAAAGACATTCTCTATTTGTCTTCCACTCCCATCCATAAAAAATTCCTTTAGATCTATTCCATTTTCTCAGAAAAATATGAAATAATTTTAAAAAGAGATAGGAAGTATGTAGGAATACCTTGCAGCGAAGCCCGAAGAAGTTGCAGTTTACTAGCACTGCTGAGTAGTTTCCCCTTCCAACTAAGAAGTTTCCTCTGCATTCTTTCCACAATTCCATTCCAAAATCTAGGAGATACCTCTTTGACCAAGAGTGGGAGACCCAGGTAGGTAGCTGGTAGGCAAAATTTAACACATTCTAATATATCAATGATTATATGTCTAAGTTCATTAGGAGTGTTGAAGAAATACACATTACTTTTCTAGAAATTTATCCTTTGTCCTAACTCTTTGGCATTATTATTTAAGATATTCTTCCATCTTCTAGCTTCAATCACTGATGAGATGCTAAAGAAGATGGTATCATCCACAAACCATTGTACCACCATAAGATGAAGGGAGGAGGTAGGTTTGATGCCCACTAGATTTTTTGAGGCTATATTTGCTTGTATGCATCTTCTAAGTGCCTTAGCCATAATGATGAATAAGTATAGGGAGAGAGGGTATCCCTAAAAAATTCCTCTCAAGGATGAGAAAAACTATCTAGGAACACCATTAACCAACACTAAGAATTTTGCAGAAGAGACCGTGTTCCATAACAAGTGAGACATTTTATCATTAAACCCAAATTTTTTGAGCACTTGGAATAGAAAATTCCATGAGACTCTATCATAAGCTTTAGAAATATCAAGCTTGAGAGCCATCCCAAGGACTCTGACCTTATCCATGGAGTGAATAGTCTCATGTGTGGTGATCACACAATCAAGAATCTACCTGCTCAGGATGAAACCTTTTTGAGTAAGAGAAATAATTTTGTCTAGCAAACGTTGAATCCTCATGACCAACATTTTAGTACATAACTTATACACAGTGTTGCATAGACTAAGGGGTCTAAAATAAATGAGGTGTAAAGGTTGTGATTTTTTAGGAACAAGTACTATGAAGGTGTTATTAACTTGTTTCAAAAGTTTACTTGATCTGAAAAAATCACACACATCAGTCGTGAGGTCCGCTCCTACTATCTCCCAATATTCCTAAAAGAATATAGGAGGAAATCCATTAGGACCCAGGGCTTTAAAATCACCCATGGAGAATAAAATAGCATGGAATTCTTCCTCAGATATAGGATTTAACATCTCTAGATTATCTTCTTCCATTATCAAACAGGGGATTTTATCAATAAATTGATTCATAGGTCTATCGATTCTATCATTATTATTTTCTTCCATAAGCAGATTCTGAAAGAAAGCCCTGGCTTGTTCCCCTATCTCATTATCCTTGGTAATAATGTAACCATTATCTAGGAAAAGATTAGTTATTGATTTGGCTTTCCTATGTTTCATATTTGAGAGATCAAAAAAGGCAGTGTTCCTATCCCCCTCTTTAAGCAACTAGACATAGGATTTTTGTTTCCAGAAAATCTCTTTTGTTTCCATAAAATTCTTCCATTATAAAGATAGGATATTCTATTCTTATAAAGTGTCCTCAGAGTCATCCGCTTCATCTAACAGTTTTTATATATCCTTGAGTTTTCCCACTATATTTTTCTTCTACTGGAAGACCTGCCCAAACCTATATCTATTCCATCCATAAACTTCTTGTTTAATGTGTTGGATTTTCTTGATTGTTTTGAACATAGGAGTACCTTGAATAGGAAATTTTCACCATTGGGCCACCATTTGTCTAAATTCTTTGTGTTTGATCCACATAGCTTCAAAATTGAATGGGGAAGGTCCGGAATGTCCCTATTCTCTCCAACTGAGGAAGATCAGGCAGTGGTCAGACATGGTTCTAGGGAAAGCCTGCACTTGCATATTATGATAATCCTTCTAATTGCTTGATATAAGAAATTTTTCTAATTTAACCTAAATCATTTGATCTCCTCTTCTTCTATTAGTCCATGTAAAATTTTGGTTTTGCAGCTCTATGTCTAATAATCCCCAATCATTGATGAATTCAACAAAGTCAAACATGTTGTATGAGTAATCCATAATTTCAACCTATTTTTCAAAAGGGTATAGAGGAGTGTTAAAATCTCTAGTTAACATCCATCTAATGTTCTGGGGATTATTCCTAAAATTGCTCAAGTCTATCCATAATTTCTGTCTTAAAGCTCTGTTATTAGGTCCATAGACATTGATCAACGACTAGTTCAAAGATTTCATAGAAAAATTGGTAATCAAGAAGTGCTTATTATAAGCCATAAGTGACCCCTAGATTTTAGCACTATTCCACATAGTGACAATCCCCCCTAAAGTCCCTTCAGTAGGACTAATGGAAAAAGCTGCCTTAGGCCATATATAGGCAGCAATTTTAATAAAATTCTCCTCATTCATCTTGAATTCTTGGAGTAATAAAATATCTAATTTATTATCTAAAATGAAATTTTTAACCTCAAACTACTTTGAGGGACTGTTAAAGCCCCTCATGTTCCAAGATAATATTCTCATTTAGAGGGTTTGGGGGGTTGGGTCTCTAGTGTATTCTGTTTACCACTGGCAATCTCCCTAGTAATCTCTCTTTGTCTTATTTCTCTTAGGGTTGGCCTCCCTTGTTTGGGCTCAGTGCCAACATCTGTAGATTTTTTACCTTTTCAGTTCTTTTTCTTTGGGGTAACCCATTCCTCCTATTCATTATTTCCACTTTGTCATGGTACACCTATTGCTAAGTAGTTTCCTACTTGGTCTCCAACTTCTAGAGCATGGAAAATGTCTATATTTAGCTGTGGGTCTGCTTCTCCTTTAGTGGGACTTTTTGGAGTTACTTCTTCCTATCCAACTCTAGGAACTTTGTCTTCTTCATTGACTTCCTCTATCAAAAGGTTACCTCTTTCTCCTTCCTTAGACATATTAGTCTATTTTTCTATAGGGTTGGCTATGTTAAATATAGCCTTTTGACTATCATCTGATACTATATTTTTGTTTGGGACAACTTTTCCCTCACTAGTAGTGATATCCTCCTTTCCCATCTCCTCCTCTTCCTTTTTTGTGTTTTCAAGATTTTCCACATTACTCTCCATTTCCTGCTTACTGTTCTTTTTATAATTGAGAACCTGATCTCCCCTTCAATTTGGGAATCATCTTTCCTCCCCTTTTACTTTGTTGTGCATTGTGTCATTAAATGTCCCTTTCTCTT
>JARHVA010000730.1:375000-377500 GCA_037957365.1 Torreya grandis
TAGTGAGGTTTATCGAAACTAATTTCCATTTTTATCTCTATAATATGGTTATGAATGTTGGGTAAATCCCCTAAAACCATTATATCTATAAATAATATATAAGGATTGTAAAAAAAGAACCTTGTATCCCTTCACAATAGTAACTAAGTAGTTTGAAAGCTACCAGAACACAGTTTCTAGGAAAATCCAAATAAAGAGAAAATAAAAGGTGAAATCTATGTCAAAAATAAATTTTAATATTTTAATAAATGGAAATAAATAGGAATTCAAATTTAAATTAAAGGTTTTATTGATTACTAAAAATGAAAGTTAATTTACCTTTCTTATGCTGAAAATGAAAATATAAAGATCTATATTGATATAGGATGATGTAGTTTGTTATGATAATACAAATAAATTAAATTAGATCAGATAGGGTCAATAAAGTTTAATAAAAATAAATGAAAAAACAAAAATGTAACAGCCATAGTTGATACAGTTTAATAGGGAACAAAATTAATTTATATCTATAATGGCATAGGTCAATATAGTTGTCCATGTAAACTTATTTTTGATAGAATGAAATATTTGATGTAAAACTTAATTAATAAAATTGACTATAGAGTAAAACTATATCAAACTATGTAAATATAGTATGGTATAAAATAATATATAAATGGATTGGTCGTGGTGAATGTAGTTGGTTTACTAAAAAATGTATATATGTTTGGGAAATCTCAATCATTTTGTGTTAGATTAGCCTATTATAAAAATATATAATTAACACTGTATCTACTTTTGTTAATGTAGTTTCATGTGAAACAAAAATAGATATATTGCATTGACATGGTTTGAGGTAGTTTATAGAAAATAAATAAAAATAAACCATAGAGATTAAACTAGATCAAGCCTAGCCAACATAGTTGGTTGACTAAAAAACAGATAAAATTAAACTAGAATGACGTAAATCAATGTATCCTACTAAAAAATAAATGTAATTAAAATGATATCAAGTTATCCAATGTAGTTTTTAATGAAGATACACATAGGTTATATTATAAATAATTTCATCAATGCAGTCTTCTAAAAAATGCATAATTTTAAAATTATATCGAAATGCATTAATATGGTTTGGTGAAGGAGAAAACAATGGTTACATCATGTCAGGTTGACCATAATTATATAATGAATTAATATAGACTTGAAACTTATCATACCTTATATATATATATATATATATATATATATATATATATATATATATATATATATAAAAACTTAGATAAGTTAAATAAACTAAGATGTAATGGATACATAGTTATAATAGGGTATGACCAATTGGATTTTCTAGACCTAGCTAGAGGAACACTTATCACAAAACATCAAGGTAGAAGGTTCCAAAGCCTCTAGGAAATCAATATAATGTAATAACCTTAACTAGGTCTCTAATAATGGAATTAATCTAATCTAGTGTTTCCAAGGCTTGCAACACAAATAAGGGGATGCTTAAATTAAAATTAAAAGGGGTAAATAACCATGGTAGTCAAATGAAGGCCTAGGTTACCTAGGGTGAAAAATGACAAGTTTGAATAAACATATAGCCATACTAAGATTAAGTGTATAGGATATTCAAACAAGTGGTTATACATTACAAACTATTAATTATGTAATTTATAGATATAAAATGAAAGAGCTAGGGTTAGATATACTTAAGTTTAGTAGAACCTATCAAGCCTCAATATCCCCCTTGGCCAATGGTGCTTTGTAAGATATTGTTGGGGTTTAAGGATCATAAAGGTTTAAATAAAATTAAGGATAAAATACTTATCCTAATTGCATATAAGAATCCACAAGACAAGTAGTTTCACTCTATGGAAAAATCTTATAAATGTCATCTCCAAATGTAGACTAAAATAGAATTGTGAGCAATAATAGTGTGAAAATGAATGTTCCTCTATATTATATTAAAACTAGAGTCATATTTATAATGCAGGATGAGCCTAAACCATTCCAAAATTTCAGCCAATGTATCAAACTAGGTGAATGTATTTTAAAAGTTTTTATTTACCTTGAACTAGGTTAGTTTGGGCCAACCTAGTTGTGAAGTGTGTGTCATGAATTTTGGACTACATCAACCCAAGTTATCCTAGTTTTAATTTTGGTAGGAAGCAAAAAGTACTACATCAACCTGAGATGATATAGTTAGAAAAGATAGGTTTTCATTTAGCCTATGGATATTATGAATAATATTTATTAGGGGATTAAGTATAGGGGAAATTAAGGGGATGTAATTTGATATATAAACAAAAATGTCTCACATGAAACACCATCAGTTTATCTATGTATCCTTTAATGTGTTCACTCAAATATATGGAAATGCAATACATTTTTTCAAGTGAAAATGAATAAGTAAATGATAAAGTTTCAAAAATATTATGTGTCTACATCTACCACCATTACTCAATCTTCTTCCAATCTAGTTAGTTATATATTACATTTATATCAAGACTTTGACTCCTTA
>JARHVA010000730.1:380000-547500 GCA_037957365.1 Torreya grandis
TCTCTCTCTTGAATTAGGCCTCCTTGCCTAGAATCCTATTTTATTTCTCCATATTTATACCACACATTCTTAATAAAATATAAGCATTTGATTCAATTTCCCTAGGATATCACCAAGCTCCATGTTGATTTTTGGGTATTGAGATCCTTTAGAAGTATGTAATCCATGAATGACCTATCCATGTAGTCTCTTTTTGAGTTTGTTTGAGACTACCTTAGAAAATGGATATATTTTTACCATATATATAATATAATATGAAATATTTTATAATTAAATATATATTACACATCCCAAAGGACATTATATTTATTGAAAAGCTCTCTCCTTCACAAAACACCTTTAAAATGCCAAAAAGCAAATAAAAAAGGCATTTATGATAGTCTGTATAGGGGATATCAACATCAAAGTACATGTAGAAAACCTCCTTGGATTCCTAAATAAAATAAAATATATTTTAGGATTAAAATATTTCATTAGATGTGCATTATAGGTCCATTTTTCTTGACTAGTCACCATTAGGGTTTTAGAAGGGTTTACAACTTATTTGTGGTCTTAAAAATTATTCATAAAAAAAGATCATAAATTTACCTATTTCCAATTATAAAAAATTATTGACTAACCCCCTCACCTATCCTAAATGGTTCATCTTCACATGAAAAGTGTGAGAAGCAGTGTGAGTGTCTGAAACCACTCCTCATGTGGCATGCTTAACTCTCTTTGGACTCAAGAGAGGTTAAATTTAAGTTTTGGGCCTCAAAACTCCATATAACTACTAGGATAAATTTATAAACCTTTAAAAAAAATATTATCCATGATTTTACATGATTTGGGAGTGATTTTTACCCCTTTTCATGCATCCAGTGTACTGGTCAGGGTGTTTGAGGTTTAAGCCTAACATCCCATTGCTATCCCTCAAATGAATTTGAGTTGAATATTGAGGTTTTAAAACTCATGAAAGTGTATGTATAAATTTTAAATGTCTATTTATTACCTAAACTACCCCCTATGAGGTTTGGCATACATATTTCATGCTTTGAGTACAAAAATACCCCTTAGTCTCATGACTGCCCCTTACCAATGGAGTGGGTAGGGTTGGAGACAAAATAGTGGGTATGTCCAATACTTGTATGATTTTGAATTTATAATTATCATATTTTTTCACTCATAACCACCCTATTTACCAAATTTTAAGGTGTTATTCTTATTATATAACTCTCAACACTCTAAACTTTCTCTTAATTGGCTGGTGGTGATGACTTTGTGTAAGAAATAGGCTTTCCACATAGTTTTGACCTTTTCACCTCTTTATCAAATCTAAGGTTTTAAAATAGTTCTTTAAATAAATTATGATAAAATTCAAAAAATAACCTTCATCTTTTTAAACCCTTATATATACCTCACTTTCCTCAAAACAAGTAAAACACTCTTAAAGAGGTAGGTTGTAGTTTATCTTGACTATATATGGGGTTGATAACTCAATTTACTCAATATTCATTTCATTTACTTTAGTATCAAAGTGATATTATGAATTTTTTTTTCAATTTGAGGTATAATTTAGAGTCCTTTCATCATTATGTGTCTTACTCAATCTTTAAGACCATCCTACCTTATGTAACATGTAAGAGATTCTAAGAGTATTTTGACTATCTTCTATGTTTTAGACCTCACTCATACCTCAATGATATTATTAAATAGTTCATGGACTTATTTGAATTATCAAATTATGACTAAAATCCTCTTCAAACACTTTGTATTCTTTTTAGGTTTGATACCAGTCTATTTCACTAGCCACATGTAGGTGCCTATTAGGATCATGACTATGTATAGGAGTTTTAAGTCCTTTCCTTCATTCCAATTATTTTATCAACAATAATATTCATTTAGGTTTGTAATTATTTTTAGTCTCAGTTGGGTTCATCTTATTTCAAACATGCTTTACCTTTCCTTTAGTTCTAAAAATAAATTGATCCTCTAAGTAAGTCTATAGGTGCCTATTAGGGATAGATTTGAACAAACAGTCTTGAAATTAGTTTATTCACTTACAATTAATGTTTGAAGATTTAAAAACCCAAATTAACTCATTCCATTAATTTTTGAAGATTTAAAAACCCAAAGAAACCTCACATCACTTTCAAGTCACTTTTCACTTGCTCTAATTTATAGTCCATTCATAGTCTTGTAGGTGACTGTTAGATTTTAAACTTAGTTTATTTCATTATCTTAAATTTTAAAGTGGAATATTATATCTTAAGGTTATTATATAATTTTTTCATCTCCAATTAATTTTACTCTCCATGTTTTATACTCGCTTGAGTTGGTCTAAGGTTGATCTTGGTCCTAAAAGAGGACGTATAGGCTTAGGGATTCCAGATCTCTACTTGATTGTATAGGCCATAGAGCCACTCTTGAGTTCTTTAAATTTTCAAAATTTTCAACTCCATAAAATTATTATCACTATTTAAATTTATTAAATAGCTTAAGACCAAATATCATACCACTTTCATCTTACCTATTTGACTAGTCTATATGGACCTATAAGTGTAGTCAGCTATTTCTATAGAGTTTATGGGTCTCTTTTAGAGCATATAGTTAGTTCGATAAATTTTATGAGGTAATTGTGGTATTACATGACCATGTGAATTCATGAAGAGATGTATTAGGCCTCTACATGTCTATGCACATCTCTCATCTATTCTTATAGTTTGTATAGGCCTGTATCTTGAAGAAACACTTATGACTTATCATTAAAGGATGTATTAAACTACCATATTTATCCTTATATACTTCCAATACTTAAATATGATCTTAAAACCTTTTATCATGATGTATCACTGGTAATTGATCCCATTTTGATAATCAAATGTATTATATACTACTCAAACACAAACCATGCTCCCAAAAAGCAATCAAAATTGAAGAATATGGACCAAAGACACATATTAAACAAAATAACATGGAATACATGAAACTAATGTATATTAAATGGGTTATTAATCATTATCAACCCCTTAGAGTGACCAACTTGAAGATAAAATAGAAACTTATAGCAATATTCAATGAAATAACTTATTCATCAAGATACTTTTCCTCCAAGAGAAGACACTTCATGGAGATGAGTTGGATGATTAAAATACCATTAAATTGAGATATATGACCTATAAAAACAACCATAAAAACCATTCTTATCCATAAATTGTTAAAGTGGAGAAACATGTGCAAGAATAGAACCTTCTTAGATGGATAGGCCATAGTGACCTGCTGTCACTCTTAGTGATTGTTCATAAATAATAAAACACCAATATAAAAACCAATTCCACTAATATAAATAATACTATTACCCATAATAATTTCCAAATTTATCTCTCTCTCTCTCTCTCTCTCTCTCTCTCTCTCTCTAAAATATGTTTGGAGTGTCAATTCAACCAAAAACTTTTTTTAAATCTGGAAAATGATCTAAGGGAGACCAAAGTAAAATTGCAAACCATTTACAACTAAAAACTATTCTTTTAAGGCTATATAAGTATTTCTAATGTTTCATTTTACTAATTTTATGCATTAAAATATAGATGTTGTCAGATACTAGCTACCCATGAACATTTTCTTACCAATATATGACATTAAGGATTTTTATAATCTTATTTAAATGTTTTCTTCTTGAAATTGTATGTCTAACCTTTCCAAATATGAAATGTTTCATCACTTTAACAACATTATAAGCATTAGTATCAGTATTATAGTATTTTAATTTGTGATATTTCAATCCAAAACTCATGAAAATGAATTTTAAATGCAATGCCTTATTCTTTATTTTATACCAAAATAGATAATAATAAATGCTTTGAAAAATAACTATACACAATGAAATATATCTTTAAATCTAGGCATATGAGCAAAATAACATTAATACTAAATTTTTTTGTCTCATCAAAAACATTTATTACCATCATTTATTAATTAAAAGTAATACTTACCTTGATTCATCTGAGAAATGTTCTTAGTGAGGCTAATGAAGTTAGGTATAAATAATTTCTAGGAAGTACAACTTATTAAATAAAGAGTGCATCCCAAACTTAATGGTGGGGAGAGATGATTGATAAATTGATTTTAATATTTTAGGGTTTATTACATTTCCATTATTTAAAATCATGTTACCGAATATCTTCCTTTATGTCAAATTGAATATTTTTTATTTGGATTCAACAATATGTCATATGCTCAATTCTTTTCAAAAGATATATTCAAATGTTCATAGTGATCATCTAACCTTTTTTATATCATTGCCATATCATCAAGTTAGACCACTATGATATTTTTATTCATGTCCCTAAATTCAATATTTTTTTCCTTTAAATAATGGATCCAACATTAATGAGGTTGAACATAATTCTTTGATATGAAAAAGTACCCCATGGAGTGGTAAACATAATCTTATGCTAATATTTAGGTGTAGCTTCTACTTGAATGTATTCTAAGAAACTATCAAACATGAAAATGATTTTAGATCTATCAAATACTTTCAAAATTTGGTCCAATATTAGGAGTGGGTATTTATCTTTGAGTGACGCTTGGTTTGATTTATGAAATTCTACACAAATAATGATTTATACAGTCTTATGTCTTGAAAATACAATATTTTCTACCTAAGTTCAATGATGAATTAGGAATATAATCCTAGCATAAAATATTTTAATCCCTAATTCATAGATTGTACCTATGATATTTGGGTTATTGTTTTTTTGATTCTGTTTGAATCAATTACACTGGACTTGACATAAATATTATGTTACATTTCCCTAGGTTGAAAGGACTTAAGGTCTATGTAACACTAATAAAATATATCCATGTATAGTTTTAAAATAGATAAGAACTATTGGAGAGTTTTTAATGATGTCATGGTGATGTCATGGAATTGTCCAAGTGAGTGGATGAAGTGCCTTAATAGTCTAAGTGACAATGACAAAGTATGCAATGTGTTTGTCCTAGTATGCTTGATGGAGGCTTGGTTGATATTTAGTTTTGGCTTGGTTAGAGATGTTTAGGGATGAGTATGGTGATTTTATCATGTTCAAGGGTTCCTATCATAAGTCAATAATGGTTTGAATACTTATGTGCATAAGTGTAATTCACTTGGTTCATCATTATTCTCATCTAGATATTTTGTGTCTAAAAGAAGAAAATCTGAGTAGGAAATTTGATGATGTCACCATTGCCACATGTAGATGAATCAGGGGGAGTTGGTCATATGGTTGTGATCACATTATTCCCTAGTTTACATGCACAAATCTCAATTATAGTGATGAAAAGTGACAAAAGATATGCAAGTGCAAAGTTGGGCTCTCGGTCATTTTGATAGTATTCTCCCATATTTAGCCAGATTTACAATATGGTAAGAAAAGTTGAGTAAGAATTTTAGTGATGACATATCTCACACGTGTGGACATTTCATGATAATTTGATTATATGGTTTGTTTATCTTTATGCATAGTTAATATGTGCACAATTTTAGGTCCATCATTGAATCATGACAAAAGCTATGCATGTGCAATACTGGTCATTCCAAATAGTTATTAACATAGTTGACTCTATGAACAAAAAAAATTGAGTGAGCATTTTGATGTCATTATATCTCCACATGTGATAATTATAAGAAAATATTGACACATGGTTGTATTATCCTATGGGATGATATCATATGGTCCAAATTTTAGAAGATGTTCTTGATCGAAGAAAAAAATAGAGGTGCAAAGCTGGACTTCTAGGCAGATAAGCAACGATCCCTATACTTAGTCATTTTTGCACAATGGTAAAGATTAGGACAAAATAGAGATCCAATAGTGCATGGGAGTATGTACATAAATACCTATGGTGAAAAAAAAGTCAAATAGGTCAAAGTGTTTGTTGGTTAATATAGATAAATATCAAGCTTATTCTAAGATCGAATTGTGTGTAGGTGTTCATACAAATCAAGATCAATGGCGCATGTTGATTGAAATGAGGATAAGTGTATAATATTTAATGTTGAGTAGAGAAAAATATTGAGATTATTCTAAGGATCAATGGTCAGTGGGTTTTTTAATAATTGATATCAATGGTACACATTAAATTCAAGAGGTCAAAGTGATAATTGTTTAGCATTACTAACTATTGAGCTACATACAAAAAATCAACAATGTGTATTGAGTCAAAGTTAATAGATTAAAAGAGATGAGGTCAACTAATTTGAAGATTAACATTTGGTAATTGACACAATATGTGTTAAATTTATAATAAGATAAATGGTGCATGATCAATATGAATATGTGATAACATGATATGTGAGCATATTGTCTAAAGTTTAACTATGACCGTTTGAATTGAAATACTTGAATTTAATGAAAGAAAGACCAGTGTCTAGTTTTTAGACCATAACGTTTGATCCAAATAGAATTTAATAATGGTGTAAAAATAAAACTTGTATATGAATCTAATTCACATACAAAAATATAAATAAAAAGGTTTCAAATTTTTTACAAGCAAAGATATTTAGCTCCAAATTTGACTGTGTGTTCAGCTATGTTCTACAAGAAACCTAAGAAGGGTACTTGAGATCATTATGATGTTGTTTCAATGTTTAATGATGAATTTGATATTGGATCATGTTTTATACTCCATGAGGATCATTTATGTGCATTATTAAGTATTTACTAATCATAATCAGTATGAGCAATGGTTTAGAAGTCAATTGTGTGTTCATTCATGGTGACTATATGCATAAAATGTTGTTTGAGTAAATTATGATTAAGAAAAAGAGAACTATGATGGTTTTAAACACTTAAGTGGGACCTATAGATCATGTTTAATATTTCCATTCATTTTTAAATGGTCATATGTTCTTAGTTCGCTTTGATAAGTGTCAACGAGTGAATGGGTCTTTATAGGACCTAAAAGGTGACTTGGGATTATTTGAAAGTATGTTGTGCTTAAGTGTTACCCATGATCAATGACTTAAGGGTGAATGAATATGTTTTGTATGATATTAAATATTTTGATCTTGTTAATTCATGATTTTTCTATAAATAGTGAATCCAAATGTGTTAGTTTCTAGACTTTTGTGAAGGCTTTGTGATACAAGTAAAAGGTGTATGTGAGAATTATGAAACCAAGGAAAGGTATAGTGACAAGTTGTTGAGTTAATGAATAGAGTAGATTAATTACTATGTTTATGAGATATATCTAAAATTTATAATTTCTAAATATTTCTCTTATAGTTTAAAGATATGTGAAGAGATCTAAGTGTGCATATGAGGATAGTTTGAGTGAAGGAGAGAGATTATGGCATGCTTATGTGAGAGGCCTATATGGGATAGAGAGAGATTTATTGAAGTGGTTATATAATTATATATCCATAATAAAGTGTTAAATACATCATTTATAAGGTGTATGTGTTTAAAGGAGGGCCTAAAGGACTTGATCTTCCTCAGGGGCGGTTGCTTCTTGTGAAATAAGTTTTTCACTAAAGGTGTTTGGTTAGGAGGATATGATCAAGGTTTGCTAGTCTAAAGGAGTTGATTAGTATTATATTTTTTAATTTATTATAGTATAATTAATCCATGTGTTTCAATCTTGATATTGGGTTTTATTCCTCATGAGGGTTTCCCATAGGAACTATGTGTTATGTGTTTGATCTTGTGTATGCATTAAATGAATGATTTTTATTGTTAATATTGCTTGATCAAGTTGATATATGTTGGATTTTTAAATAGTTTGAAAGGATTAAAATTGAGATTGAAATAACTAGGCTCATCCCCCCTCTCAGTGATTATACCTTTAATAATTGGTATCAGATCAGGTCCTTTGGTAAAGGCTTCATAGCTTAAAGGTGATCCAATGTACACTATGGGTATCATAAGGGAGGTTTTTTTACTAAGAAAGAACCAATGTCCAATGGATCCAATTATGTTTTTTGGATTGAAATTATGACATAAATTATTTCCCTAGGGTTTGATGTATGACAATCTATTGTGAATGGTTATGTTGTTTCTACTGCTCCTCCATATAGTGATACATATAATAAACTATTTAAGAATAATTCTAAGGTAATGAATGTCATCACCTAAGTATTAAAAAAAAATTACCAAGGTAATCCATTGAAAATATGCTAAAGATATATGGGAAAAAATGTAGATCATTTATAAATGAGATTTAAAGGTCAAGCTTGCTAAGTTACAGACTCACAAAAGGAAATTTAAAAGTCTCAATATTAAGGAATAATATTCTATGTCATCCTTTCTATAGAGATTTTATGAGATTATGAACATAATTAGAGGTCTTAGAGAGAACCTTAAAGAGGATAATATTGTTCAAAATGTATTAAGGTCTATATCCCTCAATTTTGATCCAAAAGTATCTTCCATAGAAGAAAGTCATGATCTTACTTAATTGATGATGGATCAATTGCATGGCACCCTTATTTCTTATCAGATGTTGAATAATGATTATATATCACCAAGGAAGGAAGTAAAATTCAAGATAGAAATAAAGCCAAAGAACAAGTTCCAAGGTAAGAAACCCAAGGAGGATGACATTTCTAATATTGATGAGGATGAATTCATTGATTTGATTTCAAGGAAATTGAGAATAGGTTTAGGAAAGTATAAAGGTAAACTACTCCTCAAATGATTCAATTTTGATGAGAAAGGACATTTTGATAACAAATTACCTAATAAGTATAAAAAAGATGATGATGAAGAATATGATCAAGGTCATGATGATGGAAATATATCATTTAGGTCTAATAAAATAAAAAAATGTTTCAAAAAGTTTGACAATAAGAAGTACTTCAATGACAAGAAGAGTCACCCAAGAAGATTGTATCTCATCAAATGAGAGTGAAGTCAGTGACTCAAACTATGATCACAAATATGATGGTCCTATTGAAGATCAATATCTATTCATGGCTAAGGAATGTAGTTGATCACATCAAAAGGGGTCTACTTGGAGTGATTACGATTATGTTAAAGATTAGGTGGACTATGAGATTGCATTGAAAAATGCTATTAAAGAAATAAATATTTAGAATATTATCAATAAGAGGATGAAATATAAACTAAAAGACTATGAGGATCAATTCAATGTATTTAAGGGAATAATGAATGAAGATGCCAATGAACATGAATGTATAGTCAAGCATCTTAGTTGTCAATTAGAAATCATGTCTACAATCCTAAAAGATAAGAAGATGATTGCTCAAGGTATGCTTATGAGATTGTATCCTTTATATATGAGTTAGGTAAGTTTGAAAACAAGGTGAAATAATTTTTCAAGTTTTATTAGAGTTATAATGATTTGGATAATCTCATAAATAGTCAAAATTTTGCTAGTAACAAATCTAGATTGCATTTTAATGAAGAGCCCAACGTTACTTCTCAAGTTGACATGAATGTCAATAAGAGCAAGATGGATCAGCCTTTGAAGATAAATCATCATATAAGGAATGAAGGTGCTGGTAGAATGAATACAAATCATATTAGATAGCCAAATTCCATGAGGTATACAAGTTTCAATGGTTACTATTACACATGTAACCAATCTAGTCATAGGGATAGAGAATGCAAGAGACATGTTAGAAATTAATTTAATTGGAACTATTATGAGGGTAATTAGTCAAGATGTGTGATAAATTTTGATTGTTTCAACATCATAATATGGGACACTTCACAAAACATTATCCATTTAAGGTAAGGTAAGTATAGTTAACAAGAGATATTGAGTGTTACGATTGTTATGAACTAGGATACAATGAAATATTTTGTCCAAATATAGTAAGATAGAATGAACTTCTTGAAAAAGGTATGATGTGATTCAAGTGTCAAAAGAGAGGTCACATTGCTAGATTCTATAAGCAAAGGCCTATAAGTCATAATAGGTTTAATCAGGCTCTTAGAGAGCAAGGAAGAAGGTTAATCAACTCATGGAAGCGAAAGGTGGTATGTATGAATCATGATGAGACTACAAGTCTAAGTAATATTTTTAATATGGTGGATAATGCTTTAAAATTTGAAAAGTGCCAAGGGCTCTCATTGTCTGCTCATGTTGAGAATGAATAGACCAATCTCAAGGAAATGATCAAGGTGATGGTCAAGGCATGTTCTGAGATGTGTATGGATCCAAGTGAACATCCTAAAGTTATTGAGAAAGTATTATTTAGAGTACATAAATTATCTATGCCTAATGATGAGGTTTCAATATACAAGGTTGATTCGTGTGTCAATATTCCATAGTTGTTTCATGTTTGTCAATTCTATCTTAGGAGAGAAGGAGAGTGATATAGAAAAGGAACTAGTTGTCATAGTTAAAAATAAAGAGAAGAAGAACAAGAGCAATAAGTCTTATAGCTATATGAGGATTGTAGTGGTTACTGAGGAGATGTGGGTCACTGCTAGATTCACTTTGTTTTAGACCATTATGGTATAAAAGATGTTTCTATCTATGGTTCTTAAGAGACTCATTTTAGTGGAGAAGCATGTATTGTTGTGGTATTCTTTAGAAGGTCCTAAAAGTCTAGAGATGAGTGTTTTCAGTTGGATCAGGTATGTCTAAATGGAAGAGATGTTTTGGTGATTTTAGAGTGATGTCATATCTTTATATGGTTAGTGTGTGGGGTCAGATTGAATATTTTAAGGGCCAAAATGGGCTTTATGGTTTTTTAAGATGATATGTTTTCATATAAAGGTCATTTGACCTTATTTTAGCATCTTTAGGTGGTTTTATGGTTTGAAGGTATGTTGAAGTCAAATTGGCTATTTTATTTGCTCTTGGGTTTTTGAGTTTTGCTTAAGAGTATGTAAATCCTAAAATGGGTTATAGGATGTATGGGTTACCAAAGATGTGGAATCTCAAAACTAGTTCCAAAAGTGTGTAATAGTTGTCTCTAGGTGTGAGAAGTTTTTAAAGTGTATGTTGGTTAGAAAGTATTGGTTTGACCTTATTTGTTTTGAGATACTAGGGTTTTGGGATATGCTATAAAATTGGTTTTTCTTATGATATGAGTTATAAGCATTATTAATTGGTTTAATGGTCTAAATGGGTTATCAAATCAAGCTTCACATAGATTTGAAGGTTTATGGTTCTCAAGTTATTCAAGTTTTTGACAAGTTGGAAGCCTAATTGGGTATTTGGTTTGTGAAGGAAGTCTATTTTAGAAGATGATCTAGGTCATTAAAATTGGTGTGCTTTAGGGGGAATATGAGAGTGATCTAGATATGAAGTTTTAGGTTTTGATTATGTGTCTATAAAATTTGTGGGCTTTGCAAGTTCCAGGTAGGGCTACAAAGAGATTATACATGACTAGTAAGAATAAGAGTGATTTTTGTTCTATTTCTCCAAAAGAGCAAGGGATGAGTATTTCAAGGTGATTTTTTAGGCTATTTTATAGCATTTTTTATATTTGGTGTGTGGAAATAAGTTATATTGTTTTTCTTGGAGGTGGTTTAAGAGAGAAGGATAATAATCATTGATGGTGGTTCCTCATGATGTATAATGATCTAAAGATGCTCAAGTGATGAAATGGATAAAAATTCTTAGGGGGAGTCCCTATAAGATGTTTCTTCATTATTTTTGTTAGATGTTAGTTTTTTTTGTGTGTTCTTTATTCATTGGTTATATTGATTGGTTGAAGAGAGTATTGGCATGAAGTAAGAGGTTATTGTCAAGACAATAAGAGGTAGGATCAAGGTAAGGGGGAGTTTGTATCATCTTTATAAGGTGGTCATATCATATTTTGTGGTCTTTTTAGGTCCTCAAGATCAATTGGTTTCCACTTTGTCATTATTTTGAAGGGGGAGAAAGTTCCTATTGTGAGTGTGCTTGAAGAGAGAGAACGATGGTGAGCTATATATTGTTATATGATGGTTTATAACATCAATGAAAAATGAGGAGATTATTGGAGAGTTTTCAATGATGTCATAGTGATGTCATATAAGTGTCCAAATGAATGGATTAAGTGCCTTGATAGTCTAAGTGACAATGACAAAGTATGTAATGTGTTTGTCCTAGTATGCTTGAAGGAGGCTTGGTTGATCTTCAGTTTTAGCTTGGTTAGAGATGTTTAGGGATGATTATGTTGATTTAATAATGTGAAATTGGAATTATTATAATTTAATAATGGTTTGAGTGCTTAAATTCATAAGTGAAATTCACCCAGTTCATCATTGTTCTCATCTAGACATTTTAGGTCTAATGGAAAAAAATCTGAGTAAGAAGTTTGATGATGTCATCATTTCCATGTGTGGATGAGTTAGGGGGATTTGGTAATATATTTTTTATCACATTAGTCCCTAGTTTCTATGTGAAAAGTCTCAAGTCTAGTGATGAATCATGATAAAATATATGTAAGTGCAAAGTTGTGCTCTCAAGCATTTTGATAGTATTTTCCCATAGGCAAATTTGTAATATGGTAAGAAAAGTTGAGTAATCATTTTGGTGATGACATATCTCACACATGTGGATGTTTCAAGATAATTTGATCATATGGGTTTATTAATATTTTTGCCTATTTAATATGTAAATTTTTTTAGGTATAATGTTGAAGCATGACAAAAGCTATGCATGTGAAAAGTTGGCCTTTCCAAATAGTTCTTGACATAGTTGGCTCTGTGAATATAAAAAAATTAGTGATCATTTTAGTGTCATTATATCTCACACATGTGAGGGTTATGAGATTATATTGACACATTTTTGGATTTTCCTATGTGAGAAGATCATATGGTCCAAATTTTAGAACATGCATTTGAGTGAAGCAAAAGATATGGAGGAGCAAAGTTGGCCTTCCAAGAAGATAAGAAATGGTCCCTATACTTAGTCATTTTTTCAAAATTTTAAAGATCAAGACCAAATGGAGATCCAATGGTGCACATGAGTTCATATATATATATATATATATATATATATATATATATATATATATATATATATATATATATATAATATATATATATATATATATATATATATATAGTGAAAAGCAAGTCAAATAGGTTAAATTTTTCATTTGTTAATAAAGATAAATATTGATCTTCTTCTAAGATCTAACAATGTACAGGTGTTCATACAGATAAAGATCAGTGGTACGTGTTGATTCAAATGAGGAAAAGTGTTCAATGTTTAATGTTGAGTAGAGATAAAGATTGAGATCATTCCAAGGATCGATGGTGATTGGGTTTTTGCACTGATAAATATCAATGATTCAAATTAAAGTCAAAGAGGTCAAATTAACATCTATTTAGCATTGCTAAATACTGAGCTACATATAGAAGATCAACATTGCACATTGAGTCAAAGTTTCCAAATTACATGAGATGAGGTCAATTAATTCAAAGATTAACATTTGGGCATTGGTACACTATGTGTTAAAGGTTGAATAATATTGATGTTTCATGATCAATTTGAATATGTGAGAACATGAGATGTGATCATATTATTTGAATTTTAATTGTAACTATTTGAATTCAAATATTTGAATTTAACAAAGGAAAGACTAGTGTCTTGTTTTTGGACCATAACTTTTAATTCAAGTAGAATTTGATCATGGTGTAAAAAATTGAACTTGTAGAGGAATTAAAGGTTCATATGAAAATATAAATCTGAATTCTGAAAATGTGTATAAACAAAGATATTGAGCTCCAAAGGTTACTATGTTTGATTGTGTTCTGCAAGTAACCCAAAAAGGGTAATTGAGCTTGTTCTAATGTTGTTCAATGTTTAATATGAATTAAATATTGGATAATGTTTTAAAATCCATTATTGAACAATCATATGTAGTATGAACAAAGGTTTAGAAGTTGATTGTGTGTTCATTCATGGTGATTGTATTCACAAAATGTTGTTTGAGTGAATTATGCTTAAGTATAAGGGTGATATGATGGTTATGGACACTTAAGGGGGACCTATAGATCATTTTGAATGATTTAATTCATTTGAAAATGGTCCTATGTTCTTATTTTTATTAGAGAAGTATCAAAGAGGTGAATGGGTCTTCATAGGACCTAAAAGGTGACTTGGGCTTATTTGAAAGTATGTTGTGCTTAAGTGTGACCCATGTTAAATGACTTAAGGGTGAAGGCATGTGTTGTGGCTGATAATAAATATTTTTATCTTTTTAATTCATGATTTCTCTATAAATGGTGAAACAAAATGTGCTAATTTCTAGACTTTTGTGAAGACTTTATGAGACAAGTCCAAGGTGTATGTGAGAATTATGGAGCAAAGGATAGGAAGATTGCCTAGTTTATGAGTTAATGAGTAGATCAGATTGAATACTATGTGTATTAATTTTATCTCATATTTATTATATCCAAATAGTGATCTTGTAATTTGAGGATATGCAAAGAGGTTCAAGTGTGCATATGAGGATAGTTTGCATGAAGGAGAGAGATTGTGGCATGCCTATGCAAGAGGCCTATATTAGAGAGAGAGAGAGAGAGAGAGAGAGAGAGAGAGAGAGAGAGAGAGAGAGAGAGAGAGAGAGAGAGAGAGAGAGAGAGAGAGAGAGAGAGAGAGAGAGAGAGAGAGAGAGTTTTTACGGGTTATATAATCAAAGATCCATAATTAGGTGTTTAATAAATCAGTTCTAAGGTTGAGGTGTTTAAACTAGGGTCTAAAGGACTCTATCTTTCTTAATGGTTAGATACTCCTTGTGAAATAGGTGCTTCACTAAAGGCCTTTGGTCAGGAAGATATGATCAAGGATTAATTTTATAAAGGAGTTGATTAGTAATTTTTTTTTAATTTCTTATATTATACATAGTCCATGTCTTACAAGATTGAGTGTGGGTTATATTCCCCATGAGTGTTTCTCATAAGAACTATGTGTTATGTGTTTGCTCTTGTGTATGCATTGAATGAATGATCTCTCTTGTTAATGTTGCTTGATCATGTTGATATATGATGATTTTTCAAATAATTTTAAAGGATTGGAATTTATATTGAAATAGATAGGATCACTAATTTCTCCCCCTTTTCAGTGATTTTACCTTTAACATAAACCTTTTCCATTCCACCCTAGATAAAAATTTCCAAATGTTTACATACTAAGGTTATTATCTAGTGTCTATGTTGACCTTTTCATGATAAATGGTTCACTTAAGCTCTTCATGAAGCTTATTTTTTAATGTACTTTTCAACTTTTTTAATAACTTTTCATTTGAGATTAGGCCGTTTGGAATACTATTTTGCTTAAATTTGATGACTTTGTCATCCTTTATATTACTTTATACCTTGTAATAATGATTACCTCTAGTCTTGGTTATAATAATACCTTCAATGGATTCACAATGAGATTATTTATATTCTAAATAACTTCCTTCAAAATACACATTTTTAATTTGTTATCCTTTTAAAACAATCCAAGAATCCAATCATCACTATTTAACACTTCCCAATTCTCTATGTTATTGGGTACACATGGCCAATAAAATAATTCCTAGTGTGTACCTATATTTACTTATTAATGGAAATAGAACCAAGATGGATGAAGATACATATAATGTATCCACTCTAGTGGTTTATCCCCTCAAAATTATGGTAATATATAAATCTTTGAAAACATTGATATAGTAATATACCTTGTTTATGTAATCCCTCTATCAATTTTTTTCCACTTTATGTTAACTATAATATTTTCATCTACATGAGCTATAAGATTATTTATTCCCTTATATTTATGCATTTGATGTCCCAAAATAAACACCTCATAATTAGTTATAATATTGTATATTAAAAATATAGTTTATATGAGAATGGAAATAAATCATTCTAAGGGGATATTAAAATGAATCTAGCACCTAAACCTAAAGAGTAAAAATTATCATCAAAATCTAAGGTCCATATTTATTTTGTCTCCTTATATGATTTAATTATTATACATGACTTACTTCATCATCATCATATATGTGTTAAGGCTTGTTTCCTCAGATAATGTTTGCACATTGGTCCTAGACTTTTTTTTCTTAATGTAATCATATTTTTATCTCAAGTATAAAATTTTATCTAATTAACTTGATCAAAACCATAATATGAGACCAATAAAGATAATTCTCACAAGAAATATTTTTTCAAAAGCTACTTCTTAAAAAAAAGTTGTAGTTGGGGGGAATTTATGATACTAATATAATCATTTTATCCCCCTTATGTTGGAAGGTTACTATATCTACTTGGGCATATAGATAATGTTTTTTGATTCCATGGATTAAAATTTTCCAAATGTTTTGGTACATGTTATCCCTAAGGTGTGTTCCACCTTGACTATAATCACACTATTTGAATTTATAGATTCAATAATATATCTACTCAAATGGAACATTCCAATTATTAAAGAGATGTAGAAAGGATCAAGGATCTCACTATTATGGGTAAATATGGCCATGTTATTATATGGAGTAGAGATAGTAGGGATATAAATTATAACTCAATAATATGCTTAAAATGTACTAGGACTACCTCCTAAGATGAACTTGACTAACTTGTCAAGTATGTCTATATTTGATTTGAGGTATTCAGTTTTGGAGACTTTAATCCTCATATTGTTTATGTGTTCAATGATATCTAAAACAAGAGGGACATATGGAAGTTGAATTTTCATAAATTGGGGAATTATATGAATAAATATACTCACATTATTATCATAATGTTTGTATTTGACTTGTTTTAGCAATGGCATACCCCTATTGAGGATGTATCTATAATGAAGCATTTTTGGGAGATTAATATTATTTCCTTTCTCTTTATCCTTTTTTAATATAATAATTTGCTTAATGAGATAACTTCAAATTATCAAAATAATTATTTTTATATATTATTAATATTAAATAGGTGTGACTATTCATATCTTTTACTATTTCATAATTTTATTCATACTCAAAGTAACCCATTGTAAAGTTACCATAAAGTTCCCAAATTTTTAATATTTGAGGTGCTCGAATAAAATTCATATAATGAATTAATAATGGTGAAAATTTGAATCAAACTCACTGTAAATGGTATGTTATATGTTATATATTCTTGGTCTTGGGATATTCATTCAAAAAATAGAAATAAAAATAGAAGGGTCTCATATCTCACATATTAAACTTGATAGGCATATAATTCCTAGGAAATCATCTCTTTGTTCCAAATGAGAAATTACATATTATAGAAGAATAAAATTATATAAACATAGGGGAAATAAATAAAATTAAACTACAAATTTCCAAAATAAAATGAAATTATACCGTACTTTTCATGATGTAGCTTGTTGTGGCTCATGTTTTTTTTTAGTTTTATCCATGTTGCTCATATCTCCTCTACATACTTAACCTACTCAAGGTGAATTTAGCCACCTAATAATATTATTAAAAAATAAATGATATTTATTTTTTAATTATTAAATTATGGTTGGATTCATTATTTCATTTTAATATATTTTATTTTTGAATTCATGAGTTTGTAATAAACCATGGGCTAGCAATTTTTTTCAACAACATTTTCCTATCTCATTTCATAAAATATATGGATTATTTTGAAATATTGTTTGCTTATTTTGAAATTTCATGGTATAATATATTTAAATAGTGGGGTGAGACTTATTTTTATTAACCCCATATTTTTCAAAAAGTTATGACATGATTAGTGCTGCCATATGGTGACTTTTATTATAATGTTTAAATCTATTGGCAGGGGCAACCTATTTGCAATAGCTTGAATGATCACTTTTTTATGTATGTGAATATGAGATATTTATGAATTTAATTTTTTTCATTAATTAAAACACATTTAATATATGGTGTAAAATAATATGTATTTTGTCAGTAATGTCGTATTCATAAAATCACTATGGTGGCACAAAATTGTATTTCAATTTGTGTACTTTTGATTGTTATAAATATGAATTCAATCATTGTTTAGAAATAAGTTGTTTTACCCTAAAACCCCATTTTTATACATTAAGAAATTGGGACCCAATTTTTTTAGAATATTTTTTTTGATTTTGAGCTCCCTTATTTTATGCGTTTTATGAAAAATCTAGGAAAAGATCATGATTTGGCCTTTTATACTTTGGCAAGATGGCATTGATATTATGTTTTCATAGACTAAATATTTTGTTGCAGACTTAAGTTTTCATGGACTATCCTTGATATATTCTTGGGACTTATTCTTTTGGGGATTATACAAATAGTCTTTTTGGTCTTATGTGCTAGACTTATCCTATCTATCCTTTTTAGGCTTTTTTACCATGTATGAATTCTTGTGGACTTATTTTTATCATAAAAAATTGTTGCAGACATTTTGTCCAAAACAATTCCTCTTATGGAATTCATCTATGGGTTTTTTTTTACCATTGGTATTTTTCTCGATGTAATTGACATTGCCCCTTTAGCCTCTATAAGGTAAATCCTTAAGGACTTATGTCATGGACAAATTCCCTAAAAAGTAAGCCCTTTGGATCATTTCAAAATTACCCTTTGGTATTTTGGAATTACCCTTTAGAACTTTTGAAATGCCTTGTTTAACTTGCCAACCTACCCTTTGGGTTTTTTCAATTATCCTTAAACCTTTTTTTTTGGCCATTTCTCTTGATATAATTCATTTAAGACTTTTACAATTGCCCTTTCGGCCCTCCTCACTTTTCCCTTGAGACTTTTGTCTTGCACCCTTTGCCTTTTGCTTGGGACATTTTTTTGTAGACACCTTCTCTAAGCAAATTTAATTACTTAAAACATTTTAATCCTAGAGAATTGGATCTTTAGGAGAATTTTTTTTGGACATTTTATCTAAAACATTTCCCCTAATGGAATTCTTTTGGGACTTTTGAATAGAACCTTTACCTCCAACTTATCCTTCAAAAGTTTTATTAAGGATACATACCCTTTAGACTTTCTGAACATACCCTTTAGCCTTTTGAAAGTGCCCTTTGAGACTTTTGTAGTTACCCTTTAGGACTTTTTTAAAGGCCCCTTTCCCATCAATGTACCCTATGAAGTTTACCTTTTAGGGATTTTTTTCCATGAAGTAGACCCTTCATCCCTTTTAAACCATGCCTTTTTTGGACTTTTGTGTTGATATTTTTTCCCTATGAGTCTGCCCTTCGAGACTTTTGTCCCAGGATAATTCCTTAAAACTTTGTGTGTTGGACATTTTTGTCCAATGCAAAAAGTCCTAAAATAATTCCCTCAAAGGGCACATGGCCTTTAGACTTCTTAAACCTACCCTTCATATATTTTGAAAGTGACTTTTTCATCATTTTGATGTGGCTACTTACCCTTTGGAAATTTTTTAAAATGACCTTTTTAACCCTTTTGAAGTGGCCCACATTGCCCTTCAAGACATTTATTTTGGACCTTTTGTCTTAGACTTAGCCTTCAATATTTTTATCCCAGTCCTTTTTCCGTTCGACCAATTCCTGTGGGAATTTTATTATAGCCCTTTTTTCTTTCAACTATCCTTTAGACATTTTTTTCCAAGAGAATTGACCCTTCAGGAGAATTATTGTGGAAATTTTGTCCAAAACAAATCCCCTACATAGAAGCTCATAACAACTCTCCCATAATAATTGTCCCAAAACAAATACTATATTTTTAAGCAACACCTTTGGTTAGAGATCATTTTATTATGTTTTGAGATTAATTAAATATATTATCCTAGGTCCAAATCACATTTTATTAATACTAAGACCTTAGGCAAAATGTTCATGTACAGTCCTATTCTACATATTTTATAAAAGAATTGTGCTAAGTTGTTTTTTATGCTTAGAAGAAAAGGAAGTCCCAAGGAAATTACACATGTCAAGTTGATGATATTTAATTTGATAGTTGTGTATATTCCATTGACAATCATGAGCATTTTATTTGATAGTCACACAAACATCAAATTTAACATCGCCAATGTGTTTAACTTTTGACATTAAAATTTATAATCATGCATACATCATTTGATGGTCACGATGACATCATTTTATGGTCATGTGAATGTCAATTTTAACCTCAACAATGGCTAATTTATGGAATCAAATTTGACAGTCCCACAAATGTCATTCAATGGTCACAAGGATGTCATTTGATGGTTGTGATAACTATTTGAGTATTCTTTATGATTTTTTAATGTGAATCTAATTAGCTACAAAAAAAAGTATATGTAAGGTTTAGAGTTACCTAGAGATGAAGGTTGGTTGCACACCATTGATCAAGATTTGTGAGAAATCTTCTTCAGATAGGGAGGAATGACCTGCAATATAACACACCTAAACAAAAATTTATTAATAGATAAATGAGTGGGTTGCTTGGTTATAAACTATTCCTGAGAAGTAACACACTTTCTTAGATGGATGTCAACCCACTGTTTAACATTCAAGTTTATAAATAAACATGAAATTATAAAGATATAGATTACAAGATATAAATAATGTAAAAGATAATTTGATAAAGATAAATGATTATGGATTATTCAAGATAATAGATAAAATATACAACATAATAGATTTAGGTATAAACAACACCAACATACAACTCAATAAAGATTAGATAAATATGGACTATCTATGATTAAGAGATAAGATAAATGGATTATTTAAGGACAATATATATAAATGATTTGTTAAGTTTTAGTAATAGATATCAAAATATTAAGAGAGATATTTATAAAACATAATAAAGATTTAATAAATCCTGAAACAAACTATTTTAAGAGGATTTTTATAGTTTGACAAGGATCAATGACGATCCTAAAAGATTGGCATTGATTCGACAAGATCAACATTGATTCAGATAAATTGATGTCAATTCTGTGTAAAAGTACTAAACTATGAATAGACTATAATGACTACCTAGAAAATTGATAAAATAATAAAAACTAAATGTAAAACAAACACAAATAGACATAGAAGATAAAATACTTAAAATATAAATAAATTTAAAATAAATAATTACCTTTAATGCTTAAAAATGAACTTGACAAGATGAGTGAGAGATCTTCAAATTTTTTTGATAAAATCTCCAACAAAAATTTCACAAGATAGTAGATTGTTGATAAAGTCCATACGTAAGTTGTAATGAGATTTTAATAGTATTTTAGGTTCCAAAAGTGTAGTCATGTTTCCTTTTTGAGTCATGGAGGTATGTTGTATATAAATGTATTGACATCAATTCTAACCAATCGGCATCGATCACAAAGGATCAATGTTGATTTACCAAAAATGCGTAAAGCTGAATGAAAATCCATTCTAATGGGTTGACACAAGGTAAATGAGGTTCAAAACAACTTTCAAGGTTGTTCAGATTGTTCTAACCATGGGATTAGTTTGTTAGGTGGTTTATTATGTTTTAGTTTTTTGAATTTTGATTATTTAAAAGATTTTAGATGGCTAGGGATACTAAATAGTAATTAATAGGATTAATTACCATGGGTAAAAAGGGGCTATATACATGAAATAAACCTTTAAGTATAAGTTGACATTTAATTATGGATATTTAGTTTATTATATTTTAAGTTACATTTTATGTGTATAATTTTAAGATGCTTGAGAGGGGTTTCAAACCTCTAAGAGTTAAGATGCAAAATATATATTTTTGGAGGTTTCTACCACATTTCAGACTTACCTTATTTCAAGATTTCAAGTTGTGGTATAGATTTCTAGCATTTACATTTAATTTTTAAATAAATAGCCTAAAAGATGGAAAAATAGGGAGAAGGTGCTAAATTATATAATCTACAATAACATCAAATTTAATCTCATGAAGTACCTTTTTGGATTCAAATTAAGATCCTATCATGTAGACTTACTCGATCCCATTTGATCAAATGATGTGAGAGAAAGTTGAAATGTCCAAGCTTCATGAGAGTGACAAGTGTTGCCATCATATGAACCTAGTAGATAGATCTAATAAACCATGTTAAAATAGAAAAAGTAGATGTGATGATACAAGATCAAAATAGACTTTTCAAAGGTCCTATAACTAACAAATAAGTGGCAAGTGGCATGCTCACATTACATCTTGTAAAGGATCGATGGTACAAGTCTTATGTGGAGTTTTCAAAGGTATTAAACCCAATTAGATGTTGACATGTGTCACATTTCAAAATCTAGGAAGGCATTATGGATAAGATACTTAGTTTGTTGGACACTCAAACTATATCTATAGATATTAGATCTCATAGTTGTGTTGAAGTATGAAAATTCATGTCTTAATTTGAATCACAAATATAAAAGTGAAAATATATATTTTATAAAAGGTAAAAATGAGCATGTGATGAATAGTTTAAATTAGTCACAACTAACAATAGTGTCACTAGATCTTAAATATTGGTGAAGTTATTTTCGTACTTCATGCATATGTCTAAGTTTTATTTGAAAGCAATTAATTTGAAATATTGCGAAGTTATTCTCATAACCTATTAAGATAGATATGTGTAGTTTTGGTAATGATGCATTTATTTCTAGTTTACATATAATTTGAGCTATAACTGTAAAAGATTGCTTCTATCTTTATACACATGCACATGTTGCATAAGTTTTGGAAAATGCTATTTTAAATGGATAACTACAAATATACTCTTATACAATTTTAGACCATAGTTAGAGCTACATATTATAACTATCACATGTAATGACCTTGCATGAACTTGGAGGATGAGGTGACCCCTTCCCCAAGTCTATACAAATAATTGTAATCCAATTTGGATTTTTGTCAGAGAATTTTTGAATTTAGGAGCAACATTTATTTTGATCATTAGTGAATGTGTTTGTGTATTTTATTTCCATTTTTTGTGTAATTATTTATTACTATAATTGGTTGTATGTTTCAATAATCTCTAGTGTGCAAAATCTATGAATAGATTCTTTATTATTTAGATTAATTTACTAATATGTATATGTGTAACAACTACTAAAGGATTGGTAAATATATTGGTTAAGATAGTCAAGTTTAAATTGATTCATAATTCTAATTGTGTATGATTAATTTATAGGATGTAGTTTCCAATGCATGTGTAATATATTCCTTAGATACTTCACTAGCCCAAGCCATAATCTTCTTTTTAAGGGTGTGTAACAGCTACCCTAAAAGGAGTAACCTGTATTTAAGGCTTGTGAATTTCCTATGTCTTTATCTCCTTAAACTTATTAGTTGTGTCTATGTGTGAAATTGTTGCTACCAAAAAGCATAGGTTTTAATAGTACTTGTCCTTCTAGAAACCCCTCAGTGGAGTAGTTCCTAAAAACCATAGAAACTTTAACTTTTTCCTTACCTTTCTCTCCATTTTGAGTTTGTTTTAAGATTTCCCACTCTAGATTAGCAACCAACCACCCATCCAAATCATGTATATATTCACTACCCTTATTAAAACCATACCTCCATCCAAAATCCTTATCAATAATCTACATACCCTACCCATTATTCCATCAATAGGTTGAAATAAAATGTATACTTGCAACTCATGCCCTAGAGTGGAGTTTACCTCCATCAAGATCCTAAAATGTTATAGGCTACCTTATTATGGCTATAGTGTGCATAAAACCCCACACTAACAATTAATTGGTGATATAAGGAGGGCCAACATCTTAGATATTAGTAATTATCCTTTACATAGAGTTTCACTATAGTCACTAAAGAGAGTGACCAGATCTAATTCCTAGGTTAGTTTATTAGTCTCACCCTTGTCAAATCATAGGAGACCTAGAAATATGCCAATAGCCCTAGTCAAGAATAATACCCTTCTAATAGGGAACCCCTTGCTTTTAAGGAACCCTTTGCCTATTAATCAGCCAATGGCTCAATAATATCCCTAGTTGGTTGGATCTTCTATCACCATCCCAAGAGACATGCATGATTTTCGCTAGAATCCCAAAACATAATTATTATCCTTTTCTCCTTTAAGAGCAAGGAAAATAGAGGAAGATATCAAATCAATTAAAGTTACTTAAGGCTAATTAATGTCATATATGAGGATGTTTTATGTATATTATTCACTTTTACTTTGATAGATGCTAATTATGATTGGTATTTAAATCTAACAAAAAATCCCTTCACTTCTTGGGATGAATGTAAGTAACTTTTATTGCGTGGTTTGGATAGATCACTAATATTGGTTTGGTATACTATCACTTCACTAACATGAAGAGGGAACCTAATAAGCCCATTCATGATTTTAATGCAAAATGGTAGAATATGTATAATTAGTTGACCCCATTATACAAACTATAGGTAGCACTAGCAATGGAGATGTATAAGAATGCCTTGGACCCTATCACTATTGTGTTATTGAGAAGAGAAATTGTGGATAACACTTTGGTGTTACCATTTGAAGAGGCTATCACCATATATAGGAAACTCAATCCTTGGATTCCTAGAGCACCTAATGTCAACAATGTTTTTCCATCACTAAATCTAGTTCACATGTAAGGTAAAATGTTTGGGTATTCAATTAGAACTAATTGCACATGTTGTCTCTATTGATGTAGACAACATAGTCAAATTTTTAGCTACCTAAATAATCATTTGATGGGTAATGGTTACTAATAGATCCAGTAAGTGGATACAATCCCTAATACCATTTTAAAAGGTATAAATTCCACAAGATCAGAAGTAGATTCTATTCAGAAGATGGTTCACAAGTTGAGCAATGATTTCATGAAGATGTAAAGGAATATAGACAATGAAAATAGCCAAATTAAAATCAAAATACTAGATTCTAGAGATATAATAGACTATTTAATAGTCTTGAATGGCCTAACAATATTATAGAGATCAACATAATAGAGACCAGTCTTTCCAATTGTGATAAATTCATAATAACTCTTAGCATGGTGATCTCAACTTCATTAAATTTCATGTATCTTTCAAAATCTTTCAAAGAGAGATGGTTAGATAAGATCAACTGCATAATATGCTTAAGCATCATCTAGATCCTAGTTATTCCATCACTACCATGTTCTTTTAAACTCATGAGTTTCCCCTTCTAGGTGAAGATGATAATGAGCTAGAAGACAACATGGATAGAGTTCATGTTTTCCAATAGTTTTAGAGAGGTGCATAAAATCTAAGAAACAAATAACCACTCACAACATCAACTCCTCAAAATACCATGGTGATTCCTCCTAATCCCAAGGTGGATAATAATCCACCCCCTCCAAAGTGGTATGATAAAAAATAGAGCAAGGAAGAACTAAGTAAAGGAGGATACAATATTCTTGAGGATTTGAAGAAGATCAAGGTGAATATAACTTTTCATGAGTTATCTTAGATCATTGAACAAAAGGATGTTCTCTATAATTCTATCATTTGTAATGTGCCTATGGAGAAGGCAAAAGCATTTACAGACAAATCAAAAGCATCTAACACCAACATCATATAACAGATCAAAATAGAAGTTCCACCCTTTTTGATGACTATCTAGGCTTTTGATAAGAACATTCATAACTATTTGGTTGATTTTAGAGCATTTAAAACTATCATGCCTACATATATATGTCAAAAGCTTAGTTTGACACAAAACCCTTCCAAGAGGATAGTTTCTCAACTAGAAAATATAGTGGTCTCAGTAGTTGGAGAATTGAACAAAGTGCATATTTAAGTAACATCTAAGCCAAGAGTCTAGATGGACATTAATATTATAGTGGTGGACATCCCTAAAGGCTATGGTCTACTTCTAAGTAGGGATTGGTCAAGTATTCTCCATGGATACCTCTATATATACATTTCTCATAAATGGGTACCATGGAGAGGAGTTGTGAATCAAATTAGAATTGATAGAGAGATGAAAATGAAATATCACATTATAGAGTACAACATCAAGAATGAAGAGGTAAAATATGAATCACACAACCTTGGTATTTATATTTTTACTACTTAGAATCAAGAATAGAAGCTATAACTTGAAGATTATAATTAGCTATGGACTTTACACTTTGATGGAACTATATCCAAGTAGGGATCAAGCATGGGAATCAATTTGATTGATCCATAAGGTAAGAAATTCTTGGCAACATATACTTTGTAATTTCCATGCACTAATAACAAAGCTGAGTATGAGGCTCTAATTCTTTATAGTTTTCACTTAAGAATAATGTCAAGCAAATATCAGTATTTCATGACTTAGATCTATTGGTCAGTCAAGTCATAAATAAATACCAATGCAAGTTATCTTATTTGAAGAGGTACAAGGATAGAGTGTGGGACCTGATTGAAATCTTTGAAGTTTTCAACATCATAGCACTTTTTATAAAGAAAAATTACACCATTTATTTATTATCGACTACTACTACTAATCTGATTTACTAAAATAATCTAAGGTAAATAAGTTCTTAATTATATTGGTAACATGCCCTTTTGTTTTAGATAACATAAAAAAATTTGAAGTCTTTGATGATGACAAGTAGATTATTAAGTTTTTAACCAATTCAAGGGAATTTGAATCCTAAATCATTAATGACAAAGATATTAATCATCTCTACCAAGAGGTATCAAAAAAAGTAGGCATCTTTTAGCTCAAAAAGAATCAAATTCTAGCTGGTTTGGTTTCTTTGGAAAGATCATTTGGCATAGATACTCAGACATGACATCTAAGATAGCCAAAAATCAATGATTAAGACTTTAGAAAAGAAAATATAGGTGATGAACATATCTTGCATTATGTTAATATTAGTCTTAGCAATACCCCAAAAGAGAGATAGTGACTGAAATATTTAATCATTCAATATAGGGATGCCATTGCCTAGACATATGAAGATCAAAAAAATAATGACCCTTAGGTCATCACTCACACGATTCCCTTGAATCTAGATCATAAACCATTAAGATATGTTAAGCATGGAATATATTGAGATGGGGGGGGGTGAATAAGTATATTATATATCTTATAAAACTTTCCCTTTATCAAATTCCACTTAATCAAACATTCAAGATATGCAATAAAACTCAAACAATAAACATCACACAAGATAGAGAGAGACATTAGATATAATGTGGAAACCCAATGTGGGGAAAACCATATAGAACAATCTCAAGTATACTCATGAGAATAAATCCATAGGAGCACCATACCCTTTTGCTGAGTAACAACCTCAACTATAATTGGTGAGCACCAACCCATAGGAGCTTCAAACCCATTTGCCGAGCACCAACCCAACTACTATTCATGAGCACCAACCCACAAGAGCACCAACCCCTTTGCCAAGCACCAACCCAACAACAATTCATGAGCACTAACCCACAGGAGCACTAGCCCCTTTGTGTATACCACACACCTATCTCTCAATGTTGCTATCTCAACAAATGATAGATCAATACAACATCTCTTTCCTCTCTCACACATTTACTCTTCTAAGCTAGATATAAAAAATACAAATCATATTTATCTCTCACAATTGCTCTTCTAAGCTAGATATTACAATATCAAATCAACCTCTCACTTCCATATTACAAATGGCTTCTCAAGCCTTTAGTTATATCTTTTTAAATGACCTTTGGCCTTCCCCCTTTGTGACCCTTCAATCCTCATGGAAAATGGTGCCAATCTTGGATGACCCTTCATATCCAAGCCTTTGAAAAGTCATGTGGTGACCCTTCATGACCAAAAACATCCTTCCTACTTTTGTCCTTATCTTTGGTGACTTTTCATATTCCTCAAAGTGTCCCTTCATGAGAAATTATGCCCTTGCTCTTTTGTCTTCACTTGGTGACTCTTGGTATTCCCCAAGATGACTCTTCATGGGAAAATGCATCCCATCCTTCTTTTGTCTTTATCCTGTGGCTCTTCAACTTCTCCATGGGCCCTTCTTTTGTCTCATATGCAACCAAAAATATATTCATTAATATTAAATAAATATTAACTCATATTAGCCAAGATATATTTATTACAAACAACATTAAATGTAATGGGGCATTTATCACCAATAATGTTAAACCTTTGACATCAATGACAATATTTCCAACAATCTCCCCCTTTGTCATTAATGGCAACCTCAATCCTAAAACTGCCACATCCTATCACCTGCACTTACTATAATCTAAAAACATACAGTAACTCCCCCTTATTATAGCAACCTGTAGATATTCCCTATACCTATTTTTTGCACCTGTACCTATACCTATACCTATTATTCTCCCCCTTTGACATCAATGGCAAAGGGCCCACTTGGAGATAACACTTAGCTCCCCCTCACTTGATGCTAAACATCAATGGCAAGAAGTAATATAAATTACTCCCAACTCCTCTCACCAATCTTTGAATGTATCCTTTGATCGTGTCTTGGAGAAGATATCTGACAATACATACACATTGTTCCCTGTCCTTTGAGCATCTGCAATCAACTCATTTGAATCTTTTCTTCTAATCTCACAACCTTATTTATGAAACTTTAATGTATATCCTTGATCACATATTTGACTAACACTCAACAGATTATGCTTAAGACCTTTTACATACAAAACATTCTTAGTCTTAGTTCTACCATAATCCAAACTCAAAGTACCTTTTCCTATTATCCTGGCAGTGGTTTTATCTCTAAATCTCACTATACCACCATTGATCTTCTTTAGAGATATGAATTTACTTTTATCTCCTGTCATATGCCTAAAACATCCACTATCAATTAACCATGGCTGATCTTTACCTCTTACATGCAGAGCTATCTGAACCATCATAGAATCTTCATGTTGTTTCTTCTACCATCAACATGTCTAAACCTTCTTCTTGATGAATGGTGCTTTGAAACTCTTATCCTTTTTTACTGACTCGAACATGCTTCTACATTACTGAGCTATGTGTTTGAAATTATTGCACTTGTAGCATACTATGGTCTCTTCATCAAAGCTTGATAGAGGAGCAAAAGAGTTGTGGCTTCTGCTTGACTCTACTTGACTTTTCTTCTCCTTATTTCTGAAATTGTTATCTCTTTTTCTACATTCTAATTTCTTGTGAGCATATCCATTACAATAAAAACAATAGCCATAAAAATAAGACATGACTGTATATCTCTGACCTGATTGCCTTTTGTAGCTTTGTTCCTTCTAGCCTTCTCTATTTTTAATGTCCTCTATATTCTTCACTTCTCCCCTTTTTGTTTCCTCTTGTGTAAGAGCTTCAGTATAGCTCTTTTTCTTTTCAAAACTGATCCCTGTCTTATCTAAATATGCTTTTTGACTTTCCAATATCTTATTCAGCATGTTAATGCTATCTTTAAATTTTGAATCACTGACTACTTTATCACTGACTACTTTCTTAATATCTTCTTTTAAAGAGGTAATTTCAATAACATACCTTTCACAATCTTTTCTTGTTATTTCTAACTGTGTTGTGAGATCTTCTTCATTCTTCCTGGCTTCTTCAAAGTGTGCTTGTAGATCTTCAATCATTTCCTTTGACTCTTGTTCATTTTTATCAATCTGGTGCTTTAATATTTGATTCTTCTTCTGAACAGCTTCTAACTATTCTAAGGCACAAATGAGCTCTCCTTCCATATTCACTTTAGATTCCTCCTCTTCTTCTTCTTGATCACCTTCATGTATGGCTATGAATAGAATCTCTTCTTCTTTTGAATCACTGACTCCACTATCTCCACCTGAGCTAGGATCTTTAGAATACAGGCTCTTCTTCTCGGATCCCTTCTTAGATTTGTCTTTGAAATTCTTCTTGTATGTAAGCTTTTCTTCTTCATCATCTTTAACTTTATCAAGGCATCTAGCTAAAAAATGTCCAATATTTCCACAATTAAAACATTTAAAAGGTAATTTTCCTTGATATTTACCTATTCCTCTTTTCATCTTGTCAATGAAAAGTGCTCCATTGTCATCTTCATTATCACTAAAAATATCACTTGATTCTTGAATCTTAGGTTTCTCCTTCTTTGATGTCTTGAAAGTTGCTTCTCTCTTTGAGGGTTTATCTTGTTTTATCCACATCTCATATGCTGTGAGAATACCATGAAGCTCATCCATTTTTAGCTTGGATAAATTCTTCATCTCCTCAATTGTTGAAACCTTTGCATCATATCTCATTGGTAGAGATCTCAAAACCTTTTGAACCACTGTTGACTCATCCAATGTTTCTCCAAGATCTTGAATCTAATTTATGACTTCATCAACTCGTAAAAGATAACTTGCTATATATTCTTTTTCTTCCATATTCAAACTTTCAAACTGCCTTCTAAAAGTCTACAACTTAGCTTGCTGAACCTTTCCATCACCTTTGTAAATATTCTCAAGTTTTACCCAAGTTTCATGAGCAGATTTACATTGCATAAATTTAACAAATTCAGATTCACATAAACCACATAAAATAGCATTTAAAGCTTTAACATTACATTCACTTGCCTTATTTTCTACTGGAGTAAGTGTAGATGTCTGTGGCTCTTCACTTTCCTCCACCACTGATTTCCATATGTCGAATCTAAGGGCCATCAAATAAACCTTCATTCTAATGCTCTTAAAAGCATAATTCATCCCATCAAACAAAGGTGCCTTATTTGTATAAAATCCTTCCTATGACCCAACCATTGTGCTTTCCCAATCTACCTTCAAGCTATACAAATTTTCAAAAAGGAACCTACTCTGATACCAATTATTAAGCATAGAATATACTGAGAGGGGGGGGGTGAATCAGTATATTATATATCTTATAAAACTTTCCCTTTATCAAATTCCACTCTATCAAACATTCAAGATATGTAATAAAACTCAAACAATAAACATCACACAAGATAGAGAGAGACACCAAATATAACATGGTAACCCATGTGGGAAAAACCACAGAGAACAATCTCAAGTATATTCTTGAGAACAAACCCATAAGATCACCATACCCCTTTACTGAGCACCAACCTCAGCTATAATTCATGAGCACTAACCCATAGGAGCTTCAAACCCCTTTGTCAAGCACCAACCCATAGGAGCACTAACCCCTTTGTTGAGCACCAACCCAGCAACAATTCATGAGCACCAACCCACAAGAGCACCAACCCCTTTGCTGGGCACCAACCCATAGGATCACCAATCCCTTTGTGTATACCACACACCTATCTCTAAATGTTGTTATCTCAACAAATGATAGATCAATACAACATCTCTTTCCTCTCTCTCACCTTTGCTCTTCTAAGCTATATATAACAAATACAAATCATATTCATCTCTCACAATTTCTCTTCTAAGCTATATATTACAATATCAAATCAACCTCTCACTTCCATATTACAAATGGCTTCTCAAGCTTTTATTTATAGCTTTCCAAATGACCTTTGGCCTTCCCCCTTTGTGACCCTTCAATCCTCATGGAAAATGGTGCCAATCTTGGATGACCCTTCATATCCAAGCCTTTGAAAAGTCATGTGGTGACCCTTCATGACCAAAAATGTCCTTCCCACTTTTGTCCTTATCTTTGGTGACTTTTCATATTCCTCAAAGTGTCCCTTCATGAGAAATTGTGCACTTACTCTTTTGTCTTCACTTGGTGACTCTTGGTATTCCTCAAGATGACTCTTCATGGGAAAATGTGTCCCATCCTTCTTTGTCTTTATCCCATGGCTCTTCGACTTCTCCATGGGCCCTTATTTTATCTCATATGTAACCAAAAATATATTCATTAATATTAAATAAATATTAACTCATATTAGCCAAGATATATTTATTATAAACAACATTAAATGAAATGGGGCCTTTATCACCAATAATGCTAAACCTTTGACTTCAATGACAATATTTACAAAAAGATAGAGGTAAAGACCAGTTAATATTATTTTAGAGCCTCTCATTCAGTGAGAAGTGGAGAATCTTTTTAATGTAAAAATCATCTTCCCAGTTTGACATTCTACCTAGGTGGCCAATTTGGTCTCACTAAGAAAGAATAATGGTGAGATAAGATTATATGTGGAACTCAAAAATATTAAAAAATATTATGATAAATACAATTATCCTCTACCTTCTCTTGCTGAGGTGATACAGATAGTAAGTGGTTCTAAAATGATGTCCTTCTTGGATGGATTTTCAAGCTACAATCAAGTACTAGTGCATTTTGAAGATAAAATGAAGATGATGTTAACTACAAAGTGGGGAACTTATGCATATAAGAGGATAACATTCAACCTAATAAATGTAGGAGCTACATTTTAATTCATCATAGATCATGCTTTCAAAGGACTGATAGGAAAAAGCAAAATCATCTACATGGATGATCTTATGATATTTTCAAAGAATCATAAGGACCACATAAGTCACTTTAACTCCATATTCAAAATATGTATAAGGTTAAATATTTCATTAAAAACAAAAAAAAAACATATTTGGAAAGACTGAAGGTAAGATTTTAGGGCACATCATCACCAAGGATGGGATCACCATTGATCTAGACAAAATTCAAGTGATTTCAAAAATTCAGCCACCAAATAATAAGGAGCAGCTCAAATCATTCTTTGGAAATATTCACTTCATAAGGAAGTTCATCTCAGTATTTATAGAGATTGTCAAAACTTTAAATGTCATGCTCAAATATGATACAAAAATAGAGTGGACATCTGAAGATGAAAAGTCCTTCTAGGACATTAAAGACACAATATCACATGCTTTAGTGCTGATCAACCCAAATTTCAATAAAGATTTATACCTATACTCATTTTATTTACACCATTCAATTCCTACTATCATCATACAAAAGAAATATGAGACTGAGCATCCAATCATGTTTATAAACATGAATTTGAAAGATATAGAACTTTGGTACTATATGATTGATAAATAGATTTTTACCCTTGTCAAAATAGAGAAAAAGTTTTGGCACTACATTTTGAGGAATAAACTCATTTTCATCATGCTTGATCTTGAAGTAAAGATCACTCTATCATAGAATAAGATAGGATAAATATGAGGCAAATAAATGGCCAAGCTTCAAGCATTTGACATATAAATCAAGCCTACAATGATCATTCATAGGCAAGGCATGGTTTAGCTTATGACTAAACCAAATTCATGGATCATAGTTGAAGAGGTATGTGAATCTCAAGTATCTAAATGAAAATGGTATAATGATATAATACAATATTTAATGATAGGAACTTGTTCCCCCCCAATATTAATAGAGAGAGGAAGAAAGATTTGAGCATCAAATATGTTCATTACATTATCAAGAATGAAGTCCTTTGTAGAAGAAATTGTGAAGGTATTTATCTTAGGTTTTTATCTATATAAGAAGTTAAATAAATATTAGAAAGATTGTATTAGAAGATAGGCAGTGGTAATCCTTTTGAGAATACCACATCCCATAAGATCTTAAAAATGGGATACTACTAGTTAACAATTTTTAAAGATGCTCACACTCATGTGATAACATGCCATGAATGTTAAGCTTTATCTAAGAGATAATTACACATAACAATTCCTCTACATCTAGTTGTTGAAGGATAGTTATTTACCCAATAGGGTTTAGAATTCATTGCTGTCATCAACCCAAATTCCTTGGTAGGCCATAAATTTGTGCTTATTGCTATAGAGTATTGTACCAAATAGACTGAAGCCATGGCCATAAAGAATTATAGAGCACAAGATGTGATTCACTTTTTGTAGGAACACATAACAACTAGATTTGGCATGCCTATTTCTTTAGTTTATGACAATGAACTAGATTTTATATTAGCATAATTTATTGAATGGTCACATGAAAACTAGATTATCATCAAGTCAACTTCTAACCATTACCCTAAGGGAAATGGACTATAAAAATCAATGAATAATAATTTGATCGATGTAATTAAGAAATCAACTAGAGACAAACATAGGGATTGGTAGAATTTATTAAAGTATGCTCTTTGGACATGTCAAACTAGATACAAGCAATCCCTTAAATCTTCACCCTACCTATTGGTGTATGGATGTAAGCTAGTGTTCCTAATAATGCTAAAGTTAACCACTTATTATTTTATGTAGGATTACATGGGAATAAGTAATAAAGTAAAATCAAGGTTGTTGGACATTATATAAATGGAAGATTTAAGGATTAAAGCCTTATAGACATTAAACAAACACCAAGACATTGTTGATAGGTGTTTTGACAAGAGATAAAAAGTCAAATCATTCAGTATTTTTGACCTAGTTCTACTATAGAATAAATCCCATGAGAAGAAAGGACAACATGACAAGTTTGCCCCACTATGGATTGAACCATACAAAATTTAAAAGATCATTGGTAATAATGTATTTAATCTAGAGGACCTCTAAGGCAATGAGCTTACATATCCAATCAATGGATAGTTCCCAAAACACTACTTCAGGGTTATACCATTAGTTGATGTTAGTAAGTAATGAGGGACATATGAATGTAGTTGTAGGATTAGATTAGATTTCCCATTTTCTTATAATAGTTCCCTACTTTCATATATTATATTTCTTTCTTTCATAGACTAGTTTACAAATTTCTAGACTAATCTTTCTTGATTTTAGTATTTTACTTTCATAGATTAGATTTAATGCTTTCTAGATTATATTTCAATGATTTCTTAGTTTAGTTTATTATTTTCTTAGATTAGTTGTTCTTTGATTTTTCTGATGATTGGAATTGTTTTTTCTCTAAATATGACCAGGTTAAATTCCAAACCAACTTAGCTTATGACTTGTGGAAAATGGGAAAATTAAAATCTTGATATTTTGGGACTAGTTTACAAATTAGGTATATTTTCTTGTTTTTGGGTCTTTAGGATAAAGGTAGGTAATCATGAATTACTCTAAATGGTCTCACAATTGAATACTTTTACTAGGCATGTGGAAGTTGTTCTCATAGTACTTCATATAAATTAAGAATTTCTTCTTGTTTTATTGGATCAAATAGATTTATCATATTGAATAGCTATTAGAAATGATAATTCTAGGAATATATGTGGTTATCAGGGGTGTTTTAGTAATGATTTGTTTTATAATTATACCAAATCACTAGGTTTCCAACTCTTCTCTTTTCCATTCAAGAACAAGAGAATAAAAAAGATAAACAAAAGAAGAAGAAACCACTGAGAAAAATAAAATCTAAATAAAATCAAAAGGCTCAGATGATGAAATAAGGTCAATGTACTATGCATCATGATCAAAAGAAAATAATGAAAATTGAAGAGAAAGTGCCCAAGGTATATCTATTGGGGATATAGATCTGGATGGTAGTATATTAATGCATGAGCTTTCCCTTATTTTTGAGATTTAATAGATGCTACAACAAAACATACATTCCCATAAAATCCTTTAAAATACTCATCACAACAGGGGTTAAATAAACTACACATTTTGACACACACAAATCCAATAAAATTAGAACACAAGTATGTTATGTGAATCTACTTAGGATCCTCTTTCATATTTCTAATTTAAGTATTCTTCTGTGGTATACTTCATGATTGATTTAAGATTACAAACCATATTTTTGGGTTATTGAAGACTCAAGAGTATTCCCCCTGCAAGTCACCATTTATTGTACCCAACACCCCCCTTTTTCTCCATTAGGAAATGGGGACCCACTTTTTAAGAATATTTTGTTGATTTCGAACCCCATTCTTCTATGTGTTTATGAAAAATCTTAGAAAAGATCATGATTTGGCATTTTATACTTTATAAAGATGGCATTGATATTGTATTTTCATAGACTAAATCTTTTATTATAGAATTATATTTTCATGGACTATTTGTGTTATCCTCTTGAGATTTATTCTTTTGGGGATTATGCAAATTGTCTTTTCACACTTATTATGTTAGACTTATCATATCTATATTTTTCAAGATTTTTTCCTCATATGAATTTTTATGGACTTATCTTTATCAAAGAAATTATTGCAAACATTATGCCAAAAATAGTTCCTTCGATGGAATTGGTCTATGGGTTTTTTTTGTTGTGGGTATTTTTCCTGACATAATTTACATTACCCTTTAGCCTCTATGAAGTAGATCCATTGATATTTTTATCATGGATAAATGCCCTATGAGTAGACCCTTTAGACTATTTTTAAATTACCCTTTGGAATTTTGGAATTGCCCTTTGGAGATTTTTAAATACATTATTTGCCTTGCCAACCTACCCTTTGAGTTTTTTACAATTTTCTTTTGGACTTTTTTGTTATAGCCATTTTGTGTGATAGAATTCCTTTAGGACTTTTTCAATTTCCTTTTTGGACATATGTACTTTTCCTTTAGGACTTTATCCCACACCTTTACCTTTTCCTTTACACATTTAGTCTGAGATACTTTATCCAAGCCAATTGAGTTCTTTTAGACATTTTGTAAGAGACAATTAGGTCTTCAAAAGAATTTTTTTGGACATTTTGTCTAAAATATTTCCCCTGATGGAATTCCTTCAGGACTTTTGAAGAGACTCTTTGCCTTTGACATACCCTTCAAAACATTTTTTAGGACACATGCCCTTTAAATTTTTTTTAGATACCCTTTGGCATTTTGAAAATTCCCTTCAAGACTTTTTTAGTTACCCTTTTATACTTATATAAATTCCCTTTCCCATCAATGTACCCTATGAAGTAGACCCTTTAGGCATTTTTGCCTTGAAGTAGACCCTTTAGCCCTTTTGACCATGCCTTTTGAGAATTTTGTCTTGATATTTTTGCCTTATGAGCCTACCCTTCAGGGCTTTTATCATAGGACAATTCCTTTGGACTTTGTGTTTCAGACATTTTTTTTTAAGCAAGAGTCTCAAAATAATTACCCTAAAGGGCGCGTGCCCTTCAAACTTCCTGAACCCACCCTTAAGACATTTTAAAAGTGACCTTTTTGGAATTTTTAATGTGGCCATTTACTCTTTGGACATTTTTAAAGTGATCTTTTATCCCTTTTGAAGTGGACACATTCCCTTCAAGACTTTTTTTTGGATCCTTTACCTTAGACTTAGCCTTCATGATTTTTATTCTGGGCCTTTTGCCTGTGACCAATTTCTTTAGAAATTCTATTCCAACATTTTTTTCCTTTAAATTTAATTCAAACATTTTGTCTGAGAAAATTGACCCATTGGGAGAATTTTTGTGGACATTTTATCCAAAATAAATCCCTAAAACAAATCCCCCACACAGAAGCCCATGATAATTCTCCCATAATAATTGCCCTAAAACAAATAATAGATTACAAAGTGCATCTTTACCTTTGCTTAAACAACATTTAATTATGTTTTGATTTTAATCTAATATATTATCCCATCCCTAAATCATATTTAGTAATAATAAGACCTTAGGAAAAATATTCATGTAGGGTCCTATTTTACATATTTTCCAAAAGAATTATGTTAAGTCATTTTTTATGCTTACACGAATAAGAAGTCTTAAGGAAATGACATGTGTCAAGTTAATGAGTTTAAATTAGATAGTCATACAAAAATCATTGATGGTCATGAGGACATCATTTGATGATTGTGTGAATGTTAAATTTAATATTGCCAACATGTTTAACTTTTGACATTAAATTTGACAATCATACAAACATCATTTGACTGTTGTGAGGACATCATTTTATGGTTATATTAATGTCAAAATTTACCTCAATTATGGTTAATTTATAAAATTATATTTGATAATATTATGAATGTATTTTGATGATCAAGAGGACATCATTTAATGGTCACATGAATGTAAAATTTAATCTCAGAAAGTATTCATTTGGATTCAAATTAAGATCTTGTGATGCACATTTGTGTGAGCCCATTTGATCGTATCACATGAGAACAAGTTGAAATGTCAAAGTTACATAAGAGTGAAAAATATCACCATCATGGGAACCTAATGGATAGATCTAATGAACCACATTAAATTAGAACATGTAGATCTGATGGTGCAAGATCAACATGGACTTTGCAAAGGTCGTATACCCATCAGAAAACTACCAAATGGCATTTTCACATCCCATCATGCAAAGGATTGATGGTGCAAGTATTAGGTGGACTTTTCAAAGATCCTAAACATAATTACATGTTGACATGTGTCACATTTTAGAAGTTATGAAGGCATTATGGATAAGATACAAAGGTTTTTAGACAATCAAGCTATATCTATAGACATTGGATCTCAGAGTTGAGGCAAAATATGAACATGCATGTCTTAATTTTAATGGTGATTATAAAAGTGAAAATTTATATTTTATAAAAGGAATAAGAGAGCATGCAACACATAGTTTAGATTAGTCATGGCTAACAATAATGACATTAGTTCTTAAATATTAGTGATGTGATTTTAGTACTTCATGCATATGTCTGAGTTTTATTTGAAAGTGGCTAATCAAAAAAATAAACATGTTGTTTTCAAAACCTATAAAAAGAGATATGTGTAATTTCAATAAATGGTGATTATATTTCTAGTTTACATACAGTTTGATATATAATTGTAAAATATTACTGCTATCTTTATACACATGCACATGTTGCATAAGTTTTGACAAAGGCTATTTTAAATGGATAAATACAAATAGACTCTTATACAGTTTTCGACCATAGTTAGAACTACATGTTCTAAATATCACATGTAATGACCTTGCATGAACATGGAGGATGAGGTGAGCCTTTCCCTAAGTCTATATAAATAATTTCAATCAAACTTATATTTTTGTCAAAAAAAATTGAATACAGGATTAACATTAGTTTTGAATATTAGTGAATGTGTTTGTGTATTTTATTTCCAATTTTTGTTAATTAGTTATTATTGTCATTGTTTTTATGTTTTAATAACATTTAATGTGAAAAAGTTATAAATATATTCTTAATTATTTAATTAATATGTAGATATACAATAATTCTTAAATGATTGGTAAATATATTGGTTAATATAGTCAATTTCAAATTGATTCATAATTTTGATTGTGCATGAGTGCTTTCTTGGATGTAGTTTTCTATGTGTGTGCAACAACTACCTCAAATACTTCACTAGCCTAAGCCATAATATCTTGATTAAGGGTGTGCAATATCTACCCTAAAAGGAACAACCATTATCTAATGATTGTGAACCTTTTGCATATTTATCTCCTTATACTTCTTATCTATGTTTGACTATGTGTGCACAATTGTTGCTAGTAATACACATAGGTTCTGATATCACTTCTCCTTTTATAAACTAGCTAGGGGAGTAGTTCCTAAAAATAATAGAAGCTTTATTTTTTACCTTACCTTTCCCTCATTTTTGAGTTTGTTTTGATACTTTCCCACTATATATTAACAACCACCCACCCATCCAAATCATTCATAGATTCACTACCCCTATTAGAATCACACCTCCATTCAAGAACTTTGTTAATAACCTGCATGCCCTACCTGCTATTCCATCAACAATTTGAAATAAATTATATACCTTAAACTTAAGTATTGGAGTGGATTTTACCTCCATTGAGATCCTAAAATAATACAAGCTACCTTGTTACAACTACAGTGTGCATAAAACCCACATCAACCAATCAATCTATGATAATTGTAACATAATTTGATAAATTATAACTAGCCTAAGGATGTGAATAATTTAACGATTACATAATAATTTTTATTTAATTCACCTTGTCATTATTCCTTAGTGAATTTTTAATATAATTGGTTAATATAAATGTCATAAGATTGATATTTAATTGTGCATTGTTTGGTGTGAGATCCAATGATAACTATATTAAGTTATCAACCAAAAGGTTTTTATTTTCACTTGGTTATTACACCCATTAAATCAATTGATCAAATGGAAATAATGGGATCATCCCTAAGGTGTGGAACCTTGACTTCTTTGGATGAACCTCTAGATAAGGCCAACTCCAACCTAAAATATATGCACCTAATTTAAGATTAGTTGTAGGAAAAAAACTATGCTAAGATAAGACTTATTTATAACTACAATTATGATTTTGTCATGTAAAAAGGAAGAGGTAATTAAATTTAATCTAAAATAGGTGATGCACTAATAGTCTAGAAATCTCCCCCACTCACTGAAAATAACAAAAGAAAACCTATAAGAAATTGAAATTCTCATACACAATATTCAAATTGAGCCTCTCTTGCATAATTTTTTTGTATATAAATATGAAACCTATGATACAACTAGGAGGGTCATAATCTACCTTGAAAAATTCTAGAATGGTGACTTTACATAGACAATCCATGCATAAGCCTAGTAATACACCATATAGAACATACAAAAGATAGTGTTATTCAATAGAGGTGAGGGGAATTTGGAAAATAATTCAAGAGAAGATAATATTTTAAGAGTAAATATCAATAAATTATTGAAATACACATAAGATGCAAGTACTTAAAGAAGGCAAATTAAGTATTTTATTAATTCCAAAGAATTAAGCTAACATTACAAGTCTCTAAAAGAGCAGAGTCTTGTCAGACCTAAGAGGAGGGATACTTAAAAAGTCATTTTAAATCCTATATATTAAAAAAATAGATGAGAGAGAGGAAGAGAGCACTAGAATACCTCATGAATGTTGTTATTACTCCATTAATGTAGCTTACATAAAAGAATAAATAAGGGGAAATGGGGTCATTAATCCCTTTCCAATGCATTAGGACTATCCATGAGGATATTCAATAAAGGTTGGTATATTATTATGGGTGAAGACCCAATTTTTGTTATCCTTAACCTTTATAAGGCTTTTGCATGCAAGGTTTGGTCAACTAGTCTTCAATTCTATTCCATTCTTGGAAAACAAGGCTATCTTGTCTTAATGGATTTAACTTGATCATATCTTCATGTATGCATGTTAGATATTGTTTCATGGTTGATTCGGAAGTGTATTTCTAATTCCCATTTAGAGCCTTGACCTGACTTGACATATTCCCCACTCTATGGAGGGAGTTACACATATCTAAGAACAAATTTCAATGCCTATGTTCTCTTTTATTCTCTTTATGACCATTAATTTTTACCCATGGTAGTGCCCAACATGTTGTATAAGCATAGATGGCCTCAAATTTGTCTTTAAATTTAGCTAAATGATTCTTGGAGAGGTGAATAATCTAGTGTAGCATTGTATTTTACCATGGGATATATTAAAAAAACTAATAAATATGCATCTTCATGATTTAAAAGTCTCTTTTTATACTCTACAAACCTACAATCAAACCCTTACAACCCCAAAAGACTCTTAAAAACCTTTTTATAGGTCTATAAGCTAGATATTGATGTCATTAAACCTACATCTCTACAACTTATAGACCTATAGATTATTTCTAGGATTTAATATCTTTGTTCTCCACAACTTATTATTCATATAGCCTTCCAAAACATGCCAAGAGCCTTGAAACTTGTTCAAGCCTATAAGTGAGGCCTACGAGTAAGGATTTTTAGGGTATAATCTTCTTATATTAGCATTGAATATTTTTAAGAACAAGATTTTACAAACCTATAAGATCTTTTCTAATATGGAGACCCTTAATAATAGCTTGAACATTGATCCAAAGCCTATCTATAACCTTATATAGACTACCTACATTTTTTATGAGTTTATCTTTCTTGGTATGGGTCACAGAACATTGTAAGGTAGGGTGTAGAAAAAAAAACTAATTTGGAGGATATTTTAATATTTTATCATTATCTTTAGGCTTTTATATATAGTAAATAAACCTTATATTCATTAAAAATATCATGAAAATCTTTATTTAAGAATTGCAACCTTGAAAAGCTTACAACTCTTACTCCCTAGCTACATACTTCTCATGTCTATGCCATGGTACTTTGAGAAGACATTTGAGATATCCTACTCACTCTTCAACCTTTGCATACTATGTATTTTTTCTTCATACTCACCAAGCCTTAATGTGCATGTTTCAATGGTTTTCAGGCCATACCAAACATGCCATCCTATGTTTTCTTCTAGAGCCTTGTTTGAAAACATTAAAACTTAACCTATAAGCCCCTTGAGAATATTTGAGAACATTGTGGATATTTTATAAATCAATAAACCTTATTTAAAGTATGAAACTTTTGAAGCTTTTCTCTGCACTTGAAACAATTTAGTAATAATGGTCTAGGTCTTAAAATATAGTTGTAAACCCTATTTTATGTGTTAAGATCACAAAAATCCAATCTCGCTAACCTATAGACTTGTAGATTGGTCTTAAGGCTCTATAAATTACTTTACTTCCTCATTTTTTAGTATATGCATGTTTTAATGTATAAAAATACACCCTGAGAGCATGTTGTAGGCTATAAATACATGTTTTTATAGGATTTCCCCATGTAAACTACCTACAAAACTATGGATTATCTAAGGAGATATTTAGAATCTCAAAATCAAACATTTTCTACCCATAAAATAATGTTACAAGCCTATTGTAGATATTGACCATTCTTTGAATATTATTTAACATTCTTACAATTTGTTAAATATATTTATTAGCTTTGAATTCTCATAAATGTCTTGAAAATTACTCTAATTTTGACATATAGGCTTTCATTTCTTCAATCTCTTAGGTTTTTATGCCTTTAGACATATTTGAATATTGAAATCATGCTTGAAACCATGGTGAAAGTCCTCATAAATACCTTTAGGAATCTATACCATGGCACTTTAAAGGGATGAAACCGTTGACAAGAATGAAACCTATCTAAGTACTTTTATATATTTATGACCATGCTTAATAATCCTTATTTTCCTTACACAGATGCATGTTAGATGATTTCAAATCCTTTAATCTTTCCCTTAAACTTGAAATTTCATTTTACAACCTATGGACACATTTTCACCTTGTTATATACCATAGAAAGATCATAAAATTGACCAAACTATCTATAATATTAAACCCTACTAAAACCCAACCTATAGGATTGTATATGTGGCTCTACAATGTTTTTGGGTTAGTATTTAAAATCCATTACCATATTTCTCATTTATCAAGCCTTGACATCATCTTGAAATTATTCACCTAATTTTCCTATAAGTCTATAGGTTTTAAAACAATCATGGGACCTTAAAAACTAATGTGTAGACCTTGAAACCTTGTGAACCTTGGTAACATGCTTATAGGTACATGCTTTTATTTGAAATATCCATTTATAAGCTTGAAACCTTATGACTTATAATAATTCATAAAACTATTATTATTTCACTTTTTCAAACCTACAATTAGGTTTTGGATGGTGTTTGGTAGTATGCTTGAACTTGTAAGGAGGTCTCAAGATGACTTTTGTCATGCTAGAATCCTTACGCCATACACTAGTAAGCTTGCAGGCATCTTTGACATGTTTAATACTTTTCTTAGTGGTATGAAATAATAAAATAATCCTTTTATAGTCATTTAGGTTTTTATCTCTTATTTTAACAACATCATTCATAAACCTACAACCTTCTCATTATCAAACCTTGCAATCATTCGATCCTCTTTGATGACCCTCATCTTGTAGGTCTACATGTGACTTAACCATATTTTGGACCTCATGAAGACTCATTCCTTAATATAACTGAAAATTTAATAGAAACCCTAATCTTTGGTTTATAAAATCTTATTTTGGATGCCATATATCTTGTTATAATATTGTGGGAATTCATGAAAATTGTTTTTACCATTTTTTACTTTGTCCAACAACATTCTAGAGTTGATAAGACCTTATTAGAGCATAAATCATATCCTAAAGGCCTGAAAATTTCTCATAAATTCATTAAAGAACTATATACAACCTTTATGAACTTGGATCTTTAACCCTTCATACTTCTTAATATTGATTTATCGTATATGAAGGTTTATTTAACAAGCCTGCAACTTGGGTTTTGGGTCTCAAAAGACCTTTTGGATATCATGTTCCATCCTACAAGTTTCCAAATTTTACTTCTTAGAAACATGATTTAAACCTTTATAAAAATCTACTTGAACCTCCCCAACAGTTTTTAGACTTAAAAATTTTCATATTTTTATCCTACAGGACTATAGGTGGCTTGTAGTATCTTGAAATCTATTTGAAACCCTGACATAGTCTACATGATTTAGAATTGGTTCAAACCCTTTATATGTAATATTTGAACATTCATCTAATCCCTTATAATATCTAAAACATTTTCATAACTTTGAGAAGGCATTCAAGGATCTTGAGGATGATTTTAAGTCTTGAATCTCAAATCTTCCACGTTTTCCCTATACACAGGCCTACAAGCTCATTTAATTTTTTAAAATAATTATTGGATCAAAAAATTCATGATCATGTATTCATGATATTTTTTTTAGACCTAAGAAGGATTTATAGGTGTGTTTATAACCATCTCTATGCTTTTATGGCTTTGAAAATCTTGCAAACTACACCTTTGAGCTTCTAGACTTTAAGGTGGATTTTAGACTATTTTTCATCTTTTAATTAAATTGATATGATTATTGTCTCATCCCTTTATCCACACATAATTTATGGAATCTTTGTGACCCTCTTAAATCTCTCCAAGTCTTACTTTGACCCATGTAATAATAGAGTGAATATGGGACATGAATGGTTCAAAAGAAAACCTTGTAACTTCACCTTGTTTAATTTATGGGTTTGTGTGAAGGTTTTGAAATCCTCCAACCATTTATGTATGTAAAATTTGACTTTAATAAATATTTTTTATTATAGAGATATTTCAAAAGATTATAAAATCTCATTAAAACCCTACAACATCCATCAAAAAGAATTTGACTCTCTTCATTCTCTATCAATGACTATTTTGAAGGAAATTTGGAGCATGAAGATAATATAAAATTTTAATACCACCATGGAAACTTTTTATAACTAGTTTATAGGTTATGTATGAATACATTTGGACCTTAACACTTTGAAAATAATGGATATGGTGTTAAAACATACAAATCAACATCCATTGATTGAAAACCTAAATAATGTCTATAATATGCATTAGATTTTCAAGGAAATCATTATCATGACTACTTTTTGCTTTAAAGAGGACCTATAGACCCTTTAAATACTTAAATACTCATCTTTCTCACGGAAACTCTATCTTCCAAGCCTAAAAATGCTCTTAAAACTATTATATTCTCTTCATCACAACATTAAGAATCTTGAAAATCATGCCTAAAAGGTTAGGAGTAATGGAGACTACCATGTATGAGGGCTTGATGATAGGTAATAGTTCAATCATCTCTTTATTTTAGTCTTTACACATTGAGAGAAATTAAGTCCACTAATAAATAGGAATGGAGGTAAACAACTAAGTAAAATGCATTTTTTGACCATTTGTATAGATTGGATAGATTATGAGGGGTATTCAAATATCAAAGTGACTTTATGAGAATTTATTGAACATTTCATTCCTTGAAAATGATTTTAATGAGTGACTTAAGAAAATTTTGACCTTATTATACTCCATGAGTGTATTTTAAGACCTTTTTTCTATTTTCACATTGAAAAGTAATGAAAGATACCTTAGCATGACGCTAATGACTATCCCTAGGACTATTTGATGTATTTTAACTTTGAATAACATTTTAGTGTTTCTAATAATCAAATAGGTCTTAATTAGGCCAATATGACCTTAGGAATAATATTTATTTTTATGCCTTTTGGTAATATTTTACATTAAGGGGAAGTTTTAATTCTCTTAAACATGAAAATGAAACTTACAAATGTTAATCAATAATTTATAAAATACTCTTAGTACATGTTCATGTTGGAAATCACTTCAATATGACTCCTATAAGACTAATTAAAACCATGACCTCAATAATTTCTTGTTGGATTTTCAAGAGTGGATAAAAAATTTCATGGAACCTAAATATACCCAACATACATGTCTTTAGACTATCATAGTGATCATTTATGTGTTTCAAATACTATACTCAGTTGGTTTGGTATAAAATGATATATCCCATGCAAACTAGGTGTGAAGAGACCAATGTGATTAAAATATTCAACATTAAGGAAAATTTTATGAGACACTACCTTGCTAAGTAGGGATCCAATAACCTAAAACATCCCTTAGGCATGTACTCATATAAGCTTCACTAAAATTCACTTTTTAAAGTGAAAACATGGATGTAAAATGTTAGGCCAATCTTGAATAAACTAAAAATTACCTAAAAAACACAAAGAAAAACTAGGAATAAAAAAACTATGCAACAACACTTAGAGGAAGGAAAAACCATTACTTTACTAAAAAACCAATGTGAAAAAAACATCTAGAGGGATAAAAATAGATAACCTACTATGTAATAATGCCTAAAAATGACTTCAAGAATAATGCTTGAGATCTATCCCATTAATTTGAATAGACATCTCCTCTCCATTTAGCTTTGAGATATGAAAGGCATTGGATACTTATAACTAGTAATGAGGCAGGGACCAATCCACATACAATAAAACTTTGCATGTTTCCTAAAATTTTCCCTATCTTCATCCCATTAATATATATCCTTGTTTTAAGCACCTATCAATAGCCTTCATGTCAAACATATTCTTCAATTGAGCTTGATGAAACTCTTGTTATACATTACATGGTTCTTAGTCTCCTCCAAGTCCATCAACTATACTAATCTCATTTGCAAGGCATCATTTTCTATCAATTAAAATTGTTTATTAAGATCAATAGATGGTAATTCAAGTGACAAAGATAACCTTGTTTATCTCCCATATACTACTAGGAAAGGGGAGTTACCAGCATACCTCTTAGGTATTATCCTATCAAACCATAATGTTATTTTAAACTTGGTATGCCAAGTTCTTTCGTTCTCCTCCACGGTCCTCTTGGTAATCCTAATTATTATTATTTTTAGATTATATTAATCCATTACCTAGGGGGTAATATCTAGAAGAGGTAATAAAATAGATGTAATACTTGAAAACCCATTCACTAATTTTGGTTCTAACCAAACCCATAACATTATCCGATATAATGGTATTTAGAACACCAAATAAAGTAACAATACTCTCATAGAAATCAAATATTGATGTTTAAATTGCATCTCTAAGTTCTACCACTTCTATCCACATCCTCAAGTACTCTATGGTAGTTAAGACCCACTTGTGATCATAAATTAAAGGTGGGTTAATCATCCCATTGAAATAAAAACCCCATTGCATGAAATGTTACTCTACCTAGATGGGATGAAGAGGCAAAGTTAATATCTCTTATTTATCTATAAATAAAGAAAAATTATTATAATTTATAACCCATGTATGTAAATCTATGAATAAAATTTTCAAATAGTAACCAACACTCATAATATTAATAGTAGTGGTCTTGGGAGAGAAATGACATTTGATGGGCCATCATGAAACTCTTTTAGAATCTTATCCACTTGGTTAGATTATATGTATATTAAAAATAATCCATTGATGTTATTTATAAATAATATACCATCGATAATGACATATGGAGTTGACTGATTACTGAAATACCTTATTTGAGATTTTTACAGGCCATGTGGATACTCACTATCTTTCAATAATGTGACCATTTATATAGTACAATTGTTAGGGATCACATGATCAACTTGTTAACCCTCTTATTTAAAAAAAAAACTACCCTATTATCAACTTCTAGGTCTACTTATATGTACTCACATATTCCTTTTCTTCACACAAGTTTGGTGACCTTGATGTCAATGTCATAATCCATGAATTTAGTGATCAAACCAGATCTATTTTCACCTATATCCTTGTTTAATAAGAATTCCACTCCTGAATGTGAAACGATTATCTATATTTTATTAATAGTGATCATGTGTTTTAATTTTTTAAGAGATATTATGACAACAAGGACTTATTTTTCCATAAATCCATAACTCAAATCATAATATTTAGGTGCTTGACTAAATAAGGTTATGGGTTGATCCATTTTATCATTATTATCCTACACTATTATGGATGATATTCTCTCATTTCCTCCAAAAACAAATAAAATAAATTTTTTATCATAGCATGGATTCATGAGTGTGGAAGCTTGAGAAATTTTTCTTTCAACTTACTCAATTATGTCTTTTCCTTATCTTTTCCAACCTAAGGTAGAATTCTTCTTGATCATAGTAATGAGAGGTTTGGCCAAAGTTGAAAAGTTTGGAATGAATCTTCTAAAAAAAATTATCTTACCCAAGAAACTTTGGAGACTATTCTTTTGGCTTGGAAGTGAAAGATATAAGATTGCTTCCACCATTTATGGATCAATTTTAAGTCCTTAATTAGAAATAATTTGTCACAACAACTTGAATAATCCATAAAAAGGTAGATTTCCTACTCTAAAAAATTTACTTATTAGATTTATATACACCCTAAATTGGTTAAGCAACCACACATATCATGTCTTTTCACTATCCTTTCATAGGAGACTCTAAATAGAGAATATGATCCCTATTCACATTAGCCATATATATATATTTTTGCTTATCTTGGTCTTGTTTCATGCTTGAGTCACCTTTTTGCTCATTATCAGTCATATGTAGCCCTCTAAATGGTCATTCTAGCTCATCCAAACTCTATTTCCCAAGCTAATCCTATACCCTAGGTCTTGAGCATGTAGCATAGGAGCATTGGGTTTGGAATATATCATTAGACCCTAGGGTGTCCCATTTTATATGCTTTTGTCCTTTTGCATTTTGAGTCACAATAGTCATCTCTCTTCACTCATGAGGTCTTAAACCCTTATTATCCCATCCTTTAAGTATTTTTGTATTTTAAATGTTGGATAATGTATATAAATCTCACAAATTCAAAATGAAGAGTCTCCTATATAAAGGACTTCACAAGGCTTTTTATATCTATCACTTTGTACTTTTGTACAATAAATAATAAAAAAAATAGTTAATAATATAGCTCAGTATTCTACATCACACATAGATTTGTATGCTTGATCAAGGAAGGGCCTAGGTAAAATTCATTCTTGCATTTACCATTTTCATTGATTATGCACATTCCCTAAGGGATAAATACATTTTATTTGAGACACTAACTTGAAGGTTAATATAGGTAGTGATCAAGACAACAGGGGTTCTAGATTATGTGATCATACTTCCCTTAACCCAATTTTCCCCCCTTTTGCTTTTGATGTGTTTGTTGGTTTATGTGTGTCGATACACCTATGGTTGAATATTAAAATAGATATATAGTGAGCTCCATCTACATTCAACATCCAAAATTCCATAGGTAGGATCATACAAGAACAATGAAAAGAACCTAAGAAAATTAGGTCTCTATGAGTAGTTTGGACAATAGCAATAGAAGAGGATAACAACACCAGACCTTAGGGTGTACTATTTTTGGAAATCTTGTCCTTTCACAAAATTAAACCTATATCCAATTTTTTGACATCTTCTTAGTCCTACATAATAGTTTTTAGGCATTGAAATAGTCATCTTAGTCTATTTTTCTAGATAACTTGCTTCTTTTCCTTATGTAATTAATTATAATCAAATTGATATAAATCTGTATTTCAATTTTTTATTAGATTTTACCCCTTTATCTAGACCCTTTATTATTTAGTAACTAAACCCTAGTTTCCCAAAAATAATAAAACATTTGGTGAACCTAACTTGATTCAAACAAATTTAAAACCCTAAGTACCCTTAGGTTTTTTCCTTCATAATTTTGTACAAAAATTCAATTTCAAATTTATGATTTTTGTATAAATTTTTGTGAATTTATTTTAATAATTTAAATTATTTCAATAATTTTTAAAAATTCTAAAACCCAAACCTAAAACCTTATATTTCCAAACTAGGTCCTCAAACCCCGAGCCTTCCTCCCTTACAATTTTTAGATAAAATTTTTGGAATTTTTGAAAATTGTTTGGAGTGTCAAAAATATTTTCAAAATATCCATGTTAGTAGTTATTCATGAAAAAATTTAATTTCAAAATTTTAATTTTTGTATAATTTTTTTCATTATTTTATTCAAATTTATTTTAGAATTTAAATTATTACCATAATTTTCAAAAATTCTACAACCCCAACCCAAAACCTTAAATTTCCAAACTAGGTCCTAAAACCTCAAGCCTTCTTTGCTTACAATTTTTAGATAAATTTTTTGAAATTTTTGCAAATTTTTTGGAGTGTCAAAAATATTTTCAAAATCTCTATGTTAGTAGTTATTTTTGTATTTATTTAATTAATAGTACTTTTACATATTATCTTTGGTGAAAGAAATAAAACTACCACTAAGGCACTTCTTCCCTCTCATCCCATACATCAATTTCTAATTTTTTCTCATAATTATGACAATTAATGGACAAATTTTCAAAATTGCACATTAGCTAAAAATGTGTAAAATTATTTCATTTACAGTGAAGATAATTAATATTGTTGTAATGAGGAATATGCTGATACATATGAAAGTGATAGTGAATAAAAAGTAGATGCATCTTCTTCTCTCAAACCTAACTATTTTCTTCACTCTTCTAAAGAAAATAATTTTGATAAATGAGAAGGGAACTTTTTACCTCATTCTCCTATGCACAATGAACCAAATGAATAAATTATTCATGCAATTCTAAATTAATCTCTCATTGGTGATAAATTTATTCCATTTAAACCTAATCTCTCTCTCTTTCTTGTTACTTCTATGTTCAAATTACAACAATATAAATGTAATAGAATCAAATTGCTAATGCAAAGTTTAAATGATATATCTAATATTCTTAACTATACTTTGTCATCTCAAACAAAGGTAAAACAATGTTTAAATTATAACTCTCTTACTTTTACTTCTCATATCAGAAATGAAAATCAATCATACACTCCATTCAAGGATAGCATAGATGAACATAATATTTCAATTTCACATGATAATTTATTACATATTATAAAAGAATTAACATTATCCTTATCCCTCTCCCTAGTGATGATGGAAGTGATAATGGCTATGATAGTGAACATGCAAATGAATATGAAAATAATAAATAATATCAACAAAACTCTCATTATGATAATGCATGGAATAATGATGAATATTATTTGCATAGTGAAGAACATGCATCTCATTATTATAACTCTTCTCTCACTCCTCTCAAACATAATGCATTACAAAATGTTGTTTCTATTTCTATGCATGATTATATTTCAAATGATGCACATGTTAATGATAGCATCACATCCTCTACTTAATTAGAATGTGATTCATTAAAAAATAAAGATACCAATGACTATTCCAATCCACCCCTACTACAGTAACAACTATTTCTCACTCTTCACCCAAAAAAATGGTAGCCAATGTCCCTCTATTAAGGTCCAAGTTATCATTACTCCAAAGGTTCAATTGAACACACCCCTCCCTATGATCCAATTTATAAATGCAACATTCCTATGGCTAAAATAAATTATTAAACTCAATTATGAAATGAACCACTTCAAGATACTAATATACCATCCTAGGAGATTATTTATTTGATGCATGAAGTTGGTGAATTATAACACCAAGTACATATCCTTACCTTGGAAAATAAGGCTTATAAGTCTTGAATGGATGATAATGACTTACATGGTAATCCTCTTCCAAAGACAATTGTCAAATCTTCATTACCTAAGCATTTATAGATACCATCATTGCTTCAATTTGATGGAATTGGAGATCCATTTGCATACCTTAAAGAATTTTAGAAGGCTTTTCCATCTCATGTGAGTCCTTTGATTCTACTTAAGTTGTTCCAGTAAATAATTTTGGGTAATGCAAAAAATTGGTTCTTTCATATACTCCATATTGGTTCCTTGCATACATATGATGATTTAGAGGAGGCATTTCTCATATATTACATAGTAAACACAAGCCCTCATGTTACATATGAGAAACTTGTCATATTACATCAAAATACTTTAGAGCTAGTTAGTGATTATATCTTATGATTCAAGATGCACTTGTTATGATTGATCTATAAACTAACAGATCTAGAGATTTAATATATATTTATTAAGGGGCTTCAATAATCACTCCTAGAGAATATATTATATAAGAGAGAGTCCTTTTTTAGTAACTTATGTTATATAGTTTTAACCTTGTAGAAGAAATTGGGATTGATTGAGGTAGATTTATTTGATTGGCTTACCCTAGATTTCATAGTATTACCTCCATCTATAATTCCTATCACACAACATCGACCATGTCCTAAACAAGATAAGAGGCTATAACCAATAAAGAAACTAGTTAAGAATAGAGAGCTAGTTTCTAGAGCACCACCTATAATATTCACTAAAAATAACATTATTAAGGTACCGCCATAGTTTGATTCAGAGTGGGATAGCCCATATGTCATATTATAAACATTACTAGATGGGAGGTTAATCGCATTGCCTTCTACTCATCGACGAGATCCAAATCTCTTACATAGATAGCTACATTAGCCCTTTTGTAACTATCATCATATCTATGGATAAATATAATGATTGTTATGGACTAAAAGATTGCATTAATAAATGTGTTGATAAGGGTATCATATAATTCACATAGGGGGCACTAGGATCTCCTCCATCATGGAATCATAGACTTAATTCCTACATGACTAAGTCATCCTAGGACATTCCTTCACAAGAATCATAAATTACTCATCATGAGAGTAATGCATTTTATATGATAGAACCTCATAGTAGATCTCCTATCCCATCTACTCAAAGGTTTTGGAGACCAATATAGTGAGAAAAACCTATAAATAGTAGTGTAGTCCATGGAATACATAGTGCAGTCCCATATACATATCCAACATAGTCACATGCACAATAACATAGTAATCTAGACAAATATTCACTATAAATGATTTTTTTGTGTCCTATCTCATGTTTCAACCCAATACAATTAAGATTAGATGAACCCACATCATAGAGTACTGATCTAGATAGATATTCACTATGGCCAAGTTTTCAAGGACCTATTTCACATAGAAACCCACTATGGTTAAGATTACATGAGCCCCCATCATATGTTATAGTTCCATCTCAATTCATTTCTTAGTCATATGCATCATAGTAGAGGCCATAGGGTGTTATTTCATGTAACAATCCACTACAATTGAGGATAGATGAACCTCCTTAATAGAATTATTTTAGCTGCACATCCATTGATGTTTCATGTTGGAGAGTCTCCAGATATAGCTATAGTTAGTGAAATATAGATAGCATCAAATATAGGTCATAGTCCTACACATCATGAGTAGTATAGGCACTTGTTCAATTAGCCATCAGGGTTCAGATAGTGATACAACACACATTCATACCAATATCAATTTATAGATTCAATTAGTGGGTAATGATGGATCCAAAGGACTATCTAGCCTTTGTATTCTTGAGCCACCTACTTAGAGGGATTGGACACATAGTCCAAACATTAATTAACACATGCATGATCACATAGCTTCACTTAGTTGGCAATGATAGAGCCAAAAGACTAGCTAGCCCTTTATATTCTTGAGCCACCTACTTAGAGGGATTGGACACATAGTCCAAACATTGATTAACACATGCATTATCACATATCTTCACTTAGTAGGCAATGATGGAGCCAAAGGGACAACCTTTTTATTCTTGAGCCACTTTTAAGGAATTAAGCACAAAGTGATACACATAGAGTGATATCTTATATCCCTTTCTACTAATGACTAACATTCCTAGTTAGAAATAACCATACCTATTCAAACAAAATTATCTAAATCCCAATATTAATGATATCCCAATCTTAAACCAATTCACTTTACCAAATCAATTTAAAAATTACAAAATAAACAAAATTATTTACTTACATATGATTTGAAATTAAAACTAGTATTACACTTGAACAATCAAATCACATCCCAAATACCATTTTAACAAACATATGCAACCTAAACATCAATGCTAAATCATCTATTTCTAAATCAACCATTTGAAATAAATATACCAATATATTCTAAAATCCATAACATATTATGCTTAAGTCATAATCAAATACATATAACTAAATATATAATGAAGTTTTCAAAACATATTCACTATATCAAATACAATCAATCATGAATGGGCATCATGCCCTCACTCTCAGTCTCACACTCCCCACTAGTGTTAGTCCCATAATCCACCATAGTACTAAATGGCCCCACACCTCCTCAAACTATTGTATGGCTTTTAAGATGACTCTCTTGCTCTAATATCCAACCATTCTCCTCATGCAAGTCTATGTATCACCTCTAAAGGTATATATACTCATCCATGATCCATGTACTAATGGATCCAAAATTAGGTGGAGGTATCCTATGCCTATATATCTTAGCTCTCAACTCATCTCTCTCTCCTATTATCCTAACATATGGATTTATCACTATATCATATTTGTCAAACATATAAGCATGAATATTCTTAGTGACCATCACTCACTCTATCAAACCCTCATCTATTAAATCATCAAAAACATGTCATGTGATATCTTAGAGTGTCTAATCAATGATGGTCTCCCAATAATCATCATTTATACTTACTAACCCATCCTATGCCTCATCCTACACACCTCCCACTCCACATGTACATAAATTAAGTCACTAATAGAGCCCATTGATGCCTAGCCCACCACATAGTGTATGCATATGTACATCCAACATCATCCATGTCTATAATATCTATAGTTATATCCCTCATATCCAAAGGCAATGGTGCAAGCTTAGCCTCAGTAGGTCTTGCATGATATCCCACCCTCACAAGTTATTGTATACTCCTCACCCACACCCATGCTACTAGAGTCACATCTTATGGTACACCAAATTATCTAGTCATGTGATCATACTAAAAGAACTCATATACTCTAGCCCATCGGTCATGTATCTAATAACTTACCCTCCTGTAGCATAATTGTACTATATCTTTAGCCTGCCTAGGAAATATTCTATATGACATCTATATAATTTCACCAACCACTAATCTATCTAGTACCCACCTATAATGATCCATCCTAGGTGATCGAATAGCTAATATACTCATCTACCACTCTCTAAATGGTTGTGGAAGTGCCCACTTTTGCCTTCATAATCCAATCAGTTTCACAAATTCTATGTGATCATAATCCTAACAATGTAATAAGGTCATTGCATTCAATCCACTACTAAATACCTCCTATATAAACATATAAATATCCATATTTAAGTGAAAGAACATAGTCTTCCCCCATTAGAATACATTGCCATATACCTCCACACTATGCACAATCATATGAATCCTACATGAAATAGACACTCCACTCCCATATATAACAACAAATGATGCTATTAAAATAGCCAACCACCTCCATAAGTGTATAACACTAGACTTCATAATAACTAATAATAATATATCACTATCACTCCCTCTTTGATGTTTACCTAAAGGTACACAAGAAAAATACAAGGACACATGATCAATAACATTAGCACCCATGTCCTCCTAAAATGTCACACATTTTCCACTAAATGGTAAATGAAAAATGTGATACACATCCTCTAGAGTCATAGTAATTTCCCTTTTAGGAAGCCAAAAAGTATATATATCTACATCCCACCTTTGATTTAAGGTGTTAATCAGATATTAATTCCACTGCACTATGCCTAGGTCACACACATGACCCAACATTGACCTATCCATGACAACTCTCTCATCAGCATATAATGGAAATAGCCTCAAGGTTTTCATCACTTGGTCCTTATGGAACTCTCTCATCTACACCTCACCCTAAAAAAGCACCAAAAAAAACACATCTATTAGTCAAAAATACCAAGTCAAAAGTGAAAATAGAACAATAATCAACAATGAAATAAAATCATTTAAAATTAAGACTCCAAGACAACAGTGTTGGATACAAGACAACAACACTAGACAAGAGCACTATAACCTAGATAAAAGCACTAAAACCTAGATAAGAGCAATAGATGTAGGATAAGACTGATGGAACTAGACAAATTTTTCCTAGACTACTTTAAAGATCTTAAAATACCTAAAACAAGATTAAAAATAGATAAAAATCAAGCATTAAAATTGATTACCAGTGTAACATCACCACCAAGCCTAAACCTAAGCTGCTAATTGATCAAACTTGCTTGTGGTAGGTGCTCATCTCCTCAGCATCTCTCTCACTCTAGAGCTCAAGATCTCAATCTAGTCAATGCACAAATTAATCAAGAATCAATCTAATTTCCTATATTAGCCAACTTTCTCAATCAAAGCAAAATACCATTTTCCCCATAACTTCAACCATGTAACCCCATTTTTCAAATCATTTTCTTCCATAGAATCATGGCAATGATACCTTCAACATCACTCAAACTTCGATCTCTTACTACATTAATTTCCTACTATGGCATGAGAATATGTATATTTATCTTATACTTAAACACACACCTTGGTCATCACCAATCAAAATTTGTTTCACTTCTAATAACTCATACTAATCAATTAAACAACCTTTCAAGCTATTGACAACATGCCAAACTTATTCCTATTATTACACCACTAGTCATCACTTTTGGCTCAACCTCTTATATCACAAATTTCTTCCATCTCCCCAAAATGTGGGAATCATTCCTACTATTCCCATTTTTACACCTACCCATCATGGCCATCCACTCTCATAAGTGGATACACCATGGTCCTTACACATATAACATTTAGATTATCATATCTAGCATAAATTAATTAAAATATATAGTGATTTAGATTATATGGGTTACTTAGCATTAATAAAGACATTAAAAGGGATATACCTTTAGTTGAAAGATACATAACCTATTTAGACACAGTGGTTCAAATCATATGGATCTACAGTGATTTTTTCTTATAAATACATAAATATTCAAATACAATGGTTTAGATCACATGGATCCATAGTGATTTTAGCTTACAGGCACACAAACTATTTAGATATATTGGTTTAGATTATATGGATCCATAGTTAATTTGATATAGATACAAACTTAGATACTAGATTTGGGGGCATACATATACTACACATCTCACACATATAGCTTCATGCATCATGATGTAGTTACAAAATTAGATAGTAAACTATAGGTATAATGTAGAGCACAGTGTTTTGGTCTTCAATTTTTCACATGAGACATGACAAGATATGTCATTTCATATGTGGTTATAAAAATTAATATATTATAAATATCCATCACTCACATATTAGATTTGGGGTCATGGCACATATGTTCATTTTCTTCATCATTCAAGATTATACAGATGGAATGGAAAGACATGCCATTCTCTTCTTGCACATTGACTAGAGTTTAAAATTACACCCATTTGTACATAGGTTGTCACCAGGTTGGACCATATGATCATCTATAGTGTTTCATCCATTGTATTACCCAAACCTAGACCACATGAGTTTGTGCGGGATAGAGGATAGATATTAGTTTTGGGACTCTCAACATTTCTAATTTCTAGTTCAAATATTCAGAGTGGGGGCATGAAAAATTTTACACTTTACAACATACAAATTTTATACACACATTCTAGATTACATGATTTTATGTGGGACAAAGGATAGACATTAGTTTTGGGCCTCTGAGCATTCCTCATTTTTAGCTAGATTTAGTATAGGGGGCAAATATTTCTATCCTTCTCTAGGATACATGGATTATATATTTAGATTTAGTATAGGGGGCATCCACTTAGTGGATTCCTTGTTTCTCTAGGCATTATTCTTCTCTCCATCTACTTCTTTGGATAGGAAGTGAGTTGGATCCTTACAACACATTCATCTCCACGTAGGTAGTTTCAGGTATGCATGTTTCTTTCCTTTCTTTTACTCTAGTATTTCATTTCATTAGATAACTAGAATAAAAGGGGGAAAATTTATGCACCCTAAATTTGTCAAGCAACCATAGATATCATATCTTTTCATAGTCCTTTCATAGGAGACTTGGAGTGGAGAATATGAGCCTTGTTCACATTAACCATATCTTTTATTTTACTTATCTTGGTCTTGTTTCATGCTTGAGTAAACTTTTTTCTCATTTTCAATCATCCATAACCTTCTATATCATCATTCTAGCCCATTCAGACTCCATTTCCTAGGCCAATCCTATCCCCCTAGCTCTTGAGCCTATAAGATAATAGTGCTAGGATTGGAATAAATCATTAGACCCTAGGGTGTCCCATTTTTGATGCTCTTATCCTTTTGAATTTTAAATCTTAATAGTCATATCTCTTTGCTCAAGAGGTATTAAACCCTTCTTAGCCCCTCTCTTATGTTTTTTTTTGTCTTTTGAATGTTGGATAATGCAAATAAATCTCCCAAATTGAAAATGGAGAGTCTATTATATAAAGGACTTCAAAAGGTATTTTATATCTATCACTTACTACTTTGTCATAGTAAATAATAAAAAATTGGTCAGAAATATAGATCAACATTCTGCATCATACATATATTTGTAAACTTCAACAAGGAAGGGGTTAGGTGAAATTCATCCTTGTATCTACTTTGCACATTGATTATGCATGTTCATTAAGGGACAATACATTTGATCTAAAAGCCTAGCATGAGGGTTAATGTAGGTAGTGATTAGGATAGTAGGGGTTCTAGATCATATGATCATACTTCCCCTAACCCGTTTCCCCCCCTTTTTTTGATGTGTAGATAGACCTAGGGTTTGAATATTAAAATATCTGTATAATGAGTTTCATCAACATTCAACATAAAAATTTTAATAGGTAAGATCACATAGGAATAGTAGAAAGAACCTAAAAAATTAGGTCTTTATGAGCAATTTGGACAATATCACTAGAAGAGGACAATAGCACCAAACCCTAGGGTTTCTTATTTTTAGCAGTCCTATCCTTTCATAAAACAAAATACATATCTAGGTTTTTAACATTTTCCCAATCCTACATAGTAGTTTTCAAGGTTTAAAACAATTTTCTCAGTCTATTTTTATAAATAATTTGCTTCTTTTCCTTATGTAATTAATTCAATTTAATTTATATAAATATGTATTTTACTATGTTTGATTATATTTTACCCTTTTTTCTAGACCCTTTATTTTTTATAAAATAAACCCTAGTTTACTAAACAAAATAAAATAGGATCCTTATAAGCAAATTAGTTTTAATTCTAAAATTCATCTCTAAAAATATAATAAAATAAAAATAATGAAATACAAGTAATAATGAACATTTCAAAGAAGTTGATAATAGATTTAGGCAAATGCCTACATCTCTAGTATCTATAAATGATGAACCAATTCATTATAAAAATCTATTTTCAATTACAAATTTAAAACTTACAAAACTGTAATGAATCCATCATGAACTCAAGTGCTAATTAGTCTTGTAGAGACCCAAACTAGTCTTGAAAGCCTTGCACAATGTTCCAACATGGCCTCCCTACTTCACACCTTCTTGTTGACTTCTCTTCTACTACACAACCTCCAAGAGCCCATACACATAGCTAAGTTAGAATAGGCATTAGTGGTTGCCTCCATAAAATGATCCTCCTTCATGGCTTCCAAGCAATGCTAACTCCTCCAATAGAGATATTATTAAAAAACTCAACTTAATAACACCCTACAAATAATAGATAATCAAAGCTTTCATAGTCCCATACAATGCTCCTCTAATTCTCCAAAACCTTAGAATCAAAGAGTTATAGAGCTTACTTCTCAAATACTTAAAATGTAAGTGAGAGATTGGAGTGCTCTTAGAATTCTCTTGGAATGAGTTCAAAAATGAGGTTCATGGGTTTATATAGTTTTTCAAAACTTGCCAATTATGGATTTCTTCATTATCTATCCCCATGTACAAGCCTTTAATTAATCTACTTAGCCTTATCTCCCGAAATGGAGCATGGAAAGTTGATGAGGGTCAATGGGTCAAACCACCCTTCATATCTTTCTCTCTGGATAAACCTCCCATGCGTTTTTATGGGAGATATCCCAATTTCTATGGGGAATATTCTACATTTGTGGGGAAAGAGATATTTATGGAGTTAATCCCATTTCTCAAGCCTTAAGAAGTGGGATTTATTTAAAATATTGGAGAATATTTTAAATCTATTTTGGACACTCCAAATGTGAGGATTTAATTGGTACACATGTTAAGAATCCATTAGACCATGTGCATGTCTAGTCACCATACCAACACATTTTTTCCATATTGCCTGAAAACTTTAATAGGCCATAAATTTCACATACATAGTTAAAAGTAGTCTATTAGAAATGCATTAAAATTTTTGTTGATGAGTTATATGCCATGAAACTAGTTCAAAAACATTCTAATATCATCAATTTTTCAAGTTTGACCAGTTTTGACTTCCTATTGACTGAACTTTGACCAATGTTAATTGAAGCATATGATGCCCCTTTTTCATATTATAATAGTTGTCAAAAATATATTTATTATCTCTAAATAAATTACCACATTTAAATAAAAATAGTGAGCATCTAAAAATATCCTCTTGATCATGCCTCCTCATTGAGAAGGTCTAGGTTCCACCAAAAGTTGAAACATTCATTTTACCAGTACTATATTTGGTTTTTTACAATGCCTCATCAAGATCTCTATAGTGGACTCTATGGCCTCTAAAAATTATATTACAATATGGGTAGGTTACTTCATTCCATTCCTATGGAAAATCATCAATTCATTGTAAGAACAACATCACACAAAATGATCAGTTTGAAAAAGACATCTCAATGCCAAAGAGATAAGTGTTTAAATAATTAAGTGATCTACTAGTGATTAAGCTATCCTATATATCATGGGGGTAACAAAAATTTTCTATGTCACTAGTTGTATTCATAAAATGGTGGACTACATATAACTACAAAATATCACCTGCTATAACTACAGATACAATTTTGACCATGTATGGGTCTTAAAGTACATCCTACACATTCTATCATTAGATGCAATTTCATAAAATTAGCTAATTTAATTGCAAGTATCAAGTAGGTACACTAAACATATCCAAAATAACCTACATATACTACTATCAAATTCATAATGGAATTAATTAAAATGTGAGAAAAGCCAAGCATGATAAACCTATCACAAGTTTCTTCACATATAATTAGTCTAAAAATATTCAAAGCTAAAACATTGGCCAATTTTCCTTTCATAAATCATCAAAAATCGCTATGATGCTTTGAAAAATTTGCATGCTAATCTACAATTCCATCCATGTAAACATAAAACTAAATAACTTTTACCAACCCATTTTATTAGATTATCTCATTTAGGTGGTTTTATTTCCTTAATAAAGACCTGGTTTGACTCATCAACTAGTGGTGGATTAAGAATTTCATTTACCTTTGCAACAAGTTTGTATTCCATCTTCAACTTACTATTTTGAGATGGATCATGTCTCCACCACTACTAAACCCAATTCCAATTCACATGATAGTGATTACAAAAGTTCCTCTTGGCCTCCTTCTTATATGAGGAATCACATTGTCCATTTCTTGCCTCTGAATGACAAGATTATTCTTTAGCACCTACCTTGTTTTTGATAAAAGGCATAAACTTCTTTGGTAATAACCTTCTCTTCCAACAACTAGAAAAATGATGGCTACTTACCCCATAAAAAATTCAAGGAAAATCATACCATATTATTTGTATATCATAAACATATTTTTTATATTTTAAGAGAGGATTTGAAGATTCAAAATTTTACATAATTTCATCTAGTGCTATGTTGAATGTAAGAATGAGGAGGTGGAATTTCATTACCTCTTCTAGTCATTCATTTACACCTTTCATCATCCTAATGTGATGACTTGTTCCTCTTCATGGAGAAATTATGTTGTACTAGTGGCATAAGCACTTGGTTGTTGAAATATTACCTTCCTTCAGTGGATTTAGAACTCTCTCCAAGTTTCATTCACTCACTATCATAACCCAAACCTAGAAAACAAGGATGATCCTCAACTTGTATTGGGTTAGTAATACCTTGGCTATTCTTGCGAAGACATATTCCATAAAAAACCATTTTAAACAGTTGTTTCAAGCTAATATCTCTAGTGTGTTTCTCAAAATGACCAAAAACTACATCATAAACTGACTGAAAGTGTTACATAGTGAAATTATAGTGCAATCATCTATCATGGTCTCAACATCTATGGTGGAAGTTATCTCTTTCTTTTGTTCATGACTCTACCACCATGCCAAGATATCATCCTTGGTTTGAAAATCAACTTTCAATAATTCACTCTCCTCTTCTAAGGAGTGAAACTTAGATCTCATGCAAGTATTCCCATCCTAGATATGTCAATTGAATTTTTTGAGCTCTTAAATCCTTTCATGCTTCAAGGCTTGGCCCATGGTTTCTTGATCCTATAAACAACATGTATCTTCAATAACTACACACTAAAATATAAATTTAAATAAGTTCAAAATGTCTACAAATAACCTAATGGAATAAGATACTAAAATTGATTTCAAAAATCTATTCAATAGTATATTATGTAATCAAAAGCACGTCCACCACTCTAACTACTTTGATGCCAAAATGATTCATAAACATGTAGATTTTATACACTAAAAATTTTAATTATCAGATCATTATAGGAGGATTAGTTTTAATGTCAAAATGCAACTCTAGAAATATATTCAACTAAAAATAATTCAATGTAATTAATAATGAATATTACACATAATTTAATAATAGAGTTCTATAGATGTCTATATCTCTAGGTTCTTTAAACAATGAATTGATTCATTATATATATATATATATATATATATATATATGTTTTCAATTACAAATTTTAAAATTACAAAACTATAATGAATGCATCATGAACTCAAGTGCCAATTAGCCCTGTAGAGACCTAGACTAGTCTTAAAAGGCTTGCATAATGTTTCAGCATAGTCTCCCTGCTTCACACATTCTTGTTGACTTCTCCTTTACTGATTAATCTCCAAGAGCTTCTATATATATCTAATTCAAAATATTCATCAATCATTAGCTCCATAAAATGATCCTCCCTTATGGCATCCAGGAAGTGCTAACTCCTCCAATAATTCTATTATTATAATTTTTGGCTTAATAAAACCCTATGAATAATAGAGAATCAAAGTTTTTTTAGTCCCATAAAATGGTCCTCCAATGATCCAAAACCTTGGAATGGATGAGTTTAATATATTTATTCACAAATTCTTGCAATTTAAGTGATATCTTGGAGTTCAATTTGAATTCTCTTGGAATGAGTTTACAAATGAGGTTCATGGGTTTATATAGTTTTTCAAAACCTACCAATTATGGATTTCTTCATTATCTATCCCCATATACAAGCCTTTATTTAAGATTCTTAGCCTTATCTCCCAAAATGGGGTATGGAAAGTTGATGAGGGTCAATTTATTAAACCACCCTTCATATCTTTTTCTTTGGATAAACCTCCCATGCGTTTCTCTAGGAGATATCCCAATTTATATGGAAAATATCCCACATTTGTGGGAAAGAGATATTCATGGAATTAATCCCATTTATCAAGCCTTAAGAAGTGTGATTTATCTAAAATATTTGAGAATATTTTGGAGATGTTATAAAAAATCCAAGTTTAAGTGTTTAAGTGGTCCATGTTTCAATAATCTATTGGACCACGTGCATGTCCAGTCACTATACCTACACATTTTTTCCTTATTGCCTAAAAGCTTCAATAGGCCATAACTTTTGCATACCAAATCACAATTAGTCTATTTAAAATGCATCAGAAATATTGTGATGATTTCTATGCAATGGAACTAGTTGGAAACGTTCTAATACCATCAAGTTTTCTAGTTTGACTAAGTTTGACCACCTATTGACCAAACTTTTCTAATGATAACTAGAGCATATGATGTCCATTTTTCACATTCTAATAGTTGCTAGAAAGATCTTGATGATATTTACATAATAGACCACATTTAAATAAAACTAAGGAACATTTGAAAATATCCTCTATATCATTGACTTCATGGATAAAAAACACACATTTTCTTGGGTTTAAGGATATCCCTAACCCTTTACACCTATCAAAGACTTATCTCAAGTGATCTAAGTGATAAGTTTCATGTTTAGAGAAAATAATTATATCATATAAATACATAAAGATCATATAATTTATAAGGACCTTAAATTACATATCCAGGGAACTTTGAAAGGTTCCATGAGCATTAGTCAACCCAAAAGGCATCTTCCTATAAGTAAATGTACCCCATTTGGTGGTAAAAGTTTTCTTGAATTTATCACATTCCTACATAAGTACTTGGTTATATCCTAAATATCCATCATGGAGTGAAAACATCTCATCCCCTACTACAACTTTAAGGATGTAATCCACAAGTGGAAGTGGGTAATGATATTTAAGGGATGTGATATTCAAGTCCTTATAGTCCACTCAAATCCTAATCTCTCCATTTATCTTTCTAAATGGGACTAGGTTGGCCACCCATAAGGAATCTTTTATAAGAAGGATAATGATGGGTTATATAAGTTTATTTAGTTTTTTTATCATCAAAGGTTAAAGATGTGGGTTTATTTATCTCTACTTTTGCCTAACTAGTTTTGCATTGGGGTCTAGCTCAATGGTGTGTTGGGACAAGTTTGGATCAAAACCTATCAATTCTTGGTAACTCTAAGAAAATAATCATTATATATCCTACAAAGAATAATAAAATTTTATTTTTGAAATTTATTTCATACCTTATCATCCTTCAAAAATCATAGCATTGGATATAGAAACTAGCTCATAGTTCTCATCCTTGATTGTCATGTTCCTCTTCTCACCTTATATCTAATCATCTGAGTTGAACATGATTCCTAATGTGACCAAACCATTGGGAAAATTTTTACCTTTCACGTAAATAATCTGATCCTCATATTTATCTTGAATCCTATGCTACTTTTTAGTTGAGACTTTATCCTCCTCTTGAATAAATTTGATGATTTGATCATAATTTTCAAACACTTTCCCATAAACATTATTATACAGAACTATAGGTCTAACCATCAGCTAGAAAAGTTGTTCTAAATCCTTCATAACATCATGGAGAAGGTTGTATTGAGATCACATAGTATCAATCATATCATCACCATTAATTTATTTTCTAGGTATAAATTTTATGTTGAATACATCAAATCCCTAAATGAGATCCCACACACTATGTTTCTAGGCCTTTAATAAGTTGTTCTTAACTAGAATTCTATTATCTAACCTTATTTACAACTAGTTAACTATCACCAAACACTTGAAGGACTTTTATTTCTCTTTTCTATTATAATTGAAAGCCTTAGATCAATGCCTTGTACTCAAAAACATTATTAGTGAATCCAAGATATAGTATATATGAAATGAAGTATTTCTCCTTTTGAGGGGATACCAACACAAAATTGCACCAACATAATTTTTTCACCTAGAACCATAAAAAAATAGATGCCATGTACATATAAAATCCTTTTATGATGACATAATATCTGGTATAATTGTCTCTTCTTTAATAATGTTATAGGTACCCAATCATGTATCTTCCACTTGATCATATGCATCAAATCCATAGTGTTCATTTTACCACTCATCAATTAAGATATATAGAACCTTATCAAAATATCTAGTGGTATCATGAAGGAAAACACTTTCCTCTTCATCATACATGGTGCAATTCATGGGTATTGGACAAGGATAATATGGTTCAATGTGGTCTCTAGAAATAGGTTAAGATTTGATAGTTACTTTGGTACCATACCTATTCCCAAGAAACATGTCTGACTAATATGAGGATAGATACCCACCCATATTTATATTTAAATACATGTAAATACATATGTAAAAATAATGGGTAAGGTTTATGGATAAAACATCTTGGTATATGGAGAATATTGGGCAAGCATGTAAGGTAAGGTTCAATTTCTTAATGATGCCAATAGTTTTGATAGATTTACCATCTAATTAGATAACTCCTTTTGAGACTAGAGTGTACTCTAAACCTATCATATCAATTAACTTATTTAGAATAACTAAGTTATTTACACTATAATCAATCCTAAAATTTTATACAAGGTGTCAACCAATATTCAAGGACATATAGAATGGGTGTGGTTTTATAATCTTATCAACATCTCCTTATTTTGGTTGGCATAACTAAGCAAGGTCAGCTACTGTAGTTTATTTCCTCAAATGGCCAAGATGGTTTAAATTTTACTTCATTAAATTTATTTGGGTAGTAATGGAGAGAGGCTCCTACATAGTTATATTCAGGTTTGTTCTCTTCATTCCCTTAACTATCTTGAAGGGAATTTGTTCATATTTTGAATAGAACTTTGGAACAACAACAACTTCTCTTTATTGCTAACTAATTTGAGGTTGAGTCTCCTTTTGAATAGCCTAATTTTATTGTGCTTTAGGATTTTCAATAGATTATTTATCCTTGGTATCTTCATAAGAGGCTCAGGAAGTAAGAACTTGACCATTTGAGCAATATGATTCTCCCTCCACCACTCTCTTATTAAACTTTGTGTTATATGACATTGGAGTGTTTCCTTTACTCTATGTTTCATTCTAATTTATGGAAAAAAAGTCACTCTCTTTCAAATTCAAAATAGTGGACTCACCTTGAACTTGTGCCTTTTCATGTTCTTCTCCTCCTTGTAAAGTTGGTTCGCTTGATTTCCCTTGAGAAAGTGAGACACTTTTGACCATCAAGGCTTGGTTGAGCACTCCATTTGGACATGTGGTTTGAATATGAGGATAATTTATTGAATAAAACCATTCATAATGATAAGCCAATTTATACCTATGCTCTTATTATTTAAGTGCTTAACTAAATAAGGTTTTGGGTTATTCTATTACAGATATATTCTCCTACACTAGTATGAATGATATGCTCTAATGAGTGTGGAAGATTGATAAATTTATATGTTAATTGACTCAAATTTGTTGTTACCTTACCTTATCTAGTTGAAGGTATCATTCTTCTTGATAATAGTAATGATAGATTTGACCAAAGTTGAAAATTTGGGAATGAAACTTCTAACAAAGTTGATCTTACCTAATAATATTTGGAAAATATTATCATGGATTAGAATTGAAAGAAATAGTATTGATTCCACCATTTATATATTAATTTCAATCCCTTATTTGGAAACATGTCACAACAAATTTCCTTCATGGAAAGTAAACACATATTTTACAAGATTGATTCCACCATTTCAATATTAATTTTAAGCCCTTATTTGGAAACATGTCCCGATATCTTGCCTTCATGGAAAATAAACACATATTTTCTTAGGTTCAAGGATACCCCAAACTCTCTATACCTATCAAATACTTGTCTCAAGTAATCCAAGTGATTAATTACATGCTTAGATAAAATAGTTATATCATATAAATACACCAATATTATATAAGTTATGAACCCCTTAAATTCCTTATCCATGACACTCTTGAAGGTTTCATGAGCATTAGTCAACCCAAAAGGCATATTCATATAAGCAAAGGTACCCCATTTGGTGGTAAAAGTTATCTTGAATTGGTGACATTCATGCATAAGTATTTACTTATATCCTAAACTACCATCAAGGAGGGAAAATATCTTATCCCTTGTTATAGTTTTAATGATATACTCCATAGGTGGAAGGGAGTATTTATCTGTAAAGGATTGTCTATTAAAATCCCTAAAGTCCACACATAGCCTAACATCCCCATTTCTCATTATAAATGGGATTAAGTTGGCCACCCATAAGGAATGCTTAATAAGAAATATAATTTTAAATTATATAAGTTTATTTAACTCTTTTATCATAAAAAATTCAATCTTTGGGTTTCTTTGTCTTTATTTTTGCCTAATTGGATTTTCTTTGGGGTCAATCTCAATGGTGTGTTGGGCCAAGTTTGGATCAAAACCTCTCAAGTATTGGTAACTCCAAGAAAAAATATAATCGTATCTCCTAAAAATACCAAAAAAATACTCTTTTTTAGATTTAGTGTATACCTTACCATCCTTTAAAATAATACCATTGCATATAACAACTAGTTTATAGTTCTCATCATTGATTTTCATATTATTATTCTCAACTTTTAGCTAATAATCTAAGTTGAACATGATTTATAAAGTTACCAACCCCTTGGGAAAATCATTACCTTTAAACTAAATAATATGATCCTCATATTTTATTTAAGCCCATGTTAATCTTTAGTTGATAATTGAAAACACTATTGCATAAATTTTATGATTTATCCTTCATTTTAAAACACTTTATAATGAGCATTATTATTAAAAAACTATAAGTTTAACCACCAAATTGAAAAGTAATTCTAAATCCTTCATAAAATCATGAGGAAGGTTGTATTTAGGTCCCATAGTATCAATCCTATTAGCATCAACATTTTATGTTATAGGTATAAATTGAATGTTGAAGATATCAAAGACCTCAATGATATCCCACACTCTATGTTTATTGGCCTTTAACACACTTTCCTTGACTGCATTCTAGCCTCTAACCTAATTTACAAATAGATCACTATAACCAAACACTTTTATCACTTTTATTTCTCTTTTCTATGCCAATCAGAGGCCTTGGAATAATTTCTCATACTAAAAAACATTGTTAGTGCAACCAAAATATAATATATATGAAAAGAAGTATTTTTCCTTCTGATGGTAGATCAACATAATACCTACATGAGTACCATTTTTTCACTTATAACCATCAAAAAATAGCTATGACATACCTCCAAAATCCATTTATGACTACAAAATATTTTTTAGAATTGTGTCTTCCTCAAAAATGCAATAGGTACCTAATGTTGTATCCTCCACATGATCATATGGATGAAATCCATAGTGTTCATTTTCCCACTCATCAAGTAAGATATCAGGTTCCTCATCTAGATATGTGGTATTCTCATGAAAGATAAAACTCTCCTCTTGATCATACATGGTATAATTCATGGGGATTAGACTAGTATAATATGGTTTAATGTAGTCTCTAGAAATAGGTTTAGCTTTGATAGTTACTTTGGTACCATATCTATTCCTAAGCAACATGTGTGACCAATTTGATGATAGATACCCACTCATATTTATAGTAAAATATTTAGAGAGACATATGTAAAAATAAGGGGGATGTTCTATAAATGGAACATCTTGGGATATGGAGAGGCTTGACAAATCATGTAAGGTAAGGTTTAAGTTCTTAATGGTGCCAACAATTTTGACAACTTTACCATCTAACTAGATAAATCCTTTTTAGATTAGGCTATACTCCATACCTAACATATCAACTACCTTATTATGAATAACCAAGATATTTACATTGAAATCAATCATATAATTGTCTATAATGTGTTAACTAATGATCCATAAACTATCACTAATTTTCTTGCAAAAATTTTACCTTGGATATTTTTGGTAAATCACATAATTTCCTAAAATACTGAAGGAAATGAAATGGAGTTTGACCTTTAAATACATATTTGTCTCAAAACTAAAAGTGCTCAATTTTATATTAATATGTTTTAATTTACTAATTATTCATTTAATAATGATTAATAAATAAAATTAATCAAAATGTCAAAAAATAATGCAAAAAAAAATCAACTCATGACAAGCACTTGATAATGGAGTTTGACAATACCTACATCTCTGGGTTCACTTATGGTATAAAATGATCCATTTTTGTAAAAAGTGATTACATGTCTAACCCTTAAAATTGTCAAATGGATACTCAAACTACATATAAATTGACAATAGAACTTCAAAAAGTCTCAAAACCCATGGACAGACCTTTCACCTTACTCTCGTCAATGTAATCTCACAATCCTATAGATTTCCTAGCAAAAGTGTAAAAAAGGGACTTAAAAATTGGCCTTAAAAAATTTAATAGGTATTTCAACATACCATTTAAATTGTCTCAGAGTCTAGGACATTTTCCTAGTTTACACTGAGAAGTGAAAACCTCTCCAAGTCCCTCAAAACTTGGGATTTTGTAAACTGGTTGATTATGGCCTACACACAGTCTGCTAATTCTTCACTTTAATGCATTAAAAACAATAAAAAATTAACTCATATATAGACACTCAACATATGGTTATAACTATCTTGGAGTCTAAAATAAATCTCTTATTTACTCCAAAGTCTGGAAATGCATTTAGGTACCTCGAAACTAAGGAAAATGTAAACTTGTCGTTATGCCTACCTTGTCTCCATAGAAATACATTGAAAAACATGCCTTCAAATAACACCTCAAGAACTTTATATAGTGTTTAAACCTACTGGTGTAGTGGAGGGATCTATATCCATTTAACCAAAAATGTGAGGTTCAAATTTGTAGCCTTTGGTTTGGTCTTAATCCTAACCAATTATACCACATTGGTAAAGTGAGTGTAAATTTGGTATTAAAACACCATGAAGTTCATGGTTATTAATGCCTATATGTAGGCATTGGACATGTTATTCAATCTTGGCATTATCATGGGAATTCATGGAGTGGTGAAATGGAACCTTCGTGGAAAACATGGTATGTGTGTTGTTCTTGTGGGTGTGGCATGTTAAAATGGGCTATGTTGGATGTCTTGGATGTGGGATAGATCATTTAATGGTCTTTGGCATGATAATTAATTAATTACATAAAAATATATTCAATAGGTGACTATAAATAATATTTGACCATGGAATAATAAGTTTTGGTAATCCAATTAGTGGCTTGAAGACCCACCACATGGACCAATCTCCATTAGACACTTTTCAACATCCAACTAGATACACCAAAGCTCTATGAGTGGTAGGGTCCCCTTATGAGACAAAAGTAGACTCGACTGGCTATGGTCCCCATAGATAACCTTTTACACCAATCAAAGATGAAGTTAAACAAACCAAATATTTTTATCAAACTTGCTACCACATGTTGCCTCATAATTAGACCACTTGGTATGCTCAAATTATGCCACTTGTCACTTTGTGACACCTATATTTGACTATTGACCTCGAATTTTAGTGTGCAATATCTTATGCATATAGAATCAAAATTAGCCAATTTAAAATGCACTAAAAGGCTCATGATGAGATTTAAACTATGAAAATACTTTATATACATCCCATGATCATCATATTTTTAGTTCACCAGCTTTGACCACTTTTGACCTATTTTGACTAAAACTTGAACTAGATGCACAAAGAGCATACATGCTTCATTTTATGCATTCCACATACCATTAGAAAGGTATCAATAGGATTTATGTAATGGTATATGTTTTGATCTAATTTAGGACCATTTTTGAATTAACCTCTAGATCAATTCTCCCCACTAAGAGGGATTTTGGTCGACCAAAAGGTGATTCTCAGCTTGATCCTCTGAAATGCCAGTCAGTTCTGAAGAATTCTGATGAGTCTTTATCACTCTACTCAAGTTTCACAACTACACCTACAATGATTAGAATAGTCAATTGATAACATCTTATACAATTCCTCTACTAATACATAGCCATCAATAGCCTCTACATAGAACTAAGAAGCGATGACTTCCTCTACTATGTGGCTTCACAAGAACATTTACATAGATAAGCCTAGTGATCTCCTCTGATGTTGCAAAATGGTTTTCTAAAATTTATCAATTACAGAACCCAAATCATAGCATAGTGATAATAGTGTAAAAATATGATTCATAACTCAAAAATGTAAAAATATTAAAATAAGGCATGAGCTATATTGAATCCTACAACTACCATTAAATTCACAATATATCAAACTATTTGCCCACTGTCACATCCTTCTTGGAAGTAGTGAGCTACCAAATACTTAAACAATCACCAATGCAACTATAAGACAAGTTTTTCAAATAAAATACAATATTAGTTGTGACCATGTCACAATATATTGCCCCAATGGGTCTTATCAATGCATCCAATCACACACATGTCATAAATAGATGCATTCCAAAATAATAGTTATTTTATAACAAGTATTGTAAGAAAACTAAATCCTACCCAACAAACTATATACTACTATCAATCCCCCAAGGTGATTAATGAGTTAAATTCCTTAATAGGAAAATCATAAAGCTAAACTTGGAGATTCCAAAAATAGAGATTTTCAAAACACAAGTGTGAGAATTAAAAACTTTCGATGATGAACCTGTCTCAAAGTGTTCTCACTATAGTAGCTCAAAAATGCATATATCAAAGCATGTGTAAATGTCCTTTATCAACATACAATAATTACACCAAAAATTTATTTTCCACATAATGCATTATCAATCCACTAATCATGACAACATGAAATTAAGAAATTGTTTACTAACCCTCTTTATCAGATTCTCCTATTTAGGGTGCTTAATTTCCTTAGTCAATTTATTAACATCTGCATGGGTTGATTAAATAAAAACTTCATTAATTACCTTATTAAAAAATTTATAGATCATATTTTTCTTACCATTACCAAGATGGTGGGATGGTTGAAGTTTTTAACACTTCTCAACCTGATGTTCACTCACATGACAATGAGTGCAAACATCCCTCTTATTAGGTGAGGTCACCCATTTTCCATTTCTCTCTTTACTAGTACAAGAATGGTCTTTAAAACCTGCAAGCTACTTCATTAAAGCTTGTATTTTCCAATAATATGTAGAACAATGGTTATTCAGTCCAATAAATATACAAGGAAAAGATTAATAAGGGTGTATAGTGTTGAAGGACTTGAGCACATCCAAAAAATATAGTTTGTGACCACTTAATATAGAATATATTCCAATTCCACATCAAATAAGTCAAGTAATGGAGGAATAAAGGAAAAAATCAAGAAGACTCTAAACACAACAATGATAATTCAGTCAAGTCTCCCAAAGCAATTAGACAGAGGCATAAATTCAATGGTGAAGAGCAAGATGAGACAAATGGATAGAGTATTCAAGGTGTTATGGAGATTGGAAGCCTTAAAACACACCTAAATGATTAAATGGTAGAATTGAATCATAAGTCTTAAAATTCACATTCTTATTGGTGATTTTTCTAGTGCAATAATGAGGAAGTGGAATCTTGATACCTCTTTGACCTGATTTCTTACACTACTCATCATTCCTTCATAGGAAGAATTTTTCTTTGCTAGTTGATTTGAATCTTGGCTATTTGAAGCTTGTCCTCTTTTATTAATGGAGGAAATCTCTCCAATATCCACTTTCTCACTAGTGTAACCCAATACTACATATCGAGATATATGCTCTACCTATATTGGGTTAGCAATACCTTGGCCATTCTTACCAAGGTCCCTTCCATCAAATCCCATTTTTAATAATAGTTTAGATCTAATGCCCTTAGTGTGTTTCTAAAAACTACCAAAAGCAATATCTAAAACATCTAAAACTAAATGAAAGGAATTACCATATGAATAACATACAATGCACTCATTAGTCGTAATGCTTGCATTTGTAGTGGAAGGACTGTGTCTTTTTACACTCTACATCTATGCTAAGAGCTCTTCCTTGGCTTGCAAATCTGATTTTAATTAGGACATCTCCTATTTTAAAGAGTAAAAATGAGCTCTCAATAAATCATTCTTTTCCTAGATCTATTGGTTAATTTATGCAAGATCATTGAGCCTCTATTTTTTCAAGGCTTTTCACATTTATTCATGTTCCCTATAAATAGCCTAATTCCACAAACTACAAATGGAATATTAATAGGTCCAAAAAGTATACAATAATTCTAGAAACCAAACTAAAAACAATTGATATCAATCCATAGAATTATAAGTTAAACCAACATATTAACTACTCTGATAACAAACTTGATTCGTAAACTAGCACTAATTTTCATGCAAAAAGTTTACCTTGGATATTTCTGTCAAATCACACAATTTCCAAAAACATGCAAGGAAATGAAGTAGAATTTGACCTTTAAATACATATTTATCTCAAACCTCAAAGTGGTCAATTTTATATTAATATGTCCTATTTGAATAATATGCATTCAATAATGATTAATAAAAAAAATTAATCAAAATGCAAGAAAAGAATGCACAAATAAAATCAACTCACAACAAGTACTTGATAACAGAGTTTGATAATGCCTACGTCTTTGAGTTCACTTATAGTATGAACTGATCCATTTCCTTAAAAATAGAGTACATTTACAGCCCTTAAAATGATCAAATGGATACTCTAATTCTACATACAAATCACCAATAGACCTTCAAGAAGTCCTAGAACACACAGACAAACCTTTCACCTTACTGTTGTTAATGCAATATTATAATATTGTTGATTTCCAACCAAAAGTATTTAAAAAGACTTAAAAATTGGATTTAAACAAATCATCATAGGTATTTCAAAATACCTTTTAAATTTTCTTAGAGTTTAGGACATATCCCTAGTTTACACTGAGAATTGAAAACCTCTCCAAGTACCTCAAAACTTGGGATTTCAAAAACTGGTCTATTATGGCCTATACACACTCTACTAATGCTTCACTTTGAGGAATTAAAAAATACATAAAATAACCTCATATATAGACAATAAACATATTTTTATAACTTTATCAGAGTCTAGAACAAATCTATTGTTTACTCCAATGTCTAGAAATGCCTCCAGGTACCTCAAAACTGAGGAAACATGCAAACTAGTCCTTATGCCTACCTTGTCTCCATGGAAACACATTGAAAAACATGCCTTAAAATAACACCTCATTAAATTTATATAGTTTTTAAACCCATCGGTGTAGTGGTGGTATCCATATCCTTTTAACCAAAAATTCAAGGTTTGAATTCGTAGCCTTTGGTTTGATCTTAATCCTAACCAATTATCCCACATTGGTAAAGTGGGTGTAAATTTGGTATTGAAATACCATGAAGTTCATGGTTTTTAATTACTATATGTAGGCATTATACATATTATTTTGGCTTGGAATTATCATGGTAATTCATGAGGTGGTGGTATGGAACCTTCATGGAAAACTTGGTATGTGGGTTATTTTTGTGGATGTGGCATGTTACAATGGGATATGTTGGATGTCTTGGATGTGGGATAGATATTTTGATGGTATATGGCATGATAATTAATTAATTACATAAAAATATAGTTAATAGGTGAATATAAATAAGATTTAACCATGGAATAATAATTAGTGTCAAGACACATGGTGGATTGAAGACGCACCACATGGACCACTCTCCATTCAACACTTGTCAACATCCAACTAGATGCACCAAAGCTCTATCAATGGTAGGGTCCCCTTTTGAGATAAAATTAGAATCCAATAGATATGATCCCCATATATGGCCTTTTACACCATTCAAAGATGAAGTTAAGCAAACCAAAAAAAATTCTTGAACTCATTGCCACATGTTGCCTCATAATTCATCCACTTGTCATGCTCAAATTATGCCACTTATCACTTTGTGACACCTATTTGTGCCTGTTGATGTAGAATTTTAGCATATAATATCTTGCATATACAAAATCAAAATCATCCCATTCAAACTATGACATAAATCTCAGAATGAGATGTACACTGTGAAACTACTATGGATACATCCTATGATTATCAACTTTTAAGTTGACCAACTTTGACTTATTTTGACTAAAACTTGAACTTATTTGACAAGGAACATATAATATTAATTTTTTTCATTATACATACCATTTTAAATGTCTCAATGGGCCCTAATAAATGGTTTAGGTTTTAGTCTACTTTGGGACCTTTTCTAAATTTACCTCTAGATCAACCAATCATCAAGGAGATGTATAATGGGTGTGGCTTTCTAATCTTAATAACATCCTCTTATTTGTGTTGGCATAACTAAGTAGGATCAGTTTTTTAATTTATTTTATTAAATTTCCAAGATGGTGTAAATTTTCCTTTAATAAATCTCTTTGGTCAGGAATGGAGAAAGATCCTCCCACATAGTTACATTCAGGTTTGTTCTGTTCATTTAGTCAACTATATTGAAGGGAATTTATCCTTATTTTGGTTGTATTTTTATAATAATGGCATGTTATAATTGGTGTTAAATAATTTTAGGCTAAGTGACCTTTTTAATAGTCTAAATTTATTGTGCTTTAGGTGGATGAACTATTGAGTTCTCTTTGGTAGCTTTATGAGAGGCTTGGGAAGTAGGAACTTGATCAATTGAGGAAGATGGATCTCCCTCCACTACTCTCCACATAAAAATTATGTTATAGGCCATTAAAGTGTTTTATTTAATTGATGTTTCATTATGATTTATTTAAAAAATGCAATCTCTTTCAATTCAAAATGTTGGACTTACCTTGAATTTTTTCTTGTTCATGCGCTTCTCTTCCTTGTGAATTTGGTTCACTTGTCCACCCTTGAGAAAGTGACACAATTTAGATCATAATGGCTTGGTTTATCACTCCATTTATACATGTGGTTTTATTGTGAGACTAATTTAGTGAATAAAACCACTCATTATGTTTAACTAAGTTATTTTTCATAGGAATAATGAATTTTGAAGTGTTAAAAGCATTGAGATTTTGACTGTTCGAGGTCCTAATATGTGTGATTTAGCCTTGAGATTCTCAATTACCTTGGTAAAACTAATTGTTAAGATGATATGTTTGGTTTTAATTTTGGCTTTTTAAAGTTATAATTTATTTCATGTATGTATTCACTATCATTGATGTCAAAGGAAGCACAAGAAGGTGGCTATGGTCATTAGTATGTTGTTGATTGTTTGAACCTGCCAATGTAATCCAATGTGAAGCATAGTGAGGAATGATAGAATAAGTGATTATAGGTTATTATTATAGGATTATTTCATGAAGCTATGATAAGGTTTTTAAACATGTGAATAATATGGAAAGTGCATTTATAGTCTTAGGAAGGTTAGTTTTGAGGCTTAGTCCTTTTATGAGAAACCTAGTATGAAGGCACAAGCTTGGTAGTATGTTGAGATAAGTAGTATGAGACTTGTGAGAATAAGGTTACCATCATGTGAGATTTATACTATGTAATTTATAATGTTTATTATTTATTTATATTAGTAAAATATGTTTCCAAGTGTGTTCAAGGGTCAAAATGCAATTAGTAGTTTAAGGTCTAGTATGCATGGAGACCTAGTATGGCCAAATGAAGGGTCAAATTGATTTTACAAGGTGATAGAGAACATGTGAGAAATGTATTAAGGTTTTAAATTATGTGTCAAGGGTGTTTAAAAATTTAAATATCATGTATTGAAGGTGAAATCAATAAAACACATTTTGAGGTCTCATGTGTATGCAAAGTAATGAAATAAGATCTTGATAAGAAACTTTAGATTCTCATTGGCACGTGTGATAGTTTCTTGGGAAGCTAAGCCTTATGAGAGAGATGTAAAAATGTCATAAGAAGTTTTTTCAAGCATTAGGAAGTGGTTTAAGGGATAAATTTTTATGAACATTCATTAAGAAGGTAAACTAGTCCAAAACCCTCTCAAAACCCTCATAGTGACACGATTGGAGATATCTTGATCTAAAATACCCAAAATGGTTTGGTAATTATTGTTTGATGATTGTATTTTGTATAATAATCCATAATTAATATCCAATTGGTAGTGGTTTATTAGGGAAGTTAGTGGAAGCTATAAAAATATGCTTGTTTCTAAAGTATTTGATGTTATAAGTAAGGTTGACTAGGTGTTGAGGTCAACATACCCCCATTCCTAAAAATGGGTACCCTTATGTTAAATTGTACAAATTTTGTACCTTAAAATTGAATATTCACTTTAAAAAAGTGTCACTATCATGTTTTCATAGTGTCTTTATTTCAATATCATCCACACCTAGTTTGGTTAGCACATTTGTACATGATTCTAGTTTGCCCTTGTCTAAATTTGCTAACATTGGATCCCTGTGTTTTCCAATTGTAGGTCTAGTGAGTTCTATTTTTAATGAGAAATGTATGTGTATTATTAATTAATAATAATTTTATCTTTTACTAGCCTTTAGTCTATTGAAAATCAAGTTGAATTAATGTCTGATCAGCTTAAAACCCTAATTCTAATTGCCCTAGCTTAGGCCCTTTTATTTAAATTCAAAATTGGTAGTAACCATTTACACGAGAACAATTTAAATATACCAAAACTTAGTCTAAAAATTAATTCTTAGTCCCCTTTATATCCCATGGCTCTCAGTCCCTTTTATCTACTATCATGGTCTAACTAACACATGGTTCCTTTTTTATAAACAGAGCTTAAAAAGCCTTATCCTGAAGCTTATATTTTATTTATTAACACAGAAAAATTTATTCCTAATACTCTAAGATATGTTTTTTATATTATTTTTAGGGTCTCATTTATTATACCTAAACTTAAGATAAATACCTAATTCAAAGGTTCTAATTCAAGTTTATAAATACAAATAAAAACCTTAGTCTTAATACTTTATCCTCAAATTCCCAAGCCTAACTTATATATATTTCTTGTCCATAGGATCAATGGTCCAAATTTGGTCAGACAAAATTGATCCAACTATGCATAATAGGTCAAAGCTTCAATAGTGTCCTGAATAAGTGAGAAGGTGATAAGTGTCACTATTCTAGTAAAAGAACATTGAGCAACCAATGGTGATTTACCCCTCAAATTGAGATCCAATGGAGCATGTTGATCCAAATGAATATGATCTAATGGTGCAAGATCAATGTTCACATTTCAATGAAGCTAAATTTGAATGCATAAATGACAAGTGGTGAAACCATGGGTCATAAACTAAAGCTCAGGCACCTGTTAGAATATCAATAGAGTTCATTGATTCATACCAAGAGGATATAATGGTGCATGATTAAAGTTGACTTTTAAAGCCTTGATGACCATGTTAAATATTGAGCATCATATGCTATATTATAAAAACGTAAATGATCAAATGAAAATGATACAATGTTGTGTGATCAAAGTAGATTTTTCAACAAATTAAGAACAATGGGCATCTAATTGTGTTTGATCCGTACTTCTCTACATGGGTATGTAGATTTGGATATGGCAGGTTACATGGATGAGAGGAGAAGCACCACAAGATATGTGGTGGTTGGTCTTCAAGATTGAATTTGAAGAGGGATACAAGCTAGGAAACAAAATTAGATGATGTATAGGTACAGGTATAGGTGTAGCTATTTATCTCCAAGTGGGAGATTGTTAGGTTGTGGAGCTAAAAGCTTTAATGATGCAAATAGAGGAGGTTGTTGAGTTACAGAGCAACCAATGTCAGTCAAGCCAACTGACGTTAGTCATATTCAGTGTGCAAAGAAAGCAGCATCGGTTAGGTGTCGGCTAACATCAGACAGATAGGAACCGATGTCAGCAACCTATGTGTGCGTGCATTTGCATGTGCTTCAAGAATTGGTCTAATTTTAAACAGATAGTTAGTTTTCATGTAAAAGACTAATTTTAGTCTTGAGTCTACATTTATAATTATTTTAATTAGGAATTATAATTATTGTTTGTATGGGATCTATTTAAGAGACCCATGGGGATATATTGTAATTTAAAGGATCATAAGGACTTGCAAAGGCAAAGACAAGGGTTCTTCTGGGTGAAGGATCAGAAGGACTTGTAAAGGCAAGGACAAGGGTTCTTCCAAGGTGTGTAAGATCTAGAGGGTCTGCAAGTGTGTAAGACCAAGTTGATTTGCAGGTTGTGCAAGATCAAGTAGAAGATCTACATGGTAAGTAAGATCAGTTGATTTATAGGTGTGTGTGTGTGTGTGTGCAAGGTCAAAGGAGACCTGCAGGGTAACAAGATCAAAGGATATCTAAAACACAACAAGAAGCAAGATTAGGGAGATCTACTTGAAGTAATTTGAGTACTTGTTGTACTGGTAGTATTGTTACTGACTGGTGGAGGGAACAACTCTGTGTTTGAGTTGTGGTTGTAATTGATTGTGTGAGAGAGAGAACTCTTGGGGGAGAATTATTGGTATGCCCAAGAGGTGTGGGAGAGTTTGATTTCTTCATTGTATTTCCTTCTGGAAGATTGTTAATACAAGATTGTATTATCTCTCATATTCTGTGCTATTTTTGAATTCTAGTTACATATTACTTCTGGTTAAATTTCGTGTTTAGTTGCTTATACAAAGGTAATCAAGTATACTCTTAAGGAGTGGGATCCTGAAAATTTCTAGATTTGAATTATTCTTATGAATTTTTATATGTTGTTAATGTTGGAAATATTGTCATTAATGTCAAAGGTCTAGCATTGGTGATAAATGCCCCATAGCATTTATTATATAAAGGTGTTTTTAATGTTCATATTTTGTTTAAAAGTGTGTTGATATTTATTTAATATTAATGAATATATTTTTGGTAACATAAATTCAAAAGAAGGGCCCATGGAGAAGTCAAAGAGTCATGGGGTAAAGAAAAAAGAGGAATGGGATGAATTTTCCCATGAAGATTCATCTTTAGGAATTCCAAGAGTCACCAAGTGAAGACAAAATAGGAAGGGTACACTTTCTCCTGAAGGGACACTTTAAAGAATATGAAAAGTTACATAGATAAAGACAAAAGGGGAAAGGACGTATTTACTAATGAAGGGTCACCATGTGAATTTTCAAATGTAAGGATTTGAAGGGTCATGAAAATGTGGTGCCATTTTCTATGAGGATTGAAGGGTCACAAAGAGTGAATGCCAAAGGTCATTTGGTAAGATATTCATAAAGGCTTGGGAAGCCATTTTTAATGTGTGGAAGAGAGCATGGTTTGTAATTATCATATCTAGCTTAGAAGAGAAAAAGAGAGAAAAGAAAGAGATATTGTAATGTGCTATCATTTGTTGAGAAAGAAACATTGAAAGATAGTTGTGTGGTATACACAATAGGTGTTGGTGGTCTTATGGGTTGGTGCTCATGAATAGTTGTTGTGTTGGTGCTCATCAAAGGGGTTGGTGCTCCTGTGAGTTTGTGATCATGAATAACTACTATGTAGGTGATCAGTAAAGGGGTTGGTGCTCCTATAAGTTGGTTCTTATGAATATTGTACTTTGAGCTGGTACTGATTCATATACTTGAGATTGTTCTCCATGGTTTTTCCCACATTGGGTTTCCACATTAAAATTTGGTGTCTCTCTCTCTTGTGTGGTGTTTATTGTTTTAGTTTTATTGAATATCTTGAATGTATGGTTAAGTGGAAATTGATTAAGTAAAAGTTTATAATATATATGTTATACTGATTCACCACACCCCCCCCCCCCCCCGCTTAGTATATCTCATACTTAATAGTTAACTTGTGCCAATGTTAGGTAAACTAAAATTTCTTAACTTCATTTCCTTTTCTTTACTCTTTTTGCATTTGGACTAATGTTGTTTTATTGTAGGACCAAAACTTTAAAGTGAATCTAGTTCTTATTCTCATTATTTCACACTAGATTCACTTTAGCTAATGTTTGACTAATGTTTGATAGGATTTTAGCTTATGATACTTCATGTCATACATTGGTTAAGTGCATGTCTAGATGAAATTTTAACTTTGTCATGATGTTTGGAATGAAGATCATCAACATGTTTCTTCTCTACCCTAGCCTTTCTATTGCTCTTTTTTTAATAAATCCACTCTAGTTTTAATTTTCATTGTAAATATCCATCTTAGATTACTTTTCAATCATAATTCACTATTCTTTGCACATATTACTTCATATTTTACATATATTAGCTATTTGGCCATGGTAGCTCCCAACCATCAAATTAATATAAATTAGTGAAATAGATCACTTGTTCTGCCTCTATTCCATCAAAAAATAAGAGGATTATCACAACCTATAACTCATGCACTAGAATCTCAAGAATTCAAAAATAAGAAGTGTTTCTTAAACACTCTGGGAACTTGTGATACATATTCAAGCATCAATAAGAGGGGATTGACTAGAGCTAGGAGGGCCTAATCTAAACATATATGAATTTGAAGTATCTTAGCTAATTTTAGTGAATTGTGTTCAAAGATTTATGTATTCATTGCAAATTTGTGTTTCTTTTATCATATTTGTGTATTGATCATTGATCTTAATGGTTTTAGCCTAGTCTTTGTGCTTATTTAGACAAATATATTCTTTGAACATATATAAAAAATTATGGTAAGGATAGTTTAATCTTTATAAATCCAAGTTGTTTGAAGTTAGTGATAGCTATTTTGTTGAAAGATTGATAGATTTTTTGAAAATTTGAGTTTATGTAAACTTAAACATGAAAATATCATTCATAATTGCATATTTATAAATATATTTGAGATAATTTATTTAAAGATTGATGTCTTTTACCATTCTTTATGCATATTTGTTGAAAAATTTCTTAATGTGCAAGTCTAGTCATCATTCCTTGTAAAGATAAGATTTACAAATCATATTTCAAATAGAGTTCAAAGATTTTAAAAGTTGGAACTATAAGTAATATCCTCATCAAGGTATGACATGGTTAGGTGATTATTTGACCAAAATGTCAGGTGTGGTACATGACCTTCCTCATAATATTGAAAGGTATTTACCTTCTTTTAGTCCTAATAATGTTGTCACAACTGAAGAACATGTTAAAATATTTAAGGCTACTTTGTGTCTTCTGAATGTAGTTCATGAATATGCAACATGTAGTCTATTTCCATTTACTCTCAAACATGTTGCATATGAATGGTTCATTAGCCTACATGAAAATTACATTATGAATTGGAATAACTTTAATTATTACTTCATTGACCAATTTGGAAAAATCATTAATCCATGCATTCTATATCAACAATTAACCACTATTAAGAGAAATTCTAGTAAGACCATTAGAGCCTTTAATGATAGATTCCAAAAAATGTTCAATAGAACCATAGCCCTTGTAGTCATATAAAATGTCCAAATTGGTGGTTTACATGTGGCTTGTGACACTTTATCTATAACTCCTTTTTGCATGCTCTTGTGACCCTTCATGACACCTTCTTTCTCATTATCAATCATCCTAAACCTTTAGAATGATTTTCCACCTTATCCAAATGGTATTTAATAGGATAATCATATTCCCCTAGGTTCCAAGCCTATAGGATAGGAGTGTCATATTTAGACTATATCTCTAAACCCTAAGGTGTCTTATTTTTGTCACTCCTATCTATTTGTACTTTGAGACATAATGGTCCTTTTCATCTAGTCCATAGCCTTAATCATGTTAGCCTAACATGAATACATCTAACCCATGACTAATTTCTCCTTATAAAATCCCATTCAAAGATCATTTAAAAAAAGGTGGTGACAAATCTTACAAAATAAGCAAGAATACAAACAAAGCACTAAGGCAAACTTCACTATTCTTTACATGTAGTCACCCAACATAGCTTCAAACATACCCAAACCCTCATACCAGTTCCTAGCCACCTCAATAACTCTCAATTTGGTATTTTTGCATCTGCATCACACTATTTCATAAAGAACATTAGGTGGGAGAGATACATATGGCTTGATCCCTCTTCAGAGTATTGGTATGTAGGCAACATGCCCACACAAGAGGTGTCGATTACATGTTTAGTGCATTTTACACATTAACCCCCTTTTTCTCTCAAGTGATTCAAATATTATTTTATCAAGCATGATGGAGGGTTAGGGTTTTGAAGATTAAATTAGTTCTATAATGAGTTTTATCGATAACCAAAACTCAATTTTTCATAGGTAGGCTCACACAAGTAATTTGCAAACCTAGAAAGTTTCAAGTCTCTATGATCAATTTAGATCATAGTGGTAGGATTAGATTATAACACTAGAAACCAAAGTGACTTGTTTTTTATGCTCTTATTCTTTCACTGAATGAAAGATAGATTTAGGTTTTTGACACTTTCCTAGTCTTGTATAGCCAATTTCAACCTTTATATCATTTGTCTTAGTCCAATTTCAAGATAAGTTATATCTCTCCTTATTTATTGTTACTTTTAAAAAGAAAAATAAATTATACAAATCAAGACTATAATTATTTATATATTCTACACTGTTTTATTAATCTAGACCCTTAAATAAAATAGGAATAAAACTCAAATATTCCCAAAAAAATTGAATCATTTCGTGAACTTGACTTACTATGTTTGCACACAAAGACCCTAGAAAACCTAAGAAAAATTCTTTATTGATTTTAAATTTTTTTAATAATTTTTATTACATATATAAATCAGAATTTTACATTTAATTTTTAAAATTCACCATAGTAATTTAAAAAACTATTTCTTTCAAACCCTAGTTGCCTATACTAGGTGTCAGTATTTTCAAACCCTAGCCTAGGGTTTTGAAATTCTAATTCTATTTTTTTGCACATTGAGATGAGTATTCCAATTTTATTAATCATGATTTACTTATGCAAAGTTTTTTTGTTTCTCTTACATAATTTTTTCATTTTATTTTGGTATTAATTCAGAAATGACATAAATACATATATACATGTTATTTTAAGACCAATTCAAATATATGTCATATTTCATTACTTCTTTAACATGCTATGTTTATATTATGTGTAATTAAACTAAGAATAAAATCCTTACATACTTAAAGGATCCATTACATAAACTAACAACCACCTTCCAAGTTTCAATGTGATATCTCATTCACAAAAAATAATTTCCTTCTCCTCCTCTCCCCTAAGATGGTGCTAGCTACTTTCCCACTAACCAGGTCCATGATATCACCCCTCCAAAAGGTGAGGTATCCTATAATATTCTTCCTAATGCATACATTCAGCCTATACCTTATTCAAACCCTCATCAACATATGTTCTAACATGTTCAATCAGAAGTAACTAGGGTTTGTACTTGTGAGATTATAAGGGATAAAATCACCAATATTAATAATTTAAATTCATATTTACAAATGCAGAATTAGATATTACATGAAAATATCACAACATTGGAAAATTAGATTATAATAAAAAAGCTTCAAAGGTACCCTATCACCAGTCATGTATATGCACCTAGTTAATTAGTTGTAAGTAATGTTACATATCAAAAAAAAATCATAATAAAGAAACTCTAAAACTAGTGATTAAAAAAACATTCAAAGATAAAATAAGCTTTCAAGTGAGTTACTAAGGGAAATGATTAAATCTAAGTTGATCAAACTACTTCCTTTTTATCCATTGAGAAGATCCAAATATTATTGTCCATATCCTAGAATGCATGGGCATCATATAGATTTTGTTTTGTCATTGAAAAAACATATACAATAGATAATTACTAATGAGGACCCTATACATGTTAAATCAATCAAGAAATCCACAGTAACACAAGAACACATTCACAAAGGGTCAAATTCAAAAATAGTAAAAAATTAGTTACAAAAGCATAACTTAGAACAACAAAGGGATCAAAAATAAAAATTAGAGAAAGAAATAATACCATAAGCATAATTAAAAAATGAAAAATATGTAAATTTACCTCTCCAAAATTAGGCTCAAATTTCAAATTAGTATGGGTTTGGTCAAAAATATTTACAATAGTTTGATTATCAAGGTCAAGGGTTGGGCAAGCATGCTCAAGGCATCACTACTATTGTAGAAGTTGATAATTTTTGTCACCAAGGTTTCAAATTTATTGAACATCCCAAGGAAAATTATTTATAGACACACTTTATCAAAGGAAAAGATCTAGATACAAAAAATGTCAACACTAGCATTCCATTGGTTTAAAATCAAGATGATAATGATGAGTGGAACCATACAAGTTATTATGATTTCTAAGATACTAATAATGAATTCAAATATTTAGATTCATATTCATATTCATTCCCTCATACTTCATAATCATGTATAATTCCTTTATTTAATACAAGACACCATGATAGGGAGTCTTCAGAGACTCATTACTTAGTATCATTTTTCTCAGCTTACTTGTACATAATTTATCAACTTATCTATACATAGTGTCTTTTTTCTTACTTAAACATATAAATATTTAAAAATACCAAAAATAATATAACATGTAAAAATTAAAAAAACATTCAAATAAATCAAAACACCAAAAACACTTTTCAACTATATGCATTATCCATGTTTTACATTTCTACTACCATGCTAGACTTATATTTTTCTATTATATGTTATTGTTTGTTGATTTGTCTACATTACCATGCTTCACTTGATATTTTTTGAGTGTGTATAGTGACACCCAGATCCTTGATTGATTCACTCTACCCATTGAGGGGGCATCCTACTTCTACAATCAAGACATACATTAACATATCTACCCATTAGGGGAATCTTCTACATGACCACACCATCTAAGTTATGTCACTCCTACACCACACACTATAGTTATCATATTAATTTACATTAATGAATAAATTACATATATTATTATATCAACACTCACTAGCATATATAACTTGTGTATATATTAGCATTTACCTAGTCTTCTACTACATGTTTACATACTTTCACTTCTTTCTTTGATTAGTTAGATGCAATAGTATTTATAGCATTTACAAGTGGTTGGAATCATTTCAAAGTGGATTTCATATAAGCCTCATTCTTAATTTTGGATTGGCTTTTATACAAGCCTAATCTCCACCTTTCAGAGTGGCCAAGATTGGCCTAGTTATTGGCATACATTCAAATATACACACCACATTTTCATATTATAGAGCATTTATGGGACTTATGAGCCATCTCATATGACACACATTCATACTAGTATTATTTAATATCTTCACACTTAGTGGACAATGATGGATCTAAAGGTCTAGCTAGCCTTTGTATTCTTCAGCCACCTACTCAGAGAGATTGGATGCACAATCTAAACATTGATTAACATACAAATGATCACATACCTTCACTTAGTGGGTGATAATGGAGCCAAAGGGCCAAAAATTTTATTCTTGAGCCACCCTTAGGAAATTAAGGACTCATATCCATTCACAATATTACTCTTGGTACAACATCATTTAGAATCACTCAGCATCACTCAACACCACAATAGGTTTTTTATTATTTCACATACCTAGTGAGGCGTATTAATTCCTTTCTCTTCATCTCTATTGTACCTAGCCTTTTTACATTCTTATTTTAGATAGAGTTTGTCTATTAATAACTAATCTACTCCTTATTTTCTCTTACAGATTTATGCTTCATATTGTGCTCACTGTATGTACACTCAGCATCACACATCTTCATGGGCTTCACATTTATAGGTAAGTTTAGGTATGATTTCTATTTTTTATTTATCCTAGTATTTCACTTTTATACATCACTATAATAAATGGGGGGTAAATATAGTCATGTAAAATATCTAAATTAGTATTTTGAGTGTGTCTTGTGACACCCTATCTATAGATCCGTTTTGTATGCTCTTGTGACCCTTATAGACACCTTCTTTCTCATTTCAAGTCATCCTAAACCTTAAAAATGATTATTCCACCTTAGCCAAATGGTATTTCCTAGGTCAATCTTGTTCCCCTAGGTCCTGAGCCTATAAGATATGAGTAACATAGTTGGATTATAGCATCGTACCCTAAGGTATCCCATTTTTAGCTCTCTTATCCATTTTTACTTTGATCCATAATGGTCACTTTCATCTAGTCCTTACCATTAATCATTCCATACTAGCATGAATACATGTGACCCATGACCAATTATTCCATATAAAATCCCATTCAAAGCTCATTTACAAAAATGTGGTGACAAATTCTTATAGAGCAAGGAAGTATACAAAAAAATCACTAATGTAAACTTCTTTATTCTTTGCATATAGTTACCTAACACAACTAAAAATATAATAAAAACCTCATACCAATCCTTAACCACTTCAAGCACACTCAATTTAGCATTATTGTGTCTGTATCACACTGTTACACAAAACACATTAGGTGGGAGAACTACATATGGCTTGATCCCTCTTCAGAGTATTGGTATGTAGGCAACATGCTAAGACAAAGGGTGTGGATTACATGTTTAGTGCATCTTACACACTAACCCCCCTCTCTCAAGTGACTCAAAAATTGTTTTATCAAACATGATAGAGGGTTAGGGTTTTGAAGATTAAATAAACTCTACAATGAGTTCCATCGATAACCAACACTCAATTTTTACAAGCATGGTCACATAGGCATAGCACAAATACCCAAAAAAAAATTCAAGTTTTTGTGATTATTTTGAATAATAATAGGATTGGACTATAGTGTTAGTCACCAAAGAGTCTTATTTTTAGTGCTCTTATCCTTTCACTAAATGAAAGCTAGATTTAGGTTTTTGACACTTTCTCAATTTTCAATAGCTAGATTCAACCTCTATATCATCTGTCTCAATTTAATTTCAAGATAATTTATATCTCTCCTTATTTATTACTATTTTTAATAAGACAAATAAATTATACAAATCAGGGCTATAATGATTTCTATATTCTACACTAATTTATTAATCTATACCCTTAACTAAAATAGGAATAAAACTCCATTATTCTTTAAAAAGTTAAATCAACCCCTTATAGACTTGATGAGCCTTTAGCCTTCTAAATCTACAAGTATTCTTTGGATACCATGACTTATATATTTCTTAAAAGGTCTACTGGATTCATAAACACCTTACCATTGGCTTATGCTAAAGTTATAGTAATAAATGATCAAATACAGTCTCAAGGTTAGTTCCATATGATATCCCAAATGTCAACCCTAATTTCCAATCACTAAATATCATTCCTAATGCTAGTCAAAATGTGTCTACCGTAAATCAAACACCAGTATTCAACCAATTAGCCTTAATCCATTCCCATCTTGGCCAAAATTTGGGGTTCTTGAATAATGATAAAAATGGATTTCATCCATAGGGATAGAGAGCTTTGGTTCCCACTAGTAATAATAGCCAATTTCATAAATGGACTATTTCATTTAATTTGGACTTATACCCACTAAAGTGGAGTGGAGAAAATTTTCTCCAAAATAATTTTCTTATGTTTCAAATAAAATGAATTATTTCAAACCATTTGGGCCATATATCATTTTGAATTAATTGGACTATTTTGAATAATTTGGACTTATACCCCTTAAAGTGGGGTGAAGAAAATTTTACCCAAAAAATAAATTTCATATATCCTAAATAAATTGGAGTGTTTAAAACCATTTATAAATAGATCATTTTGAATAAATTGAGCTATTTTAAATAAAATGGACTTATACCCACTAAAGTGGAGTGAAGAGAATTTTCTCCAAAAATAATTTTGTTATATTAAAAATAAATTGGACTATTTCAAAGCATTTGTGCATAGATCATTTTTAGTAAATAGGGATATTTTGAATAATTGAGACCTATACCTATAAAATGGAGTGATTCAAAATAATATTTTTTCCTTAAATAAATTTTGTTTATTCCAAATCAATTAGACTATTTCAAACCATTTGAGTATATATCATTTCGATTAAATTGGGCTATTTTAAATAATTTTAAATTATACCCACAAAAATGGAATGGAGAATATTTTCTCCATAAATATGTTTTTTATATTCCAAATAAATTGAATTATTTCAAACCATTTAGGAGTAAACAATTTTGAGTAAATTAGACTATTTCAAACTTATGGCACCCTTCTAGGCCTTCAAACCGATCATTGATCCTTTGAATTAGCTTCCATTGCTGGGACACATGGCACCATTTGACTGGCCAAATTATGGATGAAAACATATTAAGCAATCTATTTCATCTACATAATAAAATATCTTGACAATTCTTTGTTGTTTATTGGGAAGATCTTCTAAATGAGCAAGTGTTAATATACTAATATAATAATTTCAAAGAATCTCCAACTATAAATCAAATTGCACTAATAACTAGAGCAAAGTAATTCTAAATTAGAATCAATTATCTTGAAATTAATTTAACTATTTCTAAAATAATTTAGAATTGATTTGTATGAAATTGATGATAATGTTTATTACTAGAATTATAGTTTATAATCAATAAATACACTTGAAAGAATCAGTCAAAGTTACATTTTTCTAAACATTAGTTCATAGTCGCTAGCAAGCATTTTTTGCTTTCTTCTAGGAATGTGATGATTGACATCATTTTGATTATCCAATCATTTTCATCTTTTTGACTTCTATTTCTAGTATTTATACTTGATGTAACATAACTCATTTTCAATTTTTGATTTGGAACATAATTTTGAGAATTATAATTGATAAAAAACGTGTTGGCAATTGAAAAATCATCTCTAAAGTCCCTTTAAAAATAATTTCATCAAATTTATTTATGTTATATTGAATAAATTAAAATAATTTTTCCCCTAAACAAAAATGAAATTTGAATTTGTGTAACCCATGGCTTGAATGAGTATCCTCAAATGATTATCCATTATCATTGACCAAATGCCAACGTGAGAAAAAGACTATAGTGCTAACTTCAAATTTTCGTTAGAATGATCTTGAATTTAGTATGCCATATTTTCAATTTTATAATATTATTTTTTTCCCATATCATTCATTTGCATATATTTTGTTTTGTCCTCAATAAATAGTAAGTCATCCAACCCCAAAATCAATAGTTTTTTATAAGTCAGTTTTAGCTCTTCCTTCGAAATGTCTACAATATATTAAAAAAAAAATGAATCATTAATTAAAAATATTATATTATAAGAGATATAACATGATAATTTTATAATAAATTTTTTTACATGTTACTAGAGTAGTCATTGATGTGATTTTGCTTTGTATTTATTATTGTAACATAAAAACAATGCATTTCATTTGATTCATTTTTTTGTGATTTTATTTAAAGCTTATAAAGATTCATATAAACACATATAAAATAAGTACATGCTTAGGCACATTGTAACTATAATATTCATTATACATAGATTTACCATTTCTATTGCCAATTTTGTAACACACATATACATATAAAATTTCATATTGAATCCTTATAACTTAACCATGAATGTATCATAATTTGAATTAGTCTAGAATTACCATAACTTGTTTCTCATAGATATTGATAGGAATTTAACATTGATCAACCAACATCTATATTATTATATTAATGACACTATCATATATTCTTATTCATACCAATACATATTTATATATTTATGCAGCCCATCACAACAAATAAAATATGATTTACTCTTCTAAGCCATAGTTCACTATCACTAAATTGCAATGAATATAATACACCATAATAGTTAAACCCCATTAATATACTTATAATAAGACATATAAAATTAAAAACTATTTGAATCAATAATAATATAGTTTTTTCTAACACAATATACTTTATTATTATTTTATTGATAAAGAATACATGCATACTTTGCATCAAAATTTATTGTATTGAAGACATAGTATAACACATATTGTGTTATTTTAAATTGGGTAAATTAAACTTGTAAACAACATTGTAATGGTTAAATTAAACTTGTAAACAAAATTTTAATGGGTAAATACAACCACATTCAGTCTACACAACAATAAAATGAACCACATTTCCAAATCCCAAGTTGATGCAAGTCTATATTTTATTATCTTCTACAATCTCCTATCCATGAAGATAAATTTAATTGTAATGTGTTTAAATAAATAAAAATAATTAATATATTCTAGACTTGTATGAAATTGTGTAATTATGCATTTATTAAAAGGGGGTTTCACCTTTTTTTTACCTTTTTGTAGTTTGTATGGGTGCACTCTTTTGTGGAAACTTTGGTTCTTTATTCCCTATAGGGTATTATATAATGTATTAACTAAAAATTCTTTTTAATAATCAATTTGTTTGATATTTGTATTTTAAAAATGTGTCTTGTAAAGTTTTACATTGTGTTATTTTTGTGGAGGCACCAACTTGTACAGCTGTGTCATGGTTTGTTGTGTTGTAGACATAAAGTGCTAGATCTGTGTTGTGAACTATTTTAATTAAGACATAAACAAATGAATAAATATTCTATGAGTATTATGAATCATTGATAAATAAAAAATTATATAATCTAAAAAATATGTGTGATCTTATGTTACCTTCTTCAACTTGTGGTGTGTCATGTTCATTGATATGATTTTACATTATTATTGTTTCTTCACTTGCATTCAATGCCATTAGTGATACACAAAAAAATATTGATAAGTTGTTAAGTTTGAAAAATAAAGTGTACACACTAAAATATTGTTAAGATGTTATATTTATAAAATGAAGCATGACTTTAAAATAAATTAAAAATGTGATGCACTTGATACTAATCAAAGTGGTTGTTATTTTATTGATTGCTCTAAATTTGTCAAAAAAAGTTGAAATTGAACATTAAAAATCATTTATTATTCAATTTTTGTAATGTAAGATAAATTTATTTACAAGTTTGTATACAAACACACCAATCCAGCTCCTATATATACCCCTATCATGTCACATGTATCTAGATCATTTAAAGTAGCTATAAGTGTATCCCAAATATGGTATCTAGTTAATTTTTTAATGCCCTTCATGTTTTGTGAAAAATAATCATTTGAAATGTTGGTACATATTTTTAGATGTTAAAACCATCCTCTAATCTAATTTTTGTGAATGGTGGCAGAAACCTTGTAGGTGAAAATCAGATAAATCCTAAGAAAAATTGATACCTATAATGTGTCCAATCAAATCCATAACTATCTAGACCCCATAGTATGACACTCGTATCTTATGTGTAATGTAAATCACCAACACGTAGATTATTGAGAGAGGTCTAAATGGCAAGATAATATTCTAGTTTGTGGATGATGAATACATTAAAAGCCTTGATTGATCCAGAGTTCATTCTAGAAAAAGTTTCCAAATCATGATGAAACCAATTTCACAGCATAGAGCTTGTCAAGAGATTTTTGGCACTTTTCATGGTTTGTATAATGGACACTATATGCAAAAGATATGGTCTGTTGAAGTTCTGATGCCATAGGGAAAAAAATGATGTCGTAAGATGACGCGGTGCAATGAGGGCATGCCAAGTGGACCAATAGCCATTTGACACGTGGAAAACTAATTCAATGAATATATTTTTTAATTGGTTTGGTGTTTTTATTCACATTTTATTTGTTAAATTTTCAAATATTTATCACTTTGAAACAAGGTGCCAAAGGCCAACTTGCACAAGTTACCATGTCGCCTACCACATCACCCCACCAATCATGCAATGACCAAGTCTAAATGGAGGCCAAAGTTAGCACCTAAGTCTAGGCATTGGAAAAGGGATTGAATTACCTATTTAAAGCATGTAAACTATTATTACTAGAAAATGTGGGCTAAAGACAAGTTAAAGCGTGCCAAAAAAGGAAGAAGCTGACTGTGTATGGGAAAATATAGACCCACTTATAGTATTTGGTCATTTTGGAGCCCTTAGAGGCCGAACTAGAGCTCAGAGTAAACTACAAAGTTGTTTAGAATTCCAATATGATTTGTGTATTATATTAATTTTCCCATTTTAAAGAATTTGTGATGCCATTTTGAGCTATATAAGTTACCAATTTTGATTTGGAGAAGCCTCTGCATATGATTTAGGAAGGTGAAGGACGTGTTGAGTTAGCCAAGGTCTTTTGAAGGTCTAAAACACTATTTTTGTAGAGAGATATGATGTTTTGTTGTTTGTAATTAATATTTTGGCTTGAAAATTTAGCAACAATTAATGGATCAGTTTGATAAGAACTCAAGGACGCAGGAAATTCTGAACCCCGTAAACAATTTTTGTGTTTTGATCTTTGGACTCATTTTTTCATTTCAATTTTAGTTAAATTATAGATTATAATTTAGATTTTAATCAAGAATACAAAATTTAATCATTTTTTCATGTATGGGAAATTGGATAAAATCAAAAATTTGAAAAAATTGATGGTTTTAATGGATAATTGATGTGATTTATCAATTCACCTTTATTTCAATTTTGAAATTTGATTTGGATCACAATTTCATTAGTTTTTAATCATTCCAACATCATATAAGTTGAGAAATTTAGAATCTATATTTTTCAAATTTCACTTAGAGTTTATCAATGAAGTTTACGAATCAAGTTGGTATCAGAGCAGTTAGAATGTAGGGATTGCTTCTAGTTGTGTATTGACAGTTGCTTCCAGAATAGTTGGATTATTGATTTGCAAATTGATTATATGGTAGTGTGCAGTGTGGAATTAGGTGTTTGCAAGAAAGCATGCACAAGTTATCATAGATTGAGGCCATCAAAGATGAAAATGCAATCTTGAGATGCCAAAAATTTACACTTGAATTGCAAGTGGCAAAGTTAAAATCAGAGCTTAAATCCAAGGATGAGCTCTTGATTAGATTGCAATGTGGTGAGTGTGAAAAGGTAAACCCTTCAATTTTAGATGCAAAGACTATGATTGAGTGCAGTATAAGTTTTTCACCATAGGAATCTTCATCTTCTTCTACCATTTCAGATTCAGATTCTAATAATATTGTTTTTGGTGATTTTGAAAGATACACTAAAGGCATAGGATTTAAATTGTTGTTTAAAATGGGTTATAATGGAGGAGGACTTGGTAGAGATATCCAAGGTATATCTAACCCAATTTAGGTTGAGCATAGACCTATTCATATAGGTTTGGGTTATACTAGTGTGTAGGTGGATGATGGAGAAGTTTCTTCCTTGGCTAAAGGAGGATGAGCTTCCAATAGCAAAGGTTTTAGGCCACTACCTCAAAGGTGTAAAGGTAAAAGAGGTATTGAGATTCCACCTCTTGATTCTTACACTAAATATTCTAATTCAATTGATACTTTTAAGAAGTTTGGATATAATGTACAAAAGATAATGAAATCATTTCCATGCACTTTTTGTGGGATGAATAACCATGGTGCTAAGACTTGTTGGAAATGAAAATCTTTGTTTAGCAGATTACATGTTTGAAAGACCATTCTCATGTTAAGTTGGGAATTGGCAAAAGGGGACCCTCACCTAAGAAGGATGTTTGCAAGTGGACATAGGATTGATAGATGTTTTAAGCTTCGTTCATATTCACATTCAAGTAATGTTAAAACTAAGATGATTTACAAACCTCTCACTAAGGTTAATGAAGATAATTCAATCCATAATGTAGTTGACAATACAACCCAAGATAAGGTAAAACCTACAAGTAAAAATATATTTAAGAGGTTAAGTCAACATTTTTTTCAATTACATATGGCAAAGCCCAAATTGGTAAATTATGCAATGGATAATGAATCCAAAGAGAATAAATTTCACTAGGAAGAAAGAATTGGTTAAGTGGATTATCACTACATTCTTTTTGCAAAGCATGGTTAAGAATTCACCTAAGGGAATGAACAATCTTTGATACATGTAGATTAGAGTTGGTGGGAACACTTCAAGATAGGTTTACCATATGAATTTTTTAAATTCTCACTTTTTGATGACTCTAAGATTTTGATCTCCAAAATATACTGTATGGGTAGTCTAATAATGGATAAGACATTAACTCATTTGAAATAGTTAGGGATATAGCAGAGTGATGTTGTGAGTTAATTCCTTACAACATTTGATAGTTAGACTGCTATTTTTTAGAATGTATCTATTTTTGTCACATGGATGTATAGATGCATTGAAAGACCCTTTGTGCATGTTTAGATGTTAGGCAACATACAATTTTGGTTGTTTGCATTTTGCTTAGCATATAAGTCCCATACTAGGGCATTGTATTTAAACATTACTACAACATTAATTATATGTTGTTGGTATTATAAACTTGTCTTGCAGTTATATTGGGAGTTGTTTTAATTTTTGGCAATTCATTGCTTTATAGGATGTGACATTTGGGCAGGAAGTTTGATATGTTGTAATCACTTTTGCAGTTGGAGATTCACTTACTCATGCCTTTAGATTAGGTATTTTTATAGTTTTATCATGAATCATTTTAATTTAATTGTTTATATCTATTTCTATGATTGGGTTATATTTTCATGGATGCAGTAGACCAATTATAAGATTTCAGGTGATAGTCAACTTTTGGAGACCAAAAGCCTCTTTTATAGGGAGGTGTGATCTAGAGTTCATTCTAGAAAAAGTTTCCAAATAATGATGAAACCAATTTTATAGTGTAGAGCTCATTGAGAGCTTTTTTGCACTTTCACGGTTCACAAAATGGACACCGCATGCAAAAGATATGGTCTGTTGAAGTTTTGATGTGATAGGGGAAAAAATTGATGTCGTAAAATGACGTGGCACAATGAGGGCATGCCCAGTGGACCAATAGCCATTTTACATGTGGAAAAATAATTTGGTGCAAAAAAAAAAAAAAAATTTGGTGTTTTTAGTCACATGTTATTTGAGAAATTTCCAAATGTTTATCACTTTGAAACAAGGTGCCAAAGGCCAACTTGCACAAGCTACCACATCACCTGCCACATCACCCCACCAATCATGCAATGACCAAGTCTAAACTGTAGCCAAAGTTAGTGCCTAAGTCTAGGAATTGGAAAATGGATTAACTTATCTATTTAAATCATGTAAAATATTATTCCTAGCAAACATGGGTTAAAGAGAAGTTAAAGCGTGCCAAAAAAGGAAGAAGCCGACTGTGTATGGGAAAATATAGACCCGCTTACAATGTTTGGTAATTTTGGAGCCCTTAGAGGCTAAACCAGAGCTTAGAGTAAACTACAAAGTTGTTTAGAATTCTGATATGCTCTGTGACATATATTCATTTACCCATTTTAGAGAATTTGTGATGCCATTTTAAGCTATATAAGTTACTAATTTTGATTTGGAGAAGCTTTTGCGTGTGATACAGGAAGGTGAAGAATGTGTTGAGTCAGCCAAGGTCTTTCAAAGGTATGAAACACTATTTTTGTAGAGAGATATGATCTTTTGTTGTTTTTAAGTATTATTTTGGCTTGAAAATTTAGCAAGAATTAATAGATCGGTTCGATAAGAACCCGAGGACGTAGAAAATTCTGAACCCCATAAATAATTTTTGTGTTTTGATCTTTAGACTCATTTTTACATTTCAATTTTAGTTAAATTATAGATTTTAATTCAGATTTTAATCAACAATGCAAAATTTAATCATTTGATCATGTATGAGAAATTGGATAAAATTGAGAATTTGAAAAATCTGACAGTTTCAATGTATAACTGATGTGATTTATCAATTCACCTTTATTTCAATTTTGAAATTTGATTTGGAACAGATTTTCATTAATTTTTAATCATTCCAACATCTTATAACTTGAGAAATTCAAAATCTATACTTTTAAAATTTCACTTAGAGTTTATCAGTGGAGTTTATAGATCATTCATACTAAATTTTTTAATCAATGCCTGAAGAAATAGGTAAATATGCCCTTCCTTAAAAATGTTAGTGATATTTAGAAGATCAAAAATTATTAAATCAGTATTCAGACCAAGAATAAATGTTTCAATAAAATCTTCTAAAATGGATGGCCAAAGATAAGGGATCTTGTAATGGTAGTTGAATCTTTCTATATTTATCCTAGGAAAAGGGATCTTGTAATGGTAGTTGAATCTTTCTATATTTATCCTAGGAATCTAACCTCCATCATTATGTAGATAAATTTTAAATATTCTTAATGAATATTGAGATAATGATTCCCATCCTTTTTTTTGAAATAGCTCATTAAGGAAAAACAAATCATCATTTTTTTTTATAATGCTCCATTACCTCTTCAGGTGTATTTTCTGGTCTAGTGGCAGTGTCATATCATGGTTGATGAAATAATTTATAGTTTTTGATAATATGTTACTTTCTAGCTTAACTTTTTTACACCAATTATCCATGTTATTGTACCTAGGGGTTTTCAAGAAGAAAATAGATCATTTTTCCAATAAATCAACATGTTTTAATTTTTGTTTTTCTAAAATCCCTTGAATATTTCTAGATATTATTTTACCAATTAGATTTAAGTCTTGTTTATTTAAATTAGGTAATTTACCACTTTCAAACAAATCAAACACTATCAAAACAATCCCAAATGGGTTGTTCCATGAAAAGAAGGCATTTTATCTCTTGTAGTTGTTGTGCTAAATAGTTCATTTGTGTGAATAAATATTTATCTTATTCATGTATTTCTTCCATCTTTTTCTTCCCTATTTTAATATTCTTCCAACCTCTTAGTTTGATAAGATCATGTGTAGATTGAAATCTTTCTATAACTGAGTCCTTATAAATTATTTTATTGGATTCATTATATTGCATACATATTTTGTGCACAATATGAAATAGACTTCAAGTTTTTAGAAATATTTCCCATCTAACACAACATTTATTTCTCAATAATTGTGAATTTTATTCCTCCTTTCAAAGAATTATCTATTGTGTTATAATTGTGTGTTGGCCATTTTCAATTTTGAACCTTACATTTTTTTATCCATCATATCTTCTATGACTTCCTTTGATTCAATAAAATAGTTAGGGCTGATTAGATCAAAAGGAATTAATAAAGCATCCTTCATTAGAACCTCATTATGTTTTAAAAATGAATGAATTATATCATTCACCCCTCTTTCATTGATATTTCTTATTTTGACATTTGTGTCCCCCAATTCATAGAAACATACAAGAATGTTCAAGGTGTAATTGCTAAAGGAAATATACCATGTAAAGAATTCACTGTGTGTCTCATTAGAAGTTTGTGTCAATATAAGTATTCTGACATTTTGTTTGGTCTTATTTTTCTCCACTAGTGTGAATACTTGTATGGATTCTTTCAAATCTACATAAAAATATTTTCCCCTTGTCTTGTTTTCTTCAATGTTTTTTCTCTCATGTCTATAACACAACTTAAATACATGTTTTCATGGTGGAAATTAAAAGAAATTGTTTCTCCTTGTTCTTTTTCTTTTCAATATGTTTTTTATTCTAATGACCAAATTATCTCTATCTATTAACCTAGACATTTGAAGTTTCTCATAACTATTCAATTGAAACTCAAATGTTTCACAAGAAAGAGAAAAATTAATTTTTGTCAACTCCATTTTACTGGGTGTAAATTTATTAAAACTAATTGTATCTTGATGGATAATCCCCTCTTATCCATTCCATACTTGTATTTGGAATTGAAGGGCATCTTCAAGTTCATCTTTATCATAGGCCAGGATTATTCTAATAAAAGATTATTTTCCTAATGTAGTGATAAATAAGTATATATCTGGATGTATGTTTGGTGAACTAAACAATTTAAAATACCAATCAACAAGAGGAATTTTGTCAACACCATAAAATGGAAGATGTTTTTGTGAATTTAATTTTAGTTTTGGTATTTTATATGGTACTCTATCCAAATTATCTTTGAGTGAGGATACCTTCTATCTTTTAAGTGTGGTAATTATTTTTTCACCTGAAGACATTTTGCAAAGCAATTTAAATGATTTGAATATTGATGTTTTGTAAAATACAAGTTGTATATTGCATCGATTCATGATTTTTTTTTGTGTTTGAGTAGTGATTAAATATATATAAATAAATTTTAAATATAAACTATAATAAAAAATACATATTCAATCTTCATAATAGATACATTAACTCTCACTTTAACTAATAAGTTATGACAAAATCAAAAATAAATTATGTGTACTAATGAATATAATCTTATTGGGAAATGAATCCACAAACATTTGTTTCAAAGGATAAAAATGAAGGGAAATCTATTTCTAATATGTGTCAAAACACCCACCAATAGGTACATTCAAGGTATCTCCTAAGAGATACCTTTCAATCATTCATAAGAGTGAATTTTTCTTACAAGAGTGAATTTTAAGTCTTTTTGTGCACATGATCTTTCCACCTCAACATAGTTTAACAATTTTTCCCTTCATGGTATTTGTAATATCTTCAAACTATCTCTTAGGATATACCTTCAAGTTATTCATGAAGGTATTAGAATGCCCTTGAAGGAATATCCTATAGGATACCTTGAGTGTGAACTTACCCAAAGTTATTAAGGTTTTTAATTTATTTAAGGTATCTCTAAAGAGATAATTCAAATTACCAATGAAGGAATCTCCTAGTCAATATTGTTGATGCCTAAAACTCTCACTCTTAGAGAATAGTTTTGTATGGAATTTTTTACAAATGTGGGATGAAACTATGATTGGTAAGGTTTCAGAATAGAAAAATTCTAACTATTACTATCCTATTATATTATAATGGCTATCCATAAAAATTATAATGTGAAGAAATAAAATGATCACCATACTCCCCTTATAAAAGAAATGAGATATGAATAATTAAGTGAGGCAAACTCTATAAGAAGAGACACATAGATAATCCCCCTCTATGACCATGATGACACCATTATAATTGAAAGGAGGTATCAAGCTCATGATTGAAATTCACCTCCATATCAACTACATTATTTTGTTAAGACTAGTATGCTTGGGAGAAGTGAGGTTGCACCATGTGTCTACTCCTAGAGACATCCCAATTATACTATACTCAAAGTTTTTGTTTGCTAAAATTAAAAGGATTACACCTTAGGCTAATCATAAAGTGTTTCAAAAAATTTAATCAAAAGGGGGGCCCACATCATCCAATGGTGCTTATTTGAATATTAATAAACCAACATAACTCCTGGGTAAGTGTAAAGATAACATGAGTGCACAAAAACTTATTCAGGGTAATTGGGGACTTCTTTGGTGAGGTTGAGCACGTAAATGCAATGTTTCAAAGGTATATGAAGGTTGAGACCTTGTTAATATTTTGAAAGGGGACCATAGAAGAAGCATTAAAAGGGGATCCATTAGAAGCTGCCAAGGAACCATGTGAATTTATAATCCATAGTTCTTGCTGACTCATAGGGGCATCCCCTATAGGTGGGAAAACCAAAAAATCTTATGCTTAGACTTGATGAAACAAAACTATTAAACAGAGGAAGTTCCAAAAATCTAAAATTTTTGAAGGGCTACTTGCAAGGGTGCCTAATCATAATTTTTTTGTTGGGTATTTTTGTTGAGATCCTCAAAGGCTCTATTCAAATCTATCATCTACATAAAAGAAGTGATTCCCAAGCTCTCAACAATTGTTAGTGTCTAGAACTCCAACTAGGTGAGTGGGTACAATATTTATTCCACCTCAGAGGCATCGAGCATTTGACTAAGAGATACAAATATGGTCTATTCATCTTGATTTTAATCATGAAGTGACTTGATCTGATCCTTGATGAGGAGACTATTATTTTCTAAGGGGAGGGGAGTCCCAATGAGACAAATCATTCTATATGCACCCACCTTTCTTAGGTTTCTTGATCGAAAGCATTAATCAATCCCTTACACTTATTTTCTACCTTATTTTAGCTTAAAAAATCATTTACCTTTACCAATACCTACCTCCAATTAGTCACCCATACTATCATTAATGTTTCAAGAGAATCATTTTAGATCTTTTGAACAAGGCTATACAACTCTAAGACCTTTAGGGAGATAAAATCAATTTTCTGATCAAGACATGTGCTCATCTAAGATGACAACTTCTACACATCTATGATGAAGTTTAGTTTTATCTTGAGGTTTGCTATCATGGCTTTGATCTATTATCAATAGGATCTATATAGCTTTTGGACTATGGGAAAGATCTCAGTGGCTTGGGGGTTAGGTGTGAGGTTATTTTTTAGCATTTCAATCTCTTGGTCCTTGATTGAGGAGTCCTATTATGCCTAGTTATAAAATAGTTGATATGACCAACTTGTGTCATGGAGCTTCTAATAAATCTCATCTAGTTCCATCTCCTACTCTTATAATTTGGTCATGATGGCTCTACATGAATCAACTTCTACTTGGAATATTTCATTCAAGATAGTACAATGTATCTCTAGCCATGCCTTGTTGAGATCAATATCTTTATCCTTAGCCTTAATATTGAAGTGGTTAACTGTAACTTTTACTCTTGAGATCTCCATCTTAGTATTCTCTAGCTAATGGGCCACCTTAACATAGTCTATTGTCATGAAATTTTGTATCCTCTATATGCTTAACTCTGTTACTAGGCCACGATTGATTGAGGTTAAGGTTGATAGCTTGAATATCATAGTCCCCCAATTACATTTATTTGAGAAACTTCACTACTTGGGGAGTCAAGTAAGTGACCATAAAATATTTCTGCATTAGGTCATAAAATGACAAAATATTAGCCTAGGTGTAATCTTTGGCTTATTTTTCCCTTTTCTTTTACACTTAGGGCTTTTAATTTTCCCTTACTATGCCCACCTATTTCTATAACTAGTCTAATGCTTGAATGATCTCTCCCACAAATGGGATCCCTTATGGAATCATGAATGGGAAAGTTAATTATTGTTATGAAGTAGTAGTCCTTATGCCCATGGAGGTGAGTGACTGAAAGTGAAGGGTTGAAGGGGATAAATATGGGAGTCCATGGGGTGGGGTGAATGGGGATTGCATCATTAAGGGAGATGGGCACTTCATCTTCTGGAGGCATGTCCCATGTTTCCTCTATGGTAGTGTCTTGGTCATAAAATGACTAAATATTAGCCTGGGTGTAATCTTTGGCCTATTTTCCCCTTTTTTTACACTTGGGGATTTTAATTTTCCCTTACTATGCCCACCTATTTCTAGAACTAGTGTAGCACTTGAATGATCTCTCCCACAAATGGGATCCCTTATCGAATCATGAATGTGAAAGTTAATTATTGTTATGAAGTAGTAGGCCTTATGCCCATGGAGATGAGTGAATGAAAGTGAAGGGTTGAAGGGGATAAATATGGGAGTCCATGGGGTGGGGTGACTGGGGATTGCATCATTAGGGGAGATGGGGACTTATTTTAGAGGCATGTCCCATGTTTCCTCTATGGGAGTGTCTTCTTCTTCTTCTTCTTCTTCTTCATCATCCCCCCCATCTCAACCTTAGGAGTAGATTCTTATTTAGACTTGACCTCTTCTAGGTGAAATTCATCCCATAGTTTCTCAAACTTCTCATCCTATTCATCATCATACAAGAACTTGGATGGCTTGTTAGTTTCAAAATTGTATTTGATGGAGGAAAATTTCTTATCCATGATCCAAGTTAATTGGGTGAGCAAGCCCTTCATTCTCTTTGATAACTTTTGGGTCAAGTCATATTTCTAGACATTGTAATAAAAAGAATCCAATAGTTTAAGGGCATCTTTTGACATCTAAACTAGGTCCACATGATTTTGGGGGATGTCCTCTATGATCAACTTTATATGCTCCCAGTAGGGTCAATTTTGATGTTTGAGAACACTGGTGGTCTTTAATTCAGCTATGTATCATTTTAGATCATTATTCCATCAGTTGTCTATCAAATCAAGGCCATGTTTTACTAGATTAGTTATGAAGAAGCACCCATAATGGTTTTTTCATTATGATTCCACCCCTTGAGAAGAGTACATCATATATATGTTTTTTCTTATTCTCATCCCTGTAGATAAGGTATACTATATCAAGTTGGCAAGACAAATAAAGGGCTAAGGTTCTATCTATTAATGTGTAAGGAAGCTGGAAGGGCTCTCTTATAAAACCCTATACTCATATGAAAGAGAAGTTGGATCTCTAGAACTAGTCAACTAGGACTTTATTTGTTGATAACCAATCTTGTTGATAATTTACCATCCTAAACGTGATAGCCATTTGGTTGATCTTCATGAGAACTGAAACCATATACCACTCTAAGAACTCGTAGTAGTCCCTGGTATTTGATAAGATGTTAATCCGTATTATCATGGGGGCCACTACATGGAGAAAATTCTTAGTATTAGAGGTGTTAAGCTGAAGATACTTGGAAAATAAATGTTAATTCTAGTTTAGGATCAGGTACATGAGGAAGGATGAGTACCAGAAGGTACTCATTATTGATAAATTATCAAGTTCATTCCTCATGTTGGAAGTAATGGATTCAAATAAGTCCATTCTAAATTCATAGCCATTTTATTTTGATGTCAATAATAAAACTACCATTAGATGAAAGTCATTGATGTTGAAATCTCCATCCATGCCTAAGACAAAATCTATCGTAGTCAGAATGTATTTTAGATTATACATAGGAAATTTTAACCAAGGTATGGGTAAAGAAGGCATCTTGGTGACCTCATGGTTGAGTAGAGTCCTAAGGAAACTCACCTTATCCCTGATCTAGGAATACCATCAAGCTAAAGGCTCTTGATGTTTTATATAATGGCTTTGGGGTTGTATGGAAGTTAAAGAATATCTATGATATCATTTGCACTAATTTTACCCTTAAGTGGGTATTACCAGTGATCACTCCAGTGTCAGTGTCATATTTTCCTAGGTAGAGAGTAATAATCTCAAGGCATGGGTGTACCTAGGGTAACATGTATTATGATATCATGCTTTCCCATAATCTACATCCAAAGGCATTATAATATTTCTTTCTTACCCTATCAAGCATTCAAGTGTGGGTGACCTCTCTCAAATTTTTTGGGTTATGGTCCAATTTTAAGTCAAATATATTATCCAAAAAATCAATTACTAAAGATCAATCTTTATAGTATCTCTTGATCATTGATCTAGTATATAACACCTTCTCCTTCACTTTAGTAGTGGTTAAAGCATAGGATTTGTCCATTATGTGCTTAAAGGTAAGATCCCTCTGCTACCTAAACTTTGGGTTCTTGATTTTGATGGATGCTTTCCATTTCCATATGAGGACACATAAGACTCCATATTTATATATATTTCAACAAACCTTTACTACTTCTATGTGTTTGACTAGATTGATGGTTACTACCCTATTCATCCTACAAACTCTCTTTATTTCCTTCCCAATTGATCAATGATTTCTCTAAAATCACAAAGTGTCAAGTGTTTGGATTGAAAGGAGAAATATATTTATGATCTATTACCACTGTTAGGTGTGTCTATCATGGGATTTTTTTTGAAAGAGGCACCCTCATAAATAATGGGGAAGGCACATAAGCATAGAGAGCTATACACTAGATATTTATAATTATCATCATGAGAATTTATGCACAATGGAGTGTATGATATTAATGCTAGGTAAGGTGTGAAGATAACTATCTTTTAGAGAATGTTTTTAGGGATTTGAGAGAACTAGGGGAAAGGATGCATGATGAATAAGTCAACCACTTGTTCCAACATCACTTATTTGTAAATGTAACTAACACAGGGAAGGGAGAAACCAAAGAAATATGGTTGATAATGAAAGGCCCTTTAAGTCCCTTTCCCTAATGAGAAGTTCCCTTCAGGCCTTCTAAAAGTACCCTTCATGCTTTCTAAAAGTATCTGCCAAGATTTTTTAAATTACCCATCAAGTTTTTGTAAAGTACCCTTCAGGATTTTTGAAAATACCATTCAAACTCTTTAGAATGTCCTTTTGCCCTTTGAAAATTTTGTTCTAGACCTTTTCTTGATGAGAAGTGCCATTTAAACATATTAAAGTGCCCTTTAGACTTTTTTGTAAAGACCCTTCAAACTATTTTTCATTGCCACTTTGGCCTACAAAATAATTCACCTAAGATAATTTCCCCAAGATATTGATTTCCTCAAATTGTTTTTGTGTTGTGGTCAATCTATTATGTTGAAAAATTTAATCCATGTTCTTGAGTGATAAATTTAATATTTCCTATTATCTATAGAAACTAATCTCATTTACTACCAAGTGAAATTTTCTAATTTGGATATCATTGACACATGTTTTGGTTGTACATTGTTACCAAATCTCATTTGGATTAATGGATATGTTTTTATATGATCATGGTTTTGCCCCTTCCAATGTTACTTGTGTTTATATATTTTAGGTTCAATGAAATTTTATTTGGAAATGAATATGCTTAGGGTATTTATGCTTCAATGTTAAATTGATCTTTTGTTAGATTTTGGTTGGTCAAATCATTATTAAATCTTAGCCTAATTTGTTTATCTTAAACTCTATTTTGTAGATTTTTCCTTCAAGGAACAAGTGGAATTTTCATTTACATGGAAGGCACTATTGTGCTATATTTTTAAGGCCCCTTTAATACCATCAAACTATCTCTTAGGAGATACCTTTAAAACATGCAAAAAATTGACTTCCCCTTCAAGGTATCTCCTAGGAGATACCTTTCAAACAGGTGTAGGAGTGGATTTCTCATTCAAGGAACAAGTGGAATTTTCCTTTACATGAAAGGCACTATTAGGTGATAATTTGAAGGTCTTTTTAATACTTTCAAGGCATCACATAGGGATTACCTTTTAAACATGTGTAAGAGTGGATTTCCCCTACTATAGAAATAAAAACAAAGAGTTAATAGACAAAGATAATTTCCCAATAAAAAAACATAGAACATCACATCCTCTTAATTATAGATGGAGAATGAATATAGAAGGCCATAAAGGGGCACATACAAAGTGTCCTTTCACACCTGTGAGATGTATAATATAAAAATTACTAACTTATGCTATTCATAGTCTATTACATTAGTGAATAAAAATATGATATCTTGAAAAAATGATATCCATCCCCTTCTAAATTGGAAAAGCCTACAATATATAGATCAGGATCCTAGGATAATACCACATGTTCTCTTCTAGAGCTATCCCTACTATGTTGTATCTAACAACCTTGATCCTCCTAAAAATCATTATATTACACTTTATGCTAAGCTTAAAGTGTTTCAAAATCTTTTTTCATGATGAGGGACCCATAAATTCATCAAATTATGCTATTCTAAGCTCTGATAATCCAATGTTGCTTTCAGGCAAGAGTAGAGATGATACGCATCAAGATACACTTCTTTGGAGGGATTGGGGACTCCTTGGTTAGATTGAGTATGTGGGCGGCATGTGTTAAATTGGCACTTCTCTAGAGTGAGATATAAGTTTCTTTAAGTCAAATGAGTGCTAGGCTACCATGCGTCAGAAATAGATGAGGATTGGGACTTAGACAAAATTTAAAAGTGAGCCCAAAGAAGAAAGAGGCCAAAAGAGGGGGTACTGGAAGGTGATAAGGAACTAATAACTACATAGTGAGTCTAGAGCTAGGAATGAACTAATCCAAACTAACAAATGTTGATTTTTGATTCATTATTCCTGGTGACTCATAACGGCATCCAAAAAACTTTGAAACTTAGACTAATCAAAGTAAAACTACAAAATTGGGTAGAAGCTATAGAAACCTACAATTTTTAAATGGTTTCTTGCTCATATGGAGATATTTTCAAAAAAAAATTATGGGTGATGCAATCTTCACATAGAGCTATTTTCAAATGTAAGTGTCAGTATTTCTACTTGTCAGTGCCCATTCTCTTGATCAATTTGATCAAGTTCTTATTTATAGACTCTACCAATCCATTTCCATACAAGTAGTAATTGAATGAAGTTTTTAGGAAAATGCCATTTCAAAGTGTGAATGAAAAAATAGGAATGGAGATAGCAAAAAAAGGCTATCACTTAAAAAAATAAAAATTGGGAAAGGAGCTCAAAGATGGATAAAGGGGTTAAAAGGGGAAAGATGAAAGGTGCTAAGGAATTACTTACTATAGGGTTAATGCAATATTATAACTCAAACTACTCAAAATTTATCAATTATGGATTTACGATACACAGTTCCTAGTGACTCATAGGGGAGTTCACATATAAATCAAAGAACCCAAAAAACATTGGTGCTCAAACTAGTCTAGGTATAAGTCATCAAAAATGGGGGAGGATTGACATTTAGAAATTTTATAGGGCCACCTATAAGGGTGCTCATTCTTCCTCATTTAGCTGGGTCTTTTTATTGACAACCTCAAAGTCTCTATCCAATTCAAATATCTCTTTAAAGGAGATGTTCCCTAAGTTTTCAACTACTACCAATGTCTGAAACTCTAGCTAAGTGAGTGGGTGCAAAATGTTTTCCACTTTAGAATCATCGAGTGTTTGACCAAAGGCCATGAAAATGGACTAGTCATTCTACTTTTGTTTAAGTAGTGCCTTGAATTAATCCTCAAGGAGAATGCTATTATCAGTCAAGAAAGGAGAGGGGAGCCCCAAATAGACCAATTTTTATATCCATCCCTTTATTTGTTGGACCATTTATTTTAAGACATTGAGGAATGCCTTGTATTTGTTTGATACCTTATTATATCTTAGGAACTCATTCACCTTTACCAATGTTTACCTTCAATTAGCCACACTTGATATCTATAAATCATCAAGAGAGGCACCATAAAGATTATGGATTAAGATTTGTGAGTTTGGGACCATGGGGGTGATGAAGGTGATGACTTGGTTTACAAATGAGATCACTTATGTTGTTAGCTTTTACATGTTGGTGATGAAAATAAACATCACTTTCAAGCTTGCTACTATGACCTTGATGCATTATAAGTAAGACATGTATAGTTATTAGATTAAGGAGAGGATTTTTATGCCCTCAAGTTGAGCTTCAAGGTCATTCTTTAGTCTCTTGATTTTCTAGTCCTTAACTAAGGAGTCTTGTTGTGTCGAGTTCTAGAGTAGTTAGAGTGCCCACTCTATTTTAGAGAGATTCTCATGAAATTCACCCAATTATTCCTTTGCCTCTTATAGTCTAATCTCAATAACCATCCACCTGTTAGCCTCAACCTAAAATCTTTCCATTATGATTTGGCTTTGGAGGTCAATTCTTGCCTAGCCGATGTTCTTTGTATTTAGCCTCACCCTTGAGGCATTCAGTCATGGCCTTCACCTTGATGATATCATGCTTGAATTTTTCCAAGTAATAAGCTACCTTGACATAGTCCATAGTTACTTAACTCTACATTTCTTCCACAAGATTGACCTTGTCAGTGGGTTAGGGCTAATCTAAGTTTAAGCCTAATAGATTATATGGTGTAATCCCATGGTTACATTCTTTTATAGGGATTAATTACCTGAGAGGTCAAATGAGTGGCTATGAAGAGCTACTATTTGGGGTCATAAAATGATCATATATGGGATTACGATTTAGCTTTGGTCTATTTTCCCCTCTTCTTTTCCATCTGGGTCACACAAGCTACCCTCACTACATCTATTTGTTATTGAAGTTGATTCAGTGCTTGGATGATTTCACCTAAAAAAGGGGTTCCTTAAGGTAGTGTAAATGGGATGCTTAGCTACTACTATGAAGTAGTAGACCTTACTCCTATGGTAGTGAATGAATGAACAACAAGAGATGAAGGTGAAAATGGTGAGATCACATAGGGTAGGAAGAATGGTGTCTATGTGATGAATGAGGATGAGGTGGATGATGATGGTGGGGGAGTGAGAAAAGGAATCAGGGAAGAGATGGGAAAGGTGAAAGAGCATGGGTTAGATCTAATAGCAGGATGAGGGTATGAGGAGAATATTTAGGCTAATAAAGTTTTTGATTAGGAAATATGAATTATCAAAACCTATAGTGGGGTTATCAATGCTGAAGAAGGGGTGATATGAAGAGTTAAACTACTTTACTAGGTCGTATCTATCACTATAACTTATGCTAGAGTTGTAGAGGGGAATGAGAAATCAGTGAAGGAGGTAGAGGTAGAAAGTATAAGATTGAAAAGTTGGGTCTTCTTTTAGAGAGGGGCCATTGGTAGGTTGGAAACTCATTCTTAGGTCCACTTGAGATGAGATGACCCAATTATGAGGTGCCTAGGGGGTGCTTGTTTCTATTGTAGGGCCATAACATAAGGGGTAGGGATGATATCCATATCGGTGGGGGCTAGGCCATCATGGCTTTTGTTTCTTCTTTTCTTGGAGAGGTATTTCCTATCTATTCCACTTTATTATCCTTGGATACCTAAATATCTAGTGTGGACTCCCCTTCCATGATATTTACATTCTCTTTTAGGTGGGCCTCACCCCAAAACTCTTCAAATTTTTCATCCTTGGAATCTTCATACAAATAAACATGTGGCCTACTGAGCTTGTATCTTTATTAGATGAAGGTAGCCTTCTTCTCTTCAATCTAACCCAAGGTGTTTATCCATTTGCTTCATAATCCTAGATAGCTTTTTTGTGGGGTCAAAATATCTGACCTTATCTTAAAAATACTCCTATGACTTGGTGATGTCTTGAGATATCAAGGTCAAGTCCATATAATTTTGAGGGAGATATTTTGTGTGTGACCTCCTTTGCTCTATATATGGTTAGGTCTAATGTTTTAGTGTGTTGTCTAGTTTTAATCCTACTATATATCATGTTGGGTCATAATCCCATTGGTCATCTAATAGGTCTAGGCCTAGCTCTAATATATTATCTATGAGGAGACATTCATGGTGCCTTTTCTACACCATGATGCCATCCCTTGAAAAAGAAATGTTATATATCACCTTTTTATTCTTTCTTACCTCATAAAAAATTCCACATTATCAAGCTATCATACCAACTTAAGGGTTAGGGTCCTATCCATTAGCATATAGGGAAGTCAGAAAGGCTCCCTTAAAACCCATACACTTATATGAATGAGAAATGATCCTCCCAAAACCAATTAGCTAGGACCCTAATAAATTTGAGCCATGCTTGTTATTCATTTTTCATCTAGGGGATGACATCTTGCCCAATGTGATCCATGATAATTGGAACCATAAAACACTCTAAGAGCTCCTAGTAGTCTATCATGATTGATAGGATGTGGGTCTAGATAGTGACTAGGGTGATGGTATTGGGGAAAACATCCATGTCCATGATATATAGTTGAAGATATTTAGAAAAGAACTTGGAGTGTTAGTAAAATATTAAGTGTGTGAGGTAAGATGGATACCAAAGGGTACTTGTTATTGAGAAATTTTATATCTCTTTTGTCATGGTAGAGGTGATGGCTTCAATGAAATCCATCTAAATTTTTTCCACATTATTTATTTTGGTCATGAGAAAGATCACTCCCAACTATAATTCTTTTGTTTTGTCATCGGTGTCCATGCCCAAGATGAATTATATCATGGAAAAGGTATCCTTTACATGTTGTGTGGAGAAATTCAATAGGATAAAGAGCATGAGAGGCACCTCTATAATCTTCTAGTCAAGAATGGATCTTAGTAAATATGCATTATCTTCCACTTTGGAGTCTAATATGCTTTGAAAGCTCTTAATACTATAGATTAGAGCATTGGGATTGTGTGGGAGTTGGAACATTTCTCTGATATTATTTATGATAATCTTGACCCTAAGGTGGGCACCTCTCATGATTGTATCAGTCCAAGAATCATACTTTTTAATACAAACGGTGATGATCTCAGGGTAAGGGTGCAAGTAGGGAACCATGTTCTATGATAAAGCACAATACTAAATTTTATATCCAAAGTAGGGATACTCCTTTCTGCTAATTTTGTTGAGCTTCCAGGCATGAGCACCCTCCCTCATATTTTTAGGGTTTTGGGTTAGGTCTAGATTAAAAATTTCATCTATTTATTTTATCACTAAATATTTATCTTTATAAGTTCCCTTATTAACTGACAAGGTATTGAGGAATTTCCCTTTTTCTTGGGTGGGGGTTAAAGCATATGATTTACTCATGGTGTATGTAGGAGGGGCTCTTCTGTTACTTAAGCCATGAGCTCTATGATTTGATGGGTGATTCCAACTTCCTATAGGGGACATATAATCTTCCATTTCCAAAGTGGATGAAGACTGACTCTCAAGATAATTCTCTACCTTTTCTAGGAAAATTAGGTTGACATTTTTGCTAGTTCCCTTTAGTTTTCAAGATTCCCTCTAATTTATTCAATTGTTTGATTTTATCTTCAAACACAAAAATGGTAAGTGATTACTTCCAGGTGGGAAATGGTGGATTTATGCACTAGTGCCACTAGGTATCTCATCATGGACAATTTATATATGAGCATCACCATAAATGATAAGAGCAATAAATGGACTTGAAGTGTTCCCTTAGAAGATTTTTGGTGATCCTTATGGGGAATCAAGTATAATAGATCATCTTGACATTAATTATAGGGGAAGTGGGTAGATAACCATATTTTAGAGAGTGCTTTAAACATGTGGATATATTCAAGAGAAGATGTGTGGTGATCTTAGTAGTCACTTGTGTCAATGAGACTTATTTTGAAAAGAAACAACAAAGAAAGGAAAACAAGGGGAAAATAATGATGAAGAGGGGAAACATGATAAAGGAGAAAGGAAACTATCTAATATGTATAAGGGATGGTGGGAAGTCAAATTTAATTTTTCAGGTCAACCCTATTAATGGGTATCTCTAAGGCATTTCCCTCTAAATCGTCTAGTTCAAAAGCATGTCCCCACTAATCATTGATGATGAAAAAGGGTCCTTTCTATAGATAAACAAATTTCACATATTGCCCTAGTTTAACATCCTTTTGGTCACATTTAAGGACTAGGTACCTGATTTTGAGTCCTAAATCTGATGACTTCTTGTCAAACCACCACTTTACTACTTTTTATCAAATAATCCTTACATTACCCACTAGCTCCCTTGAATACTAGAGTTTAAGTAATTTGGTGAGCCAAACCTCCATTGGTCTATTCTCTTTGATCTTGAAATCCTTAAAGTGATATTTAATAGGTATTTCTAATGACACTAGAATCACCACTTTCTGATGAAGGCTAGCATAGATAGGGTGTCTCTGAAGTGCTGCATGGGAAAAGTCAATAGGGACATGGGTAATGGAGTCATCTCTATGACCTCTTCCTTAAGGAGAGATTTGAGGAAGTGCACCATGTCTCTCAAGGAATCCTATATTATCTAGAGGATTTTGGTGCTATAGATAATGGCTTTCTAATTTTATGGGAGCTAAATCATTTTACTAATGTTTTCTTCATTGATCTTAACCTTCAAATGGCATTACTAGTGATCATTCCAACACCATCATCATAGCTCTCTACATAGAGAGTGATGAAATTATGACATTGGTGTACATATGAAACCATGTGTTGTGCTAGTGTGCAATCCTATATTCTACATCCAAAATATTTATACTCTTTCCTACTAGAAATCTCAAGAATCTAGGTGTGAGTACCTTCTCTTAAATTCTTGTGATTTTGGGCTAACTTTGAAATAAATATGTCATCTATGAAATTAGTTACCAAATTCTTATCCTTATAAGGTCACTTGGTTGCCTTATTAGTATTTATCAAATTTTCCTTCACTTGGGTAGGGCTGAATCATTGGATTTTTTCATGGCATACTTAGGGGTAGGATTTACCCTTGAATTTATTTCTTAGGAGATACCTATCAAATAGGCACAAGAGTGGATTTCTATTACAAGGAATAAGTGGAATTTTAATTTTCAAGGAAGGCACTGATGAGTGATATTTTGAATTTTTTTTTAATAACTTCAAGGTATCTCTTAGGATATAACTTTCAAACATTCACAAGATTGGATTTCCCATTCAAGGAATCTCCTAGGAGATACATGTCAAACAGGGACAAAGTGGAATTTTCCTTCAAAGAATAAGTGTAATTTTCCTTTACATGTAAGGCAATACTAGGTGATATTTTGAGTTATCTCCTAATAAACACATTTAAAACATTCACAAGAGTGTACTTATCCTTCAATATATCTTGTAGGAGATACCTTTCAAACATGCACAATAGTGGATTTTTCCTTTAAGGAACATGTGGAATTTTCATGGAAGGCACTACTAGGTGATATTTTGAAGGCTTTTATAATAAATTAAGGTATATATTAGGAGATACATTTAAAAAATGAACAATAGTGGATTTATCCTTTAAGGTATCTCCTAGGAGATACCTTTAACATAGGAATAAGAGTGGATTTCTCCTATAAGGAACAAGTGGAATTTTCCTTTACAGAGAAGGTACTATTGAGTGATATTTTGAAAATTTTCATAATACATTCAAGGTATCTCTTAGGAGATAAATTTTAAACATTCACAAGAGTTTATTTCCATTTAAAGGAATCTCATAGGAGATACATTTAAAGTAGGTACAAAAGTGGATTTCTCCTATAAGGAATAAGTGTAATTTTCCTTTACATGGAAGGCACTATTGGGTGATATTTAGAAATATTTTGTAATACATTCAATGTATCTATTAGAATATACATTTAAAACATTAAAAATATCTTATTTTACCTTAAATTTATCTCATAGGATATACCTTTCAAATAGGCACAAAAGTGGATTTTTCCTTCAAGAAACAAGTGGAATTTTCCTCTACACGGAAGGCGCTACTAGGTGATATTTTGAAGGATTTTGTAATAACTTCAAGGTATATACTAAGATATTCATTTCAAATATTCAAAGGATTATATTTCCCCTTTATGGTATCTCTTAGGATATACCTTTAAAATAGACACAAGAGTGCATTTCTCTTGCAAGGAACAAGTGAATTTCCTTTACATAGAAGGCACTACTGGGTGATAGTTTGAAGGCCCTTGTAATAAATTAAATGTATATTATAAGATATACCTTTAAAACATGCACAATATTTTATTTCCACTTCAATTTATCTTCTAGGAGATACATTTCAAATAGGGATAAGATTTGATTTCTCCTTCAAGGAACAAGTGCAATTTTGCTTTACATGGAAAGCATTATTGGGTGATATTTTGAAGGTCCTTATAATACCTTCAAGGTATTTCCAAATAGATACCTTTCAATAATAATATTGTATTTACACTTAGGTATCTCCTAATATATACCTTTCAAACAAACACAAGAGAGGATTTTTCCTACAAAGAATAAGTGAAATTTTCCTTTACACGTAAGGCACTACTGGGTGATATTTTGAAGGCTCATGTAATACCTTCAATGTATCTCCTAGAAGATACCTTTAAAACATGCACAAAATTTTATTTACCCTTAAAGGTATCTCTTGAGATACCTTTAAAATAGGCACATTAGTGGATTCCCCATTCAAGGTATCAAAATTAAAAGGCACCACCTGAGAGCTTGCTACAAATTGAGGGTCACTAGGTGGGGAGAAATAGATGAGTCATCATGAAAAGGTGTATTTAAAGAATATAAGAGGTAATAAAAAGGTTCCACATGTCTAAATTTTGAGATAACTAGAAATATTATTCACATTCATGCCATGTGAATACTTATCTATATCAGAGGTGGTAGCCATGTGTCAAAAGGTGCTAATATTTAGCTTTAAAAATAAAATTGACATCAAATCAAAACTCAAATTAAAGATAAATTGAATTTTGGAGTGATTAATTGATAAAATCAATAGTTAAAAGTTTGACAAGATTACCCATTAATAGGGCATGAACCAGGATCAACATTAACATTGCATTAATTAAGCTTGACAAAAAGGTATTCTATTCATTCATCTCACATTAAGATAATATACGATATCATCAATCAAAATTCAAAATCCATGGTTGAAGTATGAACGTCTATAACCACCAAGTTATAATATGTCCCATTTATATATTCATATGGGATAAACTCTAGTTCAAATGTTACCTCCATTAATAGATCCCCCAAGTGGTTCTTTAGATAAGATAAGGATTAAACAGATGCAATTGGCTACAAATACATACAAATAACACCATATATATAAGGTTATTTATTTTTATATAAAAGGTGCTAAATATATATAAGTTTTTTGTAATAAATTAGGTGCTTTATATATATAAGGTGCTTTAAAATTTTATATATAAACAAATTTTGAACGGACTATAGTTTTGCTCCAAAGTCTGAAGGTTTAGCTTGGAAGACTAGTGACTTAGCTCCAAAGACTGATAGTTATGCTCCTCAGATGAAAATTCACAAATGGGAAAAATGCATCTCTATCATTAAGAATCAAAATAATTCCATTATACTAACAATTCCATAATCCATAATTTGATGTGATGGTGTCCTCAAAAGATATCCAGAAGAATTGATGTGATGGTATTTTGTGATGATGTTTCCAAACGGTCTTTCCAAACAAGATTGATGTAACTATGCTATAATAGAGGGTCTTTCAAAAAGAGTTGTTATGATGAGTAATTAATTTTGATTATTTCTCTTAATACTACTAATAATGGCCTTTATGACACACATGAATATTTGATTGGATAAATTAACTTTCCATTATATCTCACATTCTCTAAAGAGATAACCATAACTATAGTTGTCATTCTTGTCATAATCACATCATATAACATGATTTGTTATTCATTTTGACATTTTTGTTTCCAACAATTACTATGTCATATCTCTAACCTATTGCTTCCCCTATTCCCTGTGTGAATTCAAGATCTATGTTTTTACAGTTTAGTCAAATTTGTAATTAAATAGTGTTTGCTCCAAATATGGGTGGGAAAAATAAAAAATGACTAGAATTCTCTATTACATTTCTACAAGATGAAACAACTAGAGATGTCTTTAAAATATCAGGTTGGTTGAATTTATTAAAAATGTTTTAGGGATTCCATGAAGAAATTATGTAATAATTCTATGATAATTTTTATGAAGATCATGTTATTATCAAAGGGAAGAACATTCTAATGAATCCTTATATAATCAATGCTCTATTTTGGATTCTTGAGGATGAAGTAATTGACATTGAAAAGATTAGCTTTATTGACCTAGTTTATATGTTTGTTAAAGGATATGTGCCACACCCAGACTTGAAAAATCCCCCTAAGGAGTGACCAAGAAAATTTTTAGAGAAATTCTTCCTCAAACTTAGAAAAATGTTATTTTCTAGATAATGAATATATCCCTAATGCTAGTCAGTTTATAGTAGTGGGTGGAGATACTATGAGAATCCTTATTTATTTAAGGAAAGGAGATATTCAAGAAGAATATAAGATCAATCTTCCCTCTTTTCTTCACAATGCTCTGATTAATGTTTCTTGGAAGATAAGATGAGGTAATGGGTCTAACCACCATCATGGGTTGGTTACACTTATTTGTCACCGTTATTTTCTTAGTAAACCAAGGGGTGAAAAGGCTTCATCCTCTTTCTTCCAAAATTTTTCTCAAATTCCTACCAAAAAGACACTGTGCTCTACCTCCTTTCCTTTCACTATAATCTATATTGAAGAACCCATAGTTGAAATTGCATAACAACCATCTCCACCACTATTGGTTTTGAAGATACTATACTAGAGATCAAAGTGAGAAATGGGACTTTCTTCAGACACCCATCAGCCTCTTCTAGCTAAAATCTAGCACATTCACTGAGCAAAAGTAGTTTCATATATAATCACTCAGTGCTTAGAGGAATGAGGTTTAGATGTCTGGATTGGGATGAGGTTCAGGCCTCCTATCATTTGGTGTCCTCATCTCCATTGTGGTATTTAAATTCCTAAGAATAAATTGAATTTCAAAATTAGGTGCATACAATTGTCAGAGATCTTAAAATCTTACCAAGGGGCCACTATGACTAGGGCCATCATTTTGAAGTTTATGATATGAGTTAGAGGTTTGAATTATGAAATTTGGATTAAGGATCAATCATCCCACTTCTTTATGAGAGGACTTGAAAAAGGTAAAGTATGAGGGAGAAATGATGAGCATTTGATATAGCTCATCATAGTTATATAAACTATCCCTAAAGTGTTACATTTAGTTATATATTATAATTCATTTAATAGTTAAAGTTTGATCTAATTAGGATATGAATGTAATTTTTTCATTGTTTTTATTTAATTTATTGCTAAATTTTTACCTTGTTATTGTGTCTTACTTGGATGAATAGCATATTTTTTATTACATCAACACATACCATGGATGGGGTAATTTTGATTATAGGAACACATACCAAGGATGGGGTAATTTTGAGTACAAATAAATCCCAATAAGGGATAATTTTGAGAATGCAACATATTTTTTAAAACTCTTTCATATACAATTTTAAGGATTCGACAAGCGAGCTCTAAAAATTTAAATTTTAGAGGACACTTTAAAGACACTCGATAATTACTTTGAATATGCTTTGGGTGTGCTCTAAAGACATACATAGGATGATTTGAATAAGTCTAAGAATGCTTTGAATATATGTACATGGTGATTGGAAGACATGTACTAGATGCTTTGAAGATATCTAGATGTGCTATGAAGACTAAAAATATTATGTGTAATACATGATTCTAAGAGAAATTAGGAGCATTTTACTAAAAAAAATTATTTGGAAAAATAAAAAACTAATTGGATGTAAATTATATCTAGTAACAAAAAAAAAAGAGCAGCCATATAAATCTTCAATCCCATACTACTTCCCACCCCTCTAAAACTTCTCCATAAACAATAGCTACTCCTATATAATAGGTGCAGATATTTTATAAGAAAAAAATTATATATAATTATGTATGGGACCCCTCTACCAAATAATATGAATGCATGAGGTAAATTTTTGACACCCTAAATAATAATGCTAGGTGTTATTCAATCATTCATTCATTAAATATTATGATGTGGCATGAGGGAAATGTTTTTCACCGCAAAAAATTACTTTTCAACTCAATATAAAATATAAACAATTTAACTCAAATTCTAATAACTTAGAACATGCTTTAAAATGACTTTTCAACTTAGTCTAAAATAGAAACAATTCATAGTATCTGAATAGAGACAATAGATGAATGATGCGATGGTATAGAGATGGTGGAATCATTGAAACCCTCTCGTATCATCACACTTTTTTACTATGATTATTTGCTTATAGTTCATAAAAAATGTCTGATTTCCCCTCACATTCACCATTTGGGTCCCTATTGAATATAATTAGGTTCTAAACAATCCTAATCTCCATCATTTCATTATCTCAACCATTTCATTATTTACTTACAGTTAATAAAAAATTCTAATTTCCCCTCACATTCAATGTTTGGGTCCTTATTGAATAAAATTAAGCATGAAAAAATACTAATGCCTACCATTTTATTATCTCACATTTCATTATTTTATTATATTTAATAAAAAATGTCTAATTTCCCCTCACACTCACCATTTGTGTCCCTATTGAATATAATTAAAACCTAAACAATCATAATCTATACCATCTCATTATCTTGGACATTTCATTATTTACTTATAGTTAATTAAAAAATGTCGACTTTCTCCACACATTCACCATTTGGGTCCATGTTGAATATAAGTGATAAACAATCCGAATCTTTAACATTTCATTATCTTGGCCAATTCATTATTTGCTTACAATTAATAAAAAATGTATGATTTTCCCTCACATTAACCATTTACGTCCCTATTGAATATGAATAAGTTTTAAACAATCATATTCTCTACCATTTCATTATCTCAACCATTTCATAACAAAAACACATGTCTATTCAAATCTCAGTGATTTCATAACTTGAATCAGTAAAAAATGAATAAAAGGTTCATGTCAAGCCAAATAAATCACACATTTTAGATATAGTAAAATAATACATTAAATAAATTAAATACCTAACAAGAAGCACCTAAAAAAATGATAGTGAAAAATGGGGTCAAAATTTCCACCACTAATGCCACACCTACTGAAATGATAGTGAAAAATGGGGTCAATGCTTCCACTACTAACACCATAATTAACCTAATAGTTAATAAAATAATGTTTTTTGGCCTTCAAAAAGAAGAGAAAAACTAAGATAAATAATTGAAAGAGAAAAAGATAAACTTAACCCTCATTTTGAAGCATGAGGGAAAATTATTTAAAAAAAATATTTATATATTTAAACATATTAAACATTTAGACAATTATGTACATTATTTAATAATTTTTTTAATGATTTAAACATAAATAATAAATTCAGATAGTTTTTAAATATAAAAATATTTAAAATTTTTTATTTTTTATTATAATTATTCTAATTAAAAAAATTTATTCATATTTGTTCATTAAATTACATTATTAAATTGGGTAATAGGGATTTGACTCAATTTTTAGCCCCCATAGAATAACTTTGAGATAATTTAATTTACTAATTCAAATCCCTGTGAGTCTCCTTTCTTGAATTAACACACTATTAATATTTGGAGATGAATTTGACCCCAAAATGGTAATTAAAATAAATGACACAAAATCATACCTAATAACTCAAAACCTAAACTTGGGAAAGTATTTTATGAGGGTATCTAAATTATGGTTATGTGAGGGCATAAGTAGTCTACACCATACAAATCTATAAACATTAAATTTTTATTCATGACAATAAGCCGTATGATATTTCAATGCAAATTCAAGGTTAAAATTTTTGTCCAACAACACATTGAGTACTTCAACTTTGAAGCCAAATATTGGGGTTGAAACCAAGGGAGTTTAAATTTTGACATAGAGATTATGATAATGATTTAGAAATAATAGGCTCTTTCATAATAAATGGAGTTTCATCCATATTTTTTGAAGATGTAGCATAATAAAAATATCTAATAGGGATTTGACTCCTTGATTTTTATCCCCCCATGGATTTGACTCCTTAATTTTTGGCAATCACCAAGACAAAACCTGATCACCAACAAATGTGCTCCTTATTCAGTGAATATAGATGCCCCTTGATTAAAACCAAAGGAGTTACAATTTTTATGTAGAGATTGTTCTAATTATTTTAAAAAAAATAGGCTCTTACATAATAAATTGAGTTTCATCTACATTTTTTGAAGATGTAACATAAGCAAATTGTCTAATAGGGATTTGACTCCTTAATTTTTAGCCTGCCCTCAAAAATATACCTTTGAGATAATTTAATTCATGAATTCAAATACATGTGAGGGTGAGTCACATTTCTTGAACTTACAAACTAATATTTGGAGATGAATTTGATCCCATAATGGTAATTAAAATAAGTGACATAAAATCATACCTAGTAACTAAAAGACCTCCTGAGAAAGGATTTTGTGTGTTTATCTATTTAGTTATAAAATAAAAATAGACTCATCATAACAAATTACACTTGATGGGTCTCCTACCATTAGTTTTTGTATCACATCTAGGGGATCATTAGAATTAGAAAATGTTCAATAATCCACTACAAGACCATAGTACAATGAAAATTATAGAAGTTCAAATATTCAAATAGAAGTAAAATCATTGTCTTAGAACTTTGAAACTGATGGTAATGATTTAAAAATAATTATTAGGATCTTGCATAATAAATAGAGTTTCATTCACATTTTTTAATGATGTAACATGAATATTAATTATTAGGAGAAACATGTGGTGGTTTTTTAATAGTAGGCATACACACTGGAATAGATGGTGTATTTTGAACATATATATCCACTTCAAATTTTCTAAACCTAAAATTCTTCTTGATCACTTATAATTTTTTTAATGCCATTGTAACAAAAAAAATCTCCATTAGAATCACCAAGACAAAACCTGATCACCCACAATTGTGCTCCTTATTCAAGGAATATAGATGCCCCTTGATTGAAACCAAAGGGAGTTGCAATTTTGATGTAGAGATTATGTTAATTATTTATAAACAATAGGATCTTACATAATAAGTGGAGACTTCATCCACATTTTTTGAAGATGTAACATAATAAAATTGTCTAATAGGGATTTGACTCCTTAAATTTTAGCCCCCCCCCCTTAGAATTATACCTTTGAGATAATGTAATTCACCAATTTAGATACCTGTGAGGGAAAGTTGCCTTTATTGAACTTACATACTAATATTTGGAGATGAATTTGACCCCATAATGGTAATTAAAATAAGTGACACAAAATGATACCTAGTAATTTAAAGACCCCTTGAGAATGGATTGTGTGCTTATCTAGATTATAAAATAGTAATAGACTCATCGCAACAAATTTATACTCGATGCATCTCCTACTATGGGTTTTTGGATCACATCTAGGGGATCATTAGAATTAGAAAATGTTTAATAATTTGATACAAGACCATAGTACAATGAAAATTATATAAGTTCAAATATGGAAATAGAAGTAAAATTATCATCATGGAACTTTGGAATTGATGGTAATGATTTATAAATAATTATTAGGCTCTTACATGAGTTTCATCTACATTTTTTGAGGATGTAACATTAATATTAATAATTAGGAGAAATAAGTGGTGGTGGTATAATAGTAGGCATACACATTGGAATAGATGGTGTCTTTTAAACATATATGTCCACTTTAAAATTTTATCATATTTCTAGACCCAAAATTCTTCTTGGTCACCTCTAAAATTTTTAACATCATTGTAACAAAAGAAATTTCTCCATTGCAATCACCAAGACAAAACTTGATCACCCATAATTGTGCTCCTTATTCAGTGAATATAGATGCCCCCTGATCAAAACCAAGGGAGATACAATTTTGATGTAGAGATTGTGCCAATGATTTAGAAATAATAGGATCTTGCATAATAAGCAGAGTTTCATCCACATTTTTTGAAGATGTAACTTAAGCAAATTATCTAATATGGATTTGACTCCTTAATTTTTTACCCCCTAGAATTATACATTTGAGATAATTTAATTCACTAGATCAAATACCTATGAGGGTGAGTCACCTTTATTGAACTTACAAACTAATATTTGGAGATGAATTCAACCCCAAAATGGTAATTAAAATAAGTGACATAAAATCATACCTAATAACTAAAAGACCTCTTGGGAAAGGATTTTGTTTGCTTATCTAAATTAATATGGTTATGTGAGGGCATATCAATCAATTTACCTTAGAATACTTACTATATATAATATTTATATATATAGACATTGAAACCATTTATAGATTCTATCTAAATGTAGATTTGTATAATTTAGGGAATTTAATTCCAATAAAATAGCAACAAATTCATCGTAAGAAATTACACTTCATGGGTCTCCTACCATGGGTTTTGGATCACATCCAATGGATCATCAAAATTAGAAAATATTTAATAATCCACTACAAGACCATAGTATAATGAAAATTTTAGAAGTTAAAATATGGAAATTAAAGTAAAATTATCATCATGGAACTTTAGAGCTGATGGTAATGATTTATAAATAATTATTAGGCTCTTCAATGCATAATAATTAGAGTTTCATCCACATTTTTATGAAGATGTAACATTATTAATTATGAGGAGAAATAAGTGGTAGTGATATAATAGTAGGCATAGACATTGGAGTAGATGGTGTCTTTCAAACATATATGTCCACTTCAAATTTTTGTCGTATTTATAGACCCATAATTCTTCTTGGTCGCTTTTAATTTTTTTTTGTACCATTGTATCCAAAACAATTTCTCTATTACAATCATCAAGACAAAACTTGATCACCCTCAACTATGGTTCTCCTTATCCAGCTAATATAGATGCCCCCTAATCAAAACCAAAGGAGTTAAAATTTTGACATAGTGCTTGTGCTAAGAGGACATCTCTTTACATGAATAATGCAAGCCATCATAGACTAAAGAATTTCTTGGTGATTCAGATCCTAATAAGTTTATGCCCACAATTATTTTTAAGATGAGATTATTTTGACATCAATGTCATGGGTTTGGAGTAACTAGTGCTTTAATTATTGATTTACACTGTTTCACTTCCCATAACCCATCTTACCCCCACACACTAAAATTATATTAGTTATTAAATAAATATAATTGACATATTATAGTATAATAATATCATAATATTTAATATATTAAACTAATTTATTATATATTAATATTATATATAAATTATATAATTTATAAAATATATTTTAATATTAATGAATATTATTATATCATATAATATATACGTTAATATATATTATATATTAATATTACATATTATATATTTTAGTATAATATATATCAATACATCTATATATTATTAATAGTTCATAAATAATATTATATTTTTAATAAAATTAAATGAATTTGTATACCTTTACTGATGTGTATAATGCCACATAAAATGAAAATGGGATTTAATATTGTGAGGTCAAAAATGTGATCACCAATATAGATTTAAAACTCGGTGACACTTCATCATGTGCATAGTAGATTACATCAAGAGGAAATCTATCAAATATTAATAAGCAATGGGCATTAAATTAAAATAATCATGTATAAACAAGGTTAAATCATGTATCCCTTATCCATCACAAAAGGTGAATTTTTAGGGACAAATTACATCAATGATCCATGCATCATTATCAATTTGATATGTAGTGAAGTCATTTGAAAATAATCATTTATAGGGCCCATTCGCATCAATGTACTAAAATCAAGAATCACAAAAACTTCATTTATCAAGATTATGTAAATCATAATATATTTATATATTATTGTTAGTGGTACAAAAATAATATTAATTTTTTACAAAAATTAAATGAATTTTTATGCTTTATAATGCCATGTAACATGGGTAAATGCAATCATAGGTATGGATTTAAAACTCTACGGTGCTTCACCATGTATGTAGTAGATGAGGTAGATTACTTCAAAGAGAAAAACTATCAAAAATATTATGTTTGGGAATAATTATATTAATATTTTCAATCACATATCACCAAATAGTCACAAGTATTAAATTTTATGTGGTGGTTAACACTTGGTATAGGACAGTTGGTAGTAAAGCATGCAAATTATTAATTGTTAGTAGCCCTTTGAATTTGGTTATAAATTTTTTTCCAACTATTAGATTACATACAAATTATACAAAAGAATCAAGTCTCTTTTAATTTTATACAAAATGACCATCAAATTTAAATTAACCATCAAGTCTTTTGACCTCTAATTTAAATGAGTAATAAGAAATTCTTCTATTTAAAAGATTCAAATTAAGATAAAGCACAAATGAATATCTATCCCGGTGATTTTATTTATCCATTCCAATCCTTTGGTTTATTTCTCCAATTTATAGGACCAAAATCATAATTTGCTCACTAAATTCAATTTTGAAGTCTTACTATGAGATGTGTTTATTGGTGTTTTTGACTATAGGTGCCACAAAATGAGCTAAAGATATGTTCATTAGTTCCTATAGACAATATTGTTTGGTACTTTTTGACTTGTGTTTATGATGACCTTGTTTCTGATTTTTTGTAATGTATAGTTACTAAGATTCATGTATTTCATGCACTTATTTACAAAAGTAGGAATACAAATAAATCATAACCAACCATTGTAATAGACTAGGAGTAGTGACAATTATCATTTTTCATTTTGGATCCTTGGTAGGTTCACCTCATGAATGTGATTAGATGCTTTTTATGTACCCTTAAAACCTTCTATATTATGTTTTCCATATATGATGATGTGATGTTATGTGTTATTTAGAGTGGAAATTTATCTCTATCTATTATTTATTTTCTTATGATTCTATATTTTTGGTCTTTACTCACATAATAGACTATATTTCATGCTTTATGCTCCTTTATGTCTTGTGATGCTTTAGGATATAATATATTTTAAAAAATAAAAAGGCTTTTGATAATATAGGTTAGGTGCATATATAATAATGGTGGTGTTTCTAATTAGATTTGATATAAACCAATTATGGTGCTCTATGCTCTAATAATACATTAGAATAGATGGTATGTTTCAAACATATATGCCCACTTCAATTTTGACATAGAGATTACATGTTAAGAGTCTCTCTATTTACATGCAAAATACAAGCCATCATAGACTAAATCATTGCATGGTGATTCAGATCCTGATAAGTCTACACCCATAACTATTTTTAAAGATAAACTTAATTAATATTTTTACATTGTCAAGGGTTTGAAATTACTAGGTTTAACTATCAATTATAATTTTACCCATGTCACGAATACATATATACATACATTATATGTGTGTGTGCATGTGTGAAGATCTGTGCACATGGACAAGGGTGAGCATGCAGTTAAGTGAAATAATTTTTTAAATTCATATATGTCTCTACCTTTTTAACTCCCTCTTGCACACATTATAAAATAAACCAAGTGAAAATCTAAACATTTCTTGATTACATGGCATAATATAACAAGTTGAAAGCATAAAAGTTGATTTTATTTTACTAAAATCTATGTGGTCTGATGGAAGCACAGGGCTAGCTTGGGCAATAATAGAGCTTGCTGGGATGCTAAGTATGGTCAGGCCTAAGGTTCCCTTGAGTGTTCTCTAGGATGGAATTTTTGTAGCATTACACACACACACACACACACACACACACACACACACACACACACACACACACACACACACACACACACACACACACACCACACACACACACACACACACACACACACACACACACACACACACACACACACACACATAACTGAGTAATATTATATATAATTTTTATATTTTATATTAAATATATTAGAGGAAAGGTCCCAATAGTTTTAAATGTTTTGATTACTAAATAGGGATTTTGTTAACATGTGCTCCATTAATGGATCATATTGGTGTGTATAAATACTAAAGTACACCAGAAGTTAAACATGTAGTATATAATACTTGTTCAACATTTATTCTATAAAATTAAATGTAACCAATTACATCTTGACAAGTATGACTCAAGTATTGATACTCTTATCCACAACTATTGGTACTCCAAAGGTTAAGTTTTGGCCATGGGTTTAAAAAATGCATTTTATGAACTCTCATGATGAAATTGGTTATATCATAAAATGTATGATGTTTTAGACCTTGAAACCTTAGTTATAAATCGTTAAGATGACATATTAAAAATTTCAAAATCTAATGTGATGTTATGGAACCTTAATTAGATGTCCAATGTTAGGGTGCATGGCTATGAGGACCTTTTTCCTATAATAAAATATATAATATATAATTATAATTTGATTTATAAACTATATTAACATATATATTATATAATAATAATAAAATATATTATAATATATAATATTGTAATATTATATTACATTATATAATATATATTTTTATTATATATTTTAAATAAATATTATATATTTTAATATAATATATATAAATATCATTTTAATATATTAAATATATCACTTGCCTTCAATTCAACTTGACTACTCGAGGTGCATTTGCATTTAGAAATAGGTGGGAGTCACCAATGAATTTGAAATTAAAATTTACTTTGTAAAATAGGGTCTATATAATTCTCACACAATTTTAAGAGGAATAAAAACTACCAAACATGTCTAACCAAATATATTCCCATTCTTACATATTCTTATTATTTTTTAGAATACACTATAGAGTGTTGACAGATCAGATTAGAGCAAGTTGTACAGTGTTCAAAGCATTGACCATATTTGTTATTCATTTTTATAGATCCTTATTTTTAGGTATTTAATCGTAATATTGTTCAATATATTTTTTTACTCTATCTAAAATGTGCAAAAATACTTAATTTTGAGTATTTAATTTAATAGTGTTCAATTATTTTTTTACTCTATCTAAATGATGTGATTTATTTATATTTACTTGGACCTTTTATTCATTATTTAGCACATTAATATGTTATTAAATCAATAAGATTCAGATAGTCTACGTAGATTATTATTATAATTTTTACCTTGCTGGAGCATGCATAGTTGTGATGTCAACGAGCCTTTTGTTGAAGGAGCATGCACATGTCTATTATTTGGGAAAATAGGGTTTGTAAATTGTAACGCTAAAATTTTAAATAATAATATAATAGATATTATTCCAAATGCTTTTCTTGTATATACTTCAATAAAATTTTAATAAAACATAGTATAATTTTTAAGAATGTGTGTCAAGTTCAGGGAGGCCCTAGGTTGCTCTAGGTAGAAATGACCCCTAAGGTAAAATCCATTTCAAAAGGAAAAGAGGTCAAAGGACTCAAGTGGGTATTTAAGACAAAAATGGGTAGACTCCACTAGTTGTAATTCAATATGGGTAGACTCCTTGTTTGATTTAAATTCTATGGAAAATAGATGCACAATAATTACTTTGAACCTTTTTAAATCATCTACATCATAGGGTAAAAACTAACTAATTGTGTACATTTAGCCAATAAACCATGTATTTCAATTGTCCTTCCTTCTAAATGAATGAGCATGAATATTTACTCAAAATTCATCTCAATTATGCATAAAGTGGGGAGCCATTACAGTCAAAAAAAATATTAGTCCCATCCATGATAATAGAAAACATAAGATAATATAATAGGTAGTCTACCATAGCTTTATACTATGGAATTTACCGAAAAAATTTACTATACCCCCACCTATAATAGGGATTTGATATTCTAGATCTACGTAAATGAAATAGTCTAATTGAGTATCCAAGTTACTGTTGATGAATCTATGTATACTCCTAGAGTAAATATATATAGTCAACTTCTATTTCTTGAGGAAACTAACCACCTTAATATTTGGAAGATTAGTAATACATAAAAGTGCATGACAATAATTAGTAGTTTGAGAATATTTAGATTCATCCTCAGATCCTTCCAAATTATTAATGTGTGTCTATGTTAAGGATGTAATGCAAATAGTAGAATAACATATCTCATATTATAGAGACAATAGAAATATGGTAATGACACCTTTGGTCTTCACTTAGTTTTTCTAGAGAGATTATGTGGTTACAACTTACCACCTTCAAGTCTACAAGTAGACCCTATTGTAGAGACAACAAGAATATGGTAGTGACATAATCTACGTAAATTTGTTATAATGTAAATTAATTTGTATTTTCCAATATAAGCCCAAAATATTAAACAAACAAATGGATATACACAATGAACATTAATCTAAAGCTATTCATTTTAGAAAATTGAAAAAGGAGGGAGTAAGGTAGGGCATAAAAAAATTCATTTGCAACAACAAAGACCATCAAATATCCTTTGATTTTTGTTAGTAACTTAGATAGTACCCAAATAACAACAAAGACCAATAGAACACTATAGATAAACTCTCAAATGTTTTGGCTCATTGTATTAATTTTGGTAAAAACTATATTCTAGTTACAAATGAGGGTTAATTTTTTGGAGGTTTGTCAATGATGTCTCCAAGGTGACCATGATGTTGATGAGGTGTCATGTGTGCTAGAATGACAATGACAAAGTATGCTTCAATGAGCCTAAATATTCCTACATGGTTCTTCAATGTTTTACTAAGGGAGGCATTTAATGGATGATATTATTGGTATAGACATGTTTCAAATACCTTATGGGGTGTTAAGGGTGCTTATAATGAGTATGGAAGTGAGTGGACTTCATCTGGTTGATCATTGTTTTTATCTAGACATTTTGGTCTAGTGATAGGAAATATGAGTAGGTAATTTTCTGATGTCACAATTTCCATGTATGGGTGAGTCTAGGGGATTTGGTCATATGTTTTTGATCACATTATTCCCTAGTTTGAATTTGAATATTTAAATTTACAAAGGTAAAAATGAGTGCTCTATCTTTCATCCATAACTTTTGATCTAGGACAAATTTCTTGATGGAGTAAAAAACAAAGTTGTAGATGGATCCATGGTGATTATAATGAACCTAGTTACATGATATAAATTTTTGTATAGTAAAATATATTTATCTATAAATTTTACTATGTGTTCAACTATATTCTACAAGGGACCCAAGAAGGATATTTGAGCTTGTTGTGATGTTGTTTCAATGTCTCATCATGAATTAGATATTGGAAGGTGATCTAAACTATATGAAGATGATCTATGTGGCATGTGGAGGTGGGAATAGTACATATTAAATATGAAAAAATATTTTGAAGTTGACTATGTATTTGTTCATAGTGTTCCTATGTACAAGGTCTCTAGTAGAGTTGATTGCAAATATATATAGTTGAGCAAAGGTGACTATGATCATTTGATGTTAGAATAATTATCTTGAATGTTGAGGATGAATAAATATCTCTAGGTTCATATAAAATTATGGTTTTGATGCCTTGTGTGTGAGAAAAGGATTTTTTATGTCTGAGTGAGGTTGGTGTTTCATCTAAGAGGTAAATTAGTGTGTGGACTATGTGTATGACCATTTGGTCTATGTTATATATGTGGTGATATAATTATTGCTAAGTACTGAAGAGTGATCCAAAATATGGATTTAGATGCATTAATTTTGTATATTTGAGTATTGGGGTTAGTTAGGATATGTAATGTGTCCTAATTGATGTTTGTGTGTTGGTTCAAGTATGTAATGTGATTCGGCCAACATGGTGTGTTAGGTGACAAAGTTATTGCTAAAGGTGAAGAGTGATAATAATAGTTTCATTATCTAGTGTTGAAGACATTAGTTTAAAGTTGGAGTTATACATAGGTGTTGTTGTGGTTTCTCAACATTTGATGTGGTTATTGCCTCCTTGCAAGGTGAAACTTGCTAAAAGTCTAATTGTTGTGGTTACTCAGCTAGATAGGTGTAATAGAACCTTCTGGAATTATAGTCTCACTAAATAAGGGATGTTAGCTCCTTGATTATTTATAGTTGGTCTAGATTGGTTTTAGTTATTATAGGATATTAGTCCAATTATAGGTTCCAATGGGTTTTATTCCCCAAGAGGGTTTCCCATGAATAACTAAATTTATGTGCTTGATATTGTATTATCTCTCCTGTTTATTGTTATGAATGATGTGTACGATTCATAAATGATTATGGTAATTGATTAAGAGTTTGAAAGGGTTTGGAAATTAAAGTTGAATTATCTAGGATCACTGATTTAGCCCCCCTTTTCTTAGTTATTATACCTCTAAAAATTGGTATCAAAGTGGGTCCTTTGGAGGAAACTTAAGAACTTGAAAGAGATTTTGAGTAGGTACAAAGATGGATAAATAGTTGAAGAAACATAATCAATAGTGGAAGGTTGTGATCAAAGAACTCAAAGAACGTATATGTATTTTGAATAAATATGCCCAAAAAGATGAGAAATTTATCATTGATCTTAAGGTTTAGAAAAAATATGCCAAGACATGTTTGTATTCGAAAGAAAATGACATCTCAAGGGTATAATTTGTTTACAGTTTTGTTATAAATAGACTAATTGACTCTTACAAAATTATACAATATGTGCCAGTAAAAAAAATGTCAATTTTATAATGATTTGATCCAATTACAAGGAAAATCTAAGTATATAGGCTACTACAAAAATTTTACATGCATAAGGATTTTATCCTATCAATATTCGATTGTCTAGATCATTGCATGAACTTTAGTTGCTCAATTTCTAAAGTTAATTCCTATACCTCCTCCTCTATCTTTTGGAAAGCTAGCTCAGTGCCTTAATGGATGCCCACCATAGCATCCTTATGTGCTTGAGCTAGGTCTAAGAGATTTTCCTCATATACAAATTATCCCAACTATCTGTTCTACCTCTTGGTGACGGAGAACACTAGTTGTCATTCCTCAAGGATGATTTTGACACCTTGGTCATCTTCTAGTTTAATTTTCCTTAAACTTTGGATAGTACTATTTGGAGGATCAAACAAAGTGGACACTAAGGGGAGCTCTATGATTGTGAAATTAGGCATTTGATAAGGTTTAGTCCTCAAATCCATTACCTAGGGAGGGATATCTATTTGGGATGAATCAAAAGTTGTGACAATAACCTCCTTTTTAGGTACCTCTTGGAATCCCATCTAATTCTTGTGGGTCTTTATCAAAAAATCAAGTTGGGAAGTCCATATTTTTTAAGACTAGTCCACTCCTCCTAATTGAGAGAGTGGGTAGACTACAACTATTTTATATTTTGTGTGTTAATTGAAATTAATTCATTATAGAGTTATGGTGAACCTAATTTCTTCTAAATTATTATATTGGTGAAAATTTTATAGACATTTTGTTTGAAACAATTCCCTTAAAGGAATTCCTAGAAATAAAATTCCAATCATGTGCATGTTCAAGGTATCTCCTAGGAGATAGATCAAAATAAAATTCCAAGTGTGCATTAGGGTTCTTACCAAATAAAAATTTGTCATGGTTATATCAAATATTTTGCAAGGACCTTTGGAATAAACATGGAAGGTATTCCAAGTCCCTTTAAGGTATCTTCTAAGAGAGATACCATGAAATAAAATTCCTATCATGTGCATGTTTAAGGTATCTCCTAGGAGATACCTCCAAAGAAAGTTCCAATTGTTTGCATCATGGTTCTTGTCAAATAAAAAGGTATGATGACTATATAAAATTCCTTGTAAGGACCTTTTAAATCAGCATGAAAAGTATTATGAGGCTCTTCAAGGTAACCCCTAACAGATACCTTGAAATAAAATTCCAATCTAGTGTATGTTTAAGGTATTTCCTAAGAGATATTTAGAAATAAAATTCCAATACTATGCATCAAGGTTCTTGCCAAATAAAAAGTTTTAATGGTTATTGTTGATGACAAAAATTGTGCTTGATCTTAATTAATCAACAATGGGATGTTCAAGCTATGGGACAATGTGGCTTGAAATAACCTCCAGATTTTAGAGAAGCTGGTCTCTTCTTTTGTGTCAAATGTTTGGGAAAAGGGATAGGAGATTGAATAAAAATGCAAATACAGGAACTGAAACCTAACTATGGTGATGCACCTGAGTGTAATCCTAATCCTAACCTGAGCATAGTGAAACTATTATAGAATTCAATTACATTTAAGAGTAGACAAGTGCATGATCAATGTAAAAGATTGAAATAATAGAAACAGAGGCTCACAATAGGGGATTATTTTGCTGAGATACATAGAATGTCAACAAAGGCATAGTGTTCAATATTTTGAATAGAATCTTCCAATCACATAAGAGGCACAAAATTCATCTACAGTTATGTAAACCTTCTGATTAAAGAAAACAAGAGAAAAGAAAATGACAGTCCTAATCACAACTCTAGAGAATCTACATTATAGGCTACTTTGAAAATGACACAGATAACACCAACCAAGGCATGGAGTTCAAATCTTCTTAATTCATTTAGCCACATAAAAGGTATAGAAACATGCACAGTTACATCAACTTTACAACTCAATAAAATTGAGACAAGAGAAAATGATATTACTGTTCAAAAACTATAGAAATTCTAAAACTATAGAATTTCCCCCCTCTCCTCTTACAATTCTTCTTTTATAGCCTCAGATTACTCCTTCCATTATCCCCTTTCCCATGCAATCTTCTCCTTCCTTCACTTCTTTGGGGGCTCCAAAAATCTACCTGATGAACCATTCCATCTACTCAAATTAACTCCAACCGATTTTCCCTCCATTTTGCTTTGTGGCAAAAGATACACAGAACACTTTGTTATGTTGAAACGGGAGAGGACACTTAGTCAGTTTCTTGAAAATTCTCTTATTACTTAAAAGGCACTGAAAAATGACACTTGGCACCTTTCACTAGATTTATCGAAGACACACGTCTCTCTTCACTTCTCTTTGGATGTGTTTTAGTATCACTCAAGACATATATTAGACTCTTACAGATGGTGACACTTGGTAGTTTTTGTAGACCTTTGAAGTAACATCAGAGGCCCACCACAATCTTTATTTAGCAATGAAACTTGAAGATGATCTCTCAAGCATGTGGTGACCTCCACTACTTTTGGGAAGATACGTGACATCTTTCACTTCTCCTACTAGGGGTATGTGGTGCCTTCCACTTTTTATAGGGATGGAGTAAGAAGGGGCACAGGGACTGACACTTGGAGGCATCCACCGCTCTATGGTACTTTAAGCAAAATCAAATGATGCCTTTATACATTGAATTAAAGCATGAACCTAGGCATCCTTTGGATACCAACACGTGGAGGCTTCCATTTTCTTCTAAAAAGGTAGTTCAGGGCCTTTTGTGACTGCCACCTGGCACTTTTTGCTTTCTCTACTTCTTAGCTCGTTGAAAGTCTTTTTTGAAAATAGAATGAAAATCAGGTGCCTCTATGAAATGTAGATGTTAACATGTGGTGTGTTCCAATTAGCTACTATTAGGTACGTGGTATGATCTGTGGTTCTCTAGAAATTTACAAAAGAGTCTCAGATGATGCCAGTTGGTTAGCCCCATATCTCAAAGAGCGACACTTGGTAGTTTCTGCTTGAATTCAAATATTTAGGCAAAATGAAATGAAAGAAACAAAAGAGGAGAAAGAAGACTCATGCTAAGATAGTGACACTTGGTGGCCTCCACTACACTCGACACTTAGATGGAAAATGAACTCACGCTCTGCCCTAATTCTACCGCTATGACCAAGAAATATGGGAACCAAAACTGTAGTGCTCGACTGAAAATTTGAATGCAACATAGAGTAGAATTTTACTCTACAGTTACTGGTGACCCTCAAGACTTTTAATCCTACTCAAAAATAAAACTTCACCTCTCGCTAGATCAAAATTGTGAAAATTACAACTTCAAAAGAGCCGTCAACATGTGTTTAAAACACTTATATAAAAGCAAAGCAGGAAAATAATAAAAAATAATATGAGAAAGGGAAACTATTTAACTATAATACATGAGACCCAAGTCAATTGAAATGTTTCAAATAGATTCTATTAACAAGAATCTCTTCAGGCTCTCCTTCCATTAACTCTAGCTCAAAATAATTCTTCTGCTTGCACGTGCAAATTTTATATGGGCCAGTCCATAGTGCTTCAAATTTGGTATGCTAACCCAGCTTGGCCCCCCATGCATCCCATTTTAAAATGATTGAACCCACCTCAAAATTAGGATTCGAAGTCATTTTATCAAAATAGTTCTTAACCATTCCCTGATGCTTGATCAATGAATCATGGGCTATATCCCTCTTTTCCTAAACTTCTATAAGTTCTATGAGTTTGACCTACATGGGGCAATTTTCTTCAATCTCAATTCATTTGATCAACTAAAGAGTAGGGATTTCCAAATGTAAGGGAATCATGGCAGACTTTCCATATACCAATTCATATGGAGACATTTTTGTCACCTATTTGGGTGTGATTCTATCAGCCCATAGTGCTAGATTAAGCACTTTATGCCACTCTTTGTGATGACCAACCCCTATTCTTTTGATGAGTCTTATCAGGTTCTTGTTGGTTGATTCTGCCAGACCATTACCTTGAGGGTAATAGTTAGATGAAGTTTTTAGATATATTCCATGTCTCAAGGCAATGTCAGATACCTTAGACCCCAAGAATGATTTAGCATTATCTAAAATGATGGTGCGAGGAGCCCCAAAGTGAGTAGTGATACTCCCTAGAAAATCTAGGATCACATTCTCTATTGCTTCCTTAAGTGGGACTGCCTCGGTCCATCTGGGGAAATAGTCTGTGGTAGTTAATATCCATTTGTGACCCATGCTGGACACTAGATTTATCATTCTAATGAAGTTAAGACCCCATTGAGTGAAAGGTTCATCCACAACTATAAGACTAAGTGGCATGGCTGCATTCCTCCTCATCCCCTTATAATACTAGCAGCATTGACATTTTCTAACCAGCTGATAACAATCTACAAATAAGGTAGGCTAGAAATGTCTTGCTTCACTTATCTTTATGGCTGTGGTCTTTACAGAAAAATGCCCCCCTGATATTCCATGATGCATTTTGTGTAGTATTCTTTGAGCTTCAGCCTGTTCTACACATCTTAAAAATTTCCCATCATAATTTCTTCTGAAAAGGGAACTTTTAATTAAAACAAAATGAACTCCCTATATCCTATAATATCTCCTCTTGTTTCGAGGGAGTTCTCTCAGATAAACCCCATTTTTTATAAATTGAATCCTACTTGTGACCAAGGATTCCTGATCAACCTCTTGTAATTTTAGCACCATCTCTATCTCTCATTTTAGATCTGCTTCCTCAGGTAACATCTTTTCAAGCTCTTGCATTATATATTGGCACAGCCCCCTGCCTCTGACTAGCTTGGTGGGTCTAACTTCTACATTATATTCAAGGATCTTAGTGATCTAATTAGCTCTTTTCTTAGTAATCTCACCCTCCATGATATATTCCTTGACACTTGGGTGAGCTACAAGTATCAAAATATTGTTATTTGATATCAGATGCCTAAATTTCTTGAGGGCTTTTATCATGGCATAGGCTTGTCTTTCCACAAAATTGTACCTAGTCTCATAATCTCTGAGAGTTCTTGATAAAAAGGCTATTGGGTGCTCCCCCTCTAGCCTATCGCTCTTTTGAGTCAGGAAAACAACAATACTTGACTCCCCTCCATAGACATACATTACAAAGGGCATTGAAAAATCTAGGTTCTTGAGCACTAGGGCTGCTGAGATAGCCTTCTTGACCCCCTCAAAAGCTTGCCTTCCTTTTGTAGTCCACTTGAAGATCAGGTCCTTTTTGAGCAAGAGTGTCATTGGTCTAACCAAGCCTACAAAATTAGATAAGAATTTACTGACAAAATTGATCTTCCCTAAAAAGGACTGGACTACCTTTTTATTTGTTGGAAGAGGTAGGTCCATTATAGCTATGATTCTCTCAGGGTCTATAGAAAACCCTTCTTTAGATACTATGTGCCCCAATAGTTTACCCTGAGGTAAAACAAAGATACATTTCTTGGGATTCAATGATATCCCAAAATCCTGACACTTCTTGAAGATAGATTCTAAATGATCAAAATTATCATCAACATTTTTTGAGAAAATAGTGAGGTCATTCAGATAGACCAGGATGACCTTATTTATTAGTTCACTAAAGGCTATATCCATAGCTCATTTAAAGGTGGCTCATGCATTTTATAAGATGAATGGCATCTTCATGTAGGCAAATGTCCCCCATTTGGTAGTGAAATTAGTTTTGTATTGGTCTTCCTCAGCTAGCCAAATTTGATTATACCCAGAGAAAACATCAAGTAAAGAAAACCTCTCTGATCTAGCCATAGTTTGCATAATTTTTTCTATGGAGGGCAAGGGATAGTGGTCTTTTAGAGATGATCTATTTAGATCTCTAAAATCTACACACAATCTTACATCTCCATTCTTTTTCCTAACTGGGACTAGATTTGATACCCAGGTTGAGTGCTTGATTGGGAAAATTATTTTGGAATCTAAAGCAACTCATCTACCATTAGAGGCTCAGTCCTTAGATTTACTGGCCTCTATTTCTATCTGATGGGCTTGGACCCTTCAGTCAACTCTATCATGTGCTGGATAATGTCCCTATTGTATCCATGAAGGTCTTTATAGCTCCAAGCTATGACTCTATCATATTTTTGGCACAATTCGATTAGTCTTTCCTTCTCTTCTTGAGTTGCAAAATTTCCAACTTTTAGCTTTTTCCCATCACTCACCTCTACCTCTGAATAGTCTACTTTATCAACCTGGAACCTTTTCTTTTCTAGGCTTACATCCTCTGGGTCAAACAAGTTTTCCAAGATGATCAATCCCTTGCGGAGCATATTAGTTCTCAATTGTATAATCTGATCACCATATGCCTCTTTAATTTTAGTTTGCAACTGATCAACAAACTCATCTAATTGTTGTAATAAAGAGACTACATGGGCATCATTTTCAAACACTTGCCAATTTTCATCATTATCTAGGATGGTCAGTCTCACTATAACTTTTACTGACTCATTATTAACCAATAGGCCAGTTACTGGGTTAAACTATGAGCCAATTTGAGCCATCTTGTCAGCCTCAGAGTTTTGACTTCTATGGATTATCTCAATATTAAAAGCTTCAAAATATTCTATCAAATCCCAAATCTTATTCCTGTAGGATCTCATTCTCACATTTTTGGCTGCTGCCTTTTCCCTAATTTGCTTTACTACTAATTCTAAATCTCCTTTTACTTTTAGGTTCTTTATTCCCTTTTTCTTGGCCAACAAAATCCCATGTACTAAAGATTATATTCTGCATCATTATTGGTGCAAGCAAATTGGAATTGGATAGCCCTTAAAATATTATCACCATTTGGAGTAGTAAGACATATTCCTGCTCCAGTGCCATGTTTACTTCTAGTCCCATCAAAATTCAAAGTCCAGACCTCTAAATCTTGAGCAGTAGGTGCCTCTTTCCTTATAACATTTGGGATCACCTAATCCTCATAAAAAATGACATACATGCCCAAACCAATAGAGTCATAGTTCCCATATGGGTCACTATGCATCATAGCCAACAACTAGCTATTTTCTTCTTCTTGATCATGCTCAGTCAAATTTCCTAGTTCTTTGACAAAATTTCTTTATTCTTTATTCATCATGGCATGATCTACTTCTAATATTATTGTTGGTTCATTGGTGATATGGTCTTTGGACAGTGGTTCAAATATAATTTTCATCTTTGAACCGTATCTGGTTCTCAAGATGAGGTGAGACCAGTCAAGAGACATATATCCTATTTTTGTTGTAAAGTCTCTGGATAAACATAAACCAAATATGGGAGGTATATCTACAACAACTATATCTTGGTTGACAATTATGTTGGGACATGTGTATAACTGCAAGGGGAGTTGGTTAATTCTCCCTATGGTTTGCACTATTTTTCCATCTAGCTGCATAACTCCTTTTATAAGGGGTTCATAATTTAATTTGAAAGCATTAGCTATTTGCTTGGCCATCACAGTTGTGCTAGCTCTTGAATATATCAATGCATTATGCAGGAGTTTCTTTCCAACTATCAGAGTTAAATAGTAGGGCTTTGGCTTGGATTTACTTACTTGTGTTGCATTGTTCACGAAGGTTGTTGTCGTTAGAGGAATCGTTTCTTTGAGTTTTTCCTTTCTAGTAGGTCCTTCCTTGGTAACAACACCTTTGAGCACTGCTTGCCCTTATAGAGCTTCTTTTAGTAGTGTATTTTGTTTAGGAATATCCAAAATATCCCATATAGATACTTGTACTGGAGTCTTCTTTAATTGGTCCACTATATTGATTGGTCCCAAAGACTGAGTTTTTTGGTAATAAGGATACCTTATTTTCTCTTGACTCTGGATAGGGATCCCTTGATCTTGTATGAGCTAAGGCACTTCTTGTCTAATAGAAGTGTTCCTTTGCCCTTGAGATGGAGGATTACTCTTGACTTGACCACTTACAATCTTAGTCTGTTCCACCATCCTCCTCTCTGATTTGGTGTAATAATTAGATTGCACTACTGGCCTCTGGGAGGTAGATGCTTCGTTCAAGAAAACTACTTATTCATCCTCAACCCATGAGAACAAAGCATGTTCAAGGGCTATTTCTTCTTCTTGTTGCAAGGACATTCCTTACATCTGAGCCACTAGGATTGAATTCTACATGGCAGGAGACTAGTAGGCTTGATTATTACTAGTCTAGCAAACTAACCATCCATTCTTCTCTATTCAGCCGCTCTTTGTTGTAGATTGCCTCTAGGACAATCTCTCAGGGTGTGAGCATCATTGAAAGGGAAACACCAAGCATTAGTATCATCCACATAATTATTATGACATGGAACCATCTCCCTATTTGAGTTGGGAGGAATATTTTGTGAGGGTGTGGGAAATGTAACTAATTGATTTGCTAGTTGATGGCTGGTTTGCCTTGGAGGGCCTTGATATTGGTTTGGTTGGGATGAAAACCTATTTCCATAATAGCCTTGATAAGGAGGCTTAGGGAAAGTATTCTGCTGCCTCTTTATATTAATCAGCTCATTAGAGAATGTCCTTAGCACATTCTTGATATCATCCATCTCTGATGACAGAGCAGGGCCCAGTTGCTTCGAAGATGATGGAGGGTAAGTATACATAGACACAGGTGGGCTTACAACTTTAGGAACCTCTTGAGGTAGGGGCAAGGTAATTTTTAGGAATACAAGCATGGGAGGCCTTAGAGGCAACTTTTTACCATCAATCAAATGATTCTTAGCTCTGACTGCAAGGCCATAAGCTGCTGGCAAAGTGTGTCCTCCCAGCGACTAAATCATAATAGATATATCTAAATTTAAATCCTTGAGATAAAATACTATGTCCATACCAGGTGGTGGTTCAGCTGCAATGGGGATTTCATCCCAAGTATTTTGGAATCTGGTGTTGAAGTCAGTCATGTCTTCTTGTGGTCCCCTCTGAATGGTGATCAACTATTGTAATAAACAAGACTTATCACCTTTTTCTGCAAATCTTTCAAAGAACTGATCTTTAAGCTGGTCCCATGTAGATATGGTATTTGGGGTCAAAGACTGATACCATTCTAAAGCCTTCCCTTTGAATGAGGCTACTAAAAATCTTAGGGCCACATTTTCTCTGTGACACCATGTATGGCATAGACATCTGATACATCTTGAAGATGTTCTACGGGTGTTTTTGAGTCTTGCCCATTGAATTTGGGTAGAGCTTTTAGAGCATTCACTAGGATATGATCCTAAATGGATAGTGGTGTTGGGAGCATTAAGGGGCTACTAGTGTTCTATCTTGCATAATTTCTTGGGGGTATAGGGGCTCCCATGTTTGGTACTAGTATAAAATGGTTAGCTCTTCTTCTTGGACTAATTACAAAGGTGGCAAAAGAATACCTAGATTCGTAGTAGATTGCGATTTGGTGATTGGTCCATAGCTCTGACTCCTCATAGATCTCTGTTCATACGGTCTTGAAAGAAACTTTAAGATGGGTCCCATCAGGCGTGCCAGAAATTTTTGATGATGAAAATTGCACTTGATCTTAATCAATAAACAATGGGATGTTTCAAGCTATGGGACAATGTGGCTTGAAACAACCTCCAAATTTTAGAGAAGTTGGTCTCTTCTTTTGTGTCAAATGTTTGGGAAAAGGGATAGGAGATTAAACAAAAATGCAAATGCAGGAACTGAAACCTAACTATGGCAATGCACCTGAGTGTAATCCTAAGCCTAACCTGAGCATAGTGAAACTATTATAGGATTCAATTACATTTAAGAGCAGACAAGTGCATGATCAATGTAAAATATTGAAATAATAGAAATAGAGGCTCACAACAGGGGATTATTTTGCTGAGATACAGAGAATGTCAACAAAGGCATAGTGTTCAATCTTTTGAATAGAATCTTCCAATCACATAAGAGGCATAGAAGTCACGTAAAGTTATGTAAACCTTCTGATTCAAGAAAATGAGACAAAAGCAAATGATAGTCCTAATCACAACTCTATAGAATCTATAGTATAGGCTACTTTGTAAATGACATAGATAACACCAACCAAGGCATGGAGTTCAAATTTTCTTAGTTCATTCAGCCACATAAAAGGCACAAAAACATGCATAGTTACATCAACCTTACAACTCAAGAAAATTGAGACAAGAGCAAATGATATTACCGGTCAAAAACTATAGAAAGTCTAAAACTATAGAATTTCCCCCCTCTCCTCTTACAATTCTTCTTATTTTATAGCCTTAGATTACTCCTTCCATTATCCCCTTTCCTACGCAATCTTCTCCATCCTTCACTCCTTGACGACAAATAGACAACACCTTCAATGCTTTGGGGGCTCCAAAAATATACCTGATGAACTATTCCATCTACTTGAATTAACTCTAGCCATTTTTTCCTCCATTTCAATTTATGGCAATAGATACACGAAACACTTTGTTATGTTGAAATAGGAGAGGACACTTAGTTTCCTAAAAATTCTCTTGTTACTTAGAAGGCACTGGAAAATGACACTTGGCACCTTCCACCAGATTTATTGATGACACACGGCTCTCTCTACTTCTTTTTGGCTGTGTTGTAGTATCACTCAGGACATATATCAGACTCTTACGGATGGTGACACTTAGTATTTTTTGTAGACCTTCAAAGTAACACTCGAGGCCCACCACAATCTTTACTCAGTAATGAAACTTGAAGATGATTGCTCGAGCATCGACACATGGTGACCTCCACTGCTTCTAGGAAGATACATGGCATCTTTCACTTCTCTTACTAGGGGTATGTGGTGCCTTCTACTTTTTCTAGGGATGGAGTAAGAAGGGGCTCGAGGAGTGACACTTGGCAACATCTGCTACTCTATGGCACTTTAAGCAAAATAAAATGATGCCTTTATGTGTTGAATCAAAGCATGAGCCTAGGTGTCCTTTGGATGCTGACACATGGAGGCTTTCACTTTTTTTTTGAAAAGGTAGTTCAAGGCCTTTTGTGACTGCCACTTGACGCTTTCTACTTCCTCTACTACTTAGCTCATTAAAAGTCTTTACCAAAAAATAAAATGAAAAGCAGGTGCCTCTATGAAACATGGATGCTAACATATGGTACATTCCACTTAGCTACTGTTAGGTACATGGCATGATCTATGGTTCTATATAAATTTATAAAAGAGTCTCAAACAATGCCAGTTAGCTGGCCCCATGTTTCATAGAGCGACACTTGGCAGTTTCTGCTTGAATTCAAACATTTAGGCAAAATGAAATGAAATAAAAAAAGAGGAGAAAGAAGACTCATGCTCAGACAATGACACTTGGTGACCTCTGCTACACTCGACACTTAGATAGAAAATGAAATCGTGCTCTACCCCAATTCTGCCACTATGACCAAGAAATACAAGAACCAAAACTACAGCGCTCGACTAAAAATTTGAATGTGACATAGAGTAGAATTTTAATCTAAATTTATATTAAATATTTTTCAAGGACCTTTTAAATCAACATGGAAGGTATTATAAGGACCTTTGAGGTATCTCCTAGAAATAAAATTCTAATGATGTGCATGTTCAAGGTATCTCCTAGGATATACCTCATGTGCATCAAGGTTCTTGCTAGATAAAAAGGTGATACAATTATTTCATATCCTTTACAAGGAAATTTGTAATAAAAATATAAGGTATTTCAAGGCCCTTTGAGGTATCTCTTAGAATATACCTTAAAATAAAAATACAAATCATGTGCATGTTAAAGGTATATCTTAAGAGATATCTCGAAATAAAATTCCAATAGTGTGCATCAGGGTTCTTACCAAATAAAAAGTTGTCATGGTTATATAAAATAATTTGAAAGGACCTTTTAAAGAAAAATGGAAGATATTCTAAGGCCCTTTGATGTATCTCCTTAGAGAGATACCTTGAAATAAAATTCAACTATGTGCATGCTCAAGGTATCTCCTAAGAGATACCCCAAAAGAAAATTCCAATCATGTGCATTAGGGTTCTTGCCAAATAAAGAGGTGCCATGGCTATATCAAATCCCTTTCAAAGACCCTTAAAATTAAAAAATAAGGTATTTCAAGGCCCTTAGAGGTATCTCCAAGGAGATACCTTTGAAATAACCTAAGCATGTCCATTGAGCCTATTACAGAAACACAAACAACAATTCCTAGAAACATTAGAAGAGGTAAAACCATGATCATCTAAAAACATGTCCATTAATCCTCATACAAAAAAACATGCATGGATATGATCATGATGATGTGATGATGGAATATTTATCCTCTAGATTGATGGGATATTTTATAGTTATCTATGTGGAGGAATATCTCATAAGGGACAAAACAAAACCTTTGTCCTCTTGCACAATAGATAAAAATGTCCCTTTCATATCCTCATGACTACACAAAAAAAAATTTGAAAGGTACATGCCACTAATAGGACAAGTACAATAGTTTCCTTATGAGAAATGAGAATAAATAAGAGAGGATGGAAGGGAGTAAAGAAGTGGTGCAAGATTAGGAAAAAAGAAATATCTAATTATGCTCCAGAGTTAATCTAGATGATGGAATCTTTCACCAAATCATTTTTATACCTGGTATATCCTTCTAGCATAGGGGAGAGATTCTCTTGGTCTATGCCTACTTGGTATTTAAACTTTACTCTATACTCTTAAATATAGGTAAAAAACTTTTAAAGTATGGTATGATTTCATCCAATGAGTTATTTAAGATGGTCACAAGACTTATCAAGTGACACCAACTATTTTATTTTATCAACATTAGAAGACTCATGTGGTGCGTCGATGAGGTTTTTCAGAGTGATGTGTATCATCTCTTCATCCAAGTCACTTTCACCATCAAGGCTTCTATCCTCCTTAATGTAGCATCTATCTCTTTTGTTGTAGTCTCCAGGGACTACTCTTCTCCTTTTAAATAAAAGATGTCATCTTTGAGCATCATCAAATGATGCTTGATTTCTAGTTAACACTCCTTGGGATTCTTATGATCATTAGAAGAAATGATCCTTTCTGTGATCAAAGTATTTATGCTCATCTTTTATACTTCATCTATTTTATGTTAGAACGCTTCTAAAATCTTGATATCTTTTTCATATAAAATCATTTAAACATCACACTCCCTCTTATTGTCCATTATGTTATTCAAGAATTTCAATGTCGAGTAGATTATTTCTTCTACCAAATACATAGATCTTCTTGCCATTTTTTTGTTTTTCTTCCTTTGGAATTCAAATCATCAATTTGGCCAAAATTAAATGAGCCTATTATGAAGAGAGTATGTTTTAGAGAAATACTAGTAGTTAGAGTTACTACTTTGGGCTCACTAAATATATTTTGCAAGTACTAGATTATAGCCTGATTCTATACCTTCAACTCTTCCATCATGGTATTGTCAATATCCATGTTATGAGGCATCATGTTTTCCAAAAACTTTGAGTAATGCTTTATCTCATTCATTGATGGCTCCCATAGATTTTAGTTACAAATAGTGTAACTCTCAAGAGGATCATATTTCTTTAAAACATCTACTAGGGGAATGGATACCTTCACATTCCTTTCTCCTATGGTAGTGAATGTGGTCCTAGAATGTGTCTTAGCTTTCTTGGGGTTTGGCCTTATATGACTGACTGATCTTCACTACATCGATCTCCATAATTTTTCTCATAATGTCCTTCTTTTACTTACCTATTCCTTGACCCAAAGGAGTCTAGTTTGAAATCCCATTTATGTACTAGACATAGTTGTAGGGCTCAAGTTAGTAAATGGTGGTTTCATTAGAGTACTTGATGTAAGAAGTTCCACATAAATGGGATATGGACTTAACACAAACTATTCAATCTCTTCATCACTTTAAAACTCCTCACCACCCTTGTTTTCTATAGGTTACCCTTCCAAGTTTGGCTCTATCTTCTCTAAAAGTTCAAAATCTAGACTAAATTGGTGAGATTCCTTGAGCAAAATTTCAATGGAGTTTCCTCATCCTATTAACTAATTGGAATGTTCTACACCCATTTCACCTTCTTTATTTGTTTGATCCTTAGGTATAGATGAGGCTATGGTGACCTCCTTATTGCCCTTAGGCAAATATTCACCAATCCCGGCCTTTGGAACTTTATTATGGGTTGGATCATGGACCTTGATGTGAGGAAGGAGACATTTAGGTACATCAATTAAATCAATATTACCTAAACCACTCTCCTCATCACCTTTACTATACTTGTCTAATTACTTATTTATTTATGTATGGGTAGGGTACCCATTTTCATTTTTACTCCCCCACCTTCTTATTTACTCACCTTCTCCTTTGGTATTAATCTTGACATGTTTGGAAGGGAAAGGATAACTTGTGATGCCTCTAGAGCTATTTTTAGTCCTTCTTATGCAGCCACCCCTTCAAGGTCAATCTTGACTTGAGTATCTTGCTTTGGATCCACCTTATCCTTCTCATTGGATTTATTCATTTCCTTAACCTCACTCTAATTATATTAGCTTGGTGGATGGATGATGACATTATCAACAAATGTGTATATATCTAATGAGATCATTTAATTTTATTTAGGGGCTTGAACTTGAGTGGCCACCTCAACTCCAACCTTAAAAACATCTTCAAAACAGTGTGGATCAATTGATTCCATAGCTTCCTACTTATCACCTTTAAGTTTTACTCCTTAAGGACCCTCTTCTAAAAATAAACCAACCATTGGGACCTTCATTAGGGTCTAAGGTCTTTCCCTCAAAGTTCTTTACCCAGTTCTTACATGTAGAGGAGTGATTGATCATTTCTTATTCATCACCTATGCAATGGGCCTATCTTCATATGAGTCTTCTTCATCACTCATATCTCTCAATCTCTAAGCATATGAGGATTGATCCTCCTTCCTCTCCATGGGGAGTTCCTTAGAATGTAGGTCTTTGAACATAACATCCTTCCTCTTCTTAGGAATCCTAACTAGAGGTTGTCAAACACTTTTGAATACTTTTTACTTGGTTATTCTACCTCTTCCTCACCTCATCTCTTCCTTAAATAAATCTTTGGGAGAGGGACAATGGCTATCTATTGTGTTGGTGGATTAGGTGGCACAATAGTTGGATTAACTACTGGGATGGTTACTAAGATGGTTGGTATTGTTTAGGATACTTCTAATGTAATGGATATTTGGGTGGCATTGGCTAATGTAACCTCCCCAATAGCAATTTTTTCCTAATTTTTAGCTACATTTATTAACTTTGAGAAGGATAATCCTGACTTGAACTATAATATGGTTAGATATTCCACATCAATTGGCTTGGTGAAGTTAACATCACAAAAATTTATCTTCCCTTTACCCTTCATCATTGGTGGTGGATCCAAGGGAGTACCACTATATTCTAGGAGAAAACCATTTAAATCTCAAACTTGTCTGAGTTCTTAGATGGTAGGGGTGTCATAAGTACTAAGATCAACCCCATGTTCCTTCAACCACCTAAAGGTTCTACTCGTGATTTTTGTGGCCCTCCATGGAATGGAATAAATTTCCTCATTAGTGAAATCCATGTATGACATGGTGTAGGCTTCAATATTATACTAATTATATACTTTAGATAACATCCTTTTATCATCTTCTATGTCCTTGGGAATGGGAGTCATATTGTAAGTGATAAATTATTGCACTATTAGTCTCATATAATCTAAATTTATAACATCATAATCAAAAGTGAAAATGGATTAGACATATTCAAACTGTGATTGATGTAGAATTACATTGGTCACTATATTCACCCACCATCTGATATCATAGTTGGCTTGGGTGGTATCTTATCAATCACATACTAGCCCATCTCTTTATCTAATCCCTGAGCTTTGGTAATAGAAGGACATGACTAATGTTTAAATTCAACTAGAAACTTGAAATGGTTATTTACCTTTTTCAACACTATCATATCATCCAGGGGAACCATCTACCTACTTAACTCCATCACTGCTAGTCTATTATCTAGGTATCTCAGTAGTTTGTATGGAGACCTTGAGTAGCCACTTACGCCAATATAAATAAATGATTTGAATTGAATATATGAAGTTCCATATATTCTTTGGCCCCCTTGGATTTATTATTGAGGCTTCTTAGTGGATAGAAAATACTCATCATAGTATTCAAGAAATAAGTGTAAACTCTACATAATGTTTTCTTGAAGCCTTCAAAATTTATTTCAAGATAAACCTTATATATTCTCATCACACTGGGATTCTTGGTGAGCCCCTGGAATGTCTTGGTATGCACCCAATTATACATAAAGTAGGAGGACAAGTAAAATATACTTAAGAATTCCTCATTCAAGTGGATTGTAACCTTGAGTTACATCATCTACCCATGTAGATTATCACTTAGAATGGTAACCCAATCTAGCTTCTTCTCTTATTCTAACACATAGATTTAGATTATGTACATCCAAGGTTCAAATTTATCTATAGTTGGCATTGCATAAACTCTTTCCACCATGGAAATCATATATTGGAGATTTTCCTTGAATTTCACTAGTTTTAGACTTTTTGACATTCTTGAGTCTTTTTACCTTTTCTTTACTAGCCAACAAGAGTTGAAAATGTCCCATATTGTCTTATCATTATTGTCTAAATACTCTTATTATTCCTATAGATAGAGTGTGATACTGTCAATCTAGGGAGGAATCCCAAGCATGGTGTTGAGGGCCAAAGGAGTGAAAGAATAGACAACTAACTAGCTTCCATCAATGATAATCTTGGTATATGGTTGGTATAATTTGGCACATGCAATCATTAACTCTGGGTATGGGGTACCCAAGGGGAATGTAACCATAGGGGAGATATAACTCATTCCAAGGTTGGAAACTACTAGGAAAGGGTTTGTTTTATGTAAAAAATTCAATAGGACTAAAAATTCTAACCCTTAAACATCTATATCTTTGATATCATTTAAAATAGAAACAATGTTGCTCTTGACAGATGCTAAAGTAGCTACCATTGTTCCCTAACTCTTTTAGTGTAATAATTTGAACTCAAATGAATTATTCAATATGAGCACCCATGAAACATAATCAAACCTCCTCAAAGAACATAATATAAAGAGATAGAAAAGCACTTACTGATAATCTGAAGGGTTGTACATAATTAAAATTGAATACCTTTAAAGAATTCACTGTAATCACTTTTTCACACTGTACATAGCCAAGGCACACAAATAAATCAAAGATGTAAGTAAAATATTTGAATGTAAAAGGTAAATTTGAATGAAGGTAATTACCCTACTTATAATCCTTAACATTTTAAAATTAGGGTTGCCATTAATGCTTTGAATCTTAATGGCTTATCACCAACTACCCTCTTTAAGTCATTTGAATTTATTTTTGATAAAGGAGAGAGAAAGTACAAATTTTTATTTTATACCAAGTAATTCTCCTTGAAATAGGTAGATTCATATAATCAAACTTTTTCATTCTATCACTTTTTGGGCTTTCAAGGACCTTTTGCACCTTGCCCACCCAAAGGTAAGTGAGGAAATTTTTAAAAATGGCCCAGATCTTAAAAATTCCTAAGGATATACCATGTGTCATCACTTCTCTTTTCAAATCTAGGTGTTCAAGCCATTGATTAATATTTATACCTTTCCCACCTAAAGATAAGTGGGGAAATCTCCAAAAAAGGTTTGAAACTAATATAACCCTGAAGACCCACAACATGTCTAGCTTAGATTCTAGCTTGGACTCTCTGCTAACTTTCCACTTTTGTACCATCCTTATTGATATGGGTCAAGGTGAAAGATTATTATAATCCACAAAAATAGTCTTAGGAGTCCCTTAAGATAACCACCTATATTTCATTCAATGCATGAGGTAATTCCTAACCTTAATCATTGAAACAAATTGAAGGTGCAACACAAAAATTTCACCTAAGGCCCCAAAAAATTTCTTATTCGAGCATAAGGTAGTAAATCAATGTATGCAAGGAGACACATATATATTTATATCTTTTTTTAGTTAATATTCATATCCTATACTACTTCATCCAAGGCATTTAGTAGTACCTTTTGTGTAAAGGAAAATTGTACTTCTTCTATGAATGAGAAATCCAATCTTGTCCCCATTTGAAATGTAACTCTTAGGAGATAGATACCTTAAAGGAGAAATACACTCTTTTACATGTTTGAAAGATATCTCATAAGAGATTCCTTTAAGGTATTAAAAATTCCTTAAAAATATCACCCAATATTTCCTTTTGTGTAAAGGAAAATTACATTTGTTTCTTGAAGGAGAAATCCAACTCTTGTACCTATTTGAAAGTTATTTCCTAGGAGATACCTTGAAAGAGGAAATCTAATCTTATGCATGTTTGTTATTTATCTCCTAGGAGATACCTTGAAGTTATTAAATGGACTTCAAAATATAACCCAGTAATGCCTTTTCCATGTAAATTAAAATTTCACTAAGAGAAATCCACTATTAACCTTGTTTGAAATATATATCATATAAGGTTTGGCTTGCTGAATTGATCGAACTCCAAGAGGTGAGGGAACAAACAAGTGATGAAAAGCTCATCTAATAATAAGTGGTTAAGTGATGGTGTTATATGAAATCATCTAATCCAAGATTTAAACATGGAGATTTGGTTCTCAAATATTAAATGTATCTCCTAGGAGATACCTTGTACGGGAAATCCATTGTTGTTCACATAAGTCATTTGAAACATTTGTTTGCAAAAAATGACCAATGTAAAAAATCCAAATGAAAAAGTATGAGGACCTAAAGTCTTGAATAAGAATTTCAAAAATTTGGATCAAGCTTGTGAATTATCTAAGGTGGCTATTGTGCACACACATAAAATTACACCAATGAAAGCACTAGTACATATCTAGAAATATGAAACAAATTGAACTCAACTATATTAATCAACACATTCACCAATATTGAACTCAACTATCTAAATCAACATGTTCACTAATGTTGAATCCTCGTATATACCAATTTAAAGGTCCAAAGAAGTGATTTTATTAGTTAGCATGAGGGAGATTTTCCTAATTACATGATCTTAATAATTGAATCAGAAAAAGGACACACCTTGTATTATCATGATGGTTTTTTTAATGATGACACAAATTCAGATCAAGAGCTTAGATTTTAACACATAAAATGTAATTACTCTTAAGTCCTTACATATTTGGGTCTCTCTAATATTTCATAACATTATTTTACTTGGATCTTAGTCCCATAACCTGTCTATTTCCATTTCTATAAACTTTAATAGTGAATCTTGTAGAATAAGTCTATAAATTTACAATATGTGTGGGGATTGAGATTGGTTCAAACCATTTTCATACTATTATTTCAAGGAAAATGAATATATTTGGAACAAAATTATCAAAATTGGATTATCTCCCTTCATGGAATAGCTTATTGGGCATGACAAATGTCTTTCTAGGGACTTTGCTTGTGGCTAGAAATATCATGAAGTCTGTATGCATGGATTTAGAATCTCGATCATTAAGGAGCTCATTAAATAGTTTATCAAGGTTCATTGTTCTATCATCAGATTATTTAAGGAAAATAAAAGAAAGGAGGAGCTTTTAGGCATTTTATTTATGAAGGAAAAGAAGAAACCCAATATTTCATCCCAAAAGGGTTTCATGATGTTAGAAATACCAAGGAAATGGCATGAATTCTACCTCTAGATAATGAGGTATATTACCTTAAAAATAAAACATACTATGATTTATTCTCATCACTTCTTATTATTCAATCATTTCAAAGGCCACACTATTATCATTCCATTTTTTCTTCCATAATCCTTGGAAGCTTTGGTACTAAACTTCATGAAGAACCCTTCAACACACTTAATTCACCAAGATATAATTGTTCTACTAATTAAGAGATGGGAATTGTAGTGGTCCAAAATCATCATTGAGGCAATTGATATCCCTAGTGAGAAGGAACAAATTAAAAGGGGGAGTAATTTTCCATAGATTCAACTTTTGATCATGAACTAGAAGAATAGAATGTCAAGGATTCTATTAAACTGATGTAGGAGAAGACTAGACCAAACATGGGGAGTCCTACCTAAGTCCCTCTGTTAGCTACCAATGGTAGAGGGGTTCCTGATTCCAATGTCAAGGTAGATATTGAAAATTCCCTTCAAAAGTTTCACACAAAGATTTCCATCCAAAAACTTCTATGCAACAAAATCATGGATGAGTTTGGAAAACTACAAGGGATCTTGGGTCATGTGTTAGTAGCCTCTAAATTAGGCAAGGATAATCTAGAATGCACTCCATAGGGAAAAAAATCAACTTAGAATGGTGGAAAGGAGGATTCCAACAAAGATCTCAAGGAGGAAAAACTACAAATCTAGTCTACTAGCCTTAAACACAAAAGACATGAAGAAGATAAGGATTAGTTTATGGGAAGTCATATTAGAGGAAAAATTAACAAAAGGGATAGTACTTAGCATATTTTAATCACCAGGATACCTTTCCAACATAAAGGTATTACTAATTCGAGGGGTATTACATGATTCTTACCTCCTCACATAATATGACCATCATTGATGAAAACCTTTTAACCCTCTCCACACTCTCCAAGTCTTGTTTTGACCTATGCACTAGTAGAATAAAGATGGGATTTGAATGGTTCAAAATAAAACCCTACAACTTCTCCTTGTTTAATTTATAGGTATGTGTGAATCTATTTAAAGACTCCAACCATTGATGAATGGCATATTTGACTTTCCTAAAGCATTTTTATGATTTATATATTTTAAAAGATGATAAAAACTCATTAAAACCATGCACCATACATCAACAAGCACATAAATATCTCAATTCTTTGTTAATGACTATTTCAAAGGAAACTTAGAGCATGAAGGAAATGCATAATGAAAATAACACCATGTAAATGTTGTAGAACTAGTTCTTAGATCTGGTATGAATACAATTGGACCTTACCACCTTAAAAACAATGGAGATTCTAATAAAATTTACAAATCAATGTTGTGGGCCTATAAATGAATATACATTCATTAAAAACCTGAAGAATGTCTATAGTATGTATTATATTTTTAAGGAAAGCCTTCTCATATCTTCATTTTGATTCAAAGATGCCCTATAGATCTTTTAAAGACCTAAAAACTCACCTTTCTCATGGAAACCCTATCTTTCAATCCTAAAAGTGTTCTTAAAACTATGATATTCTCTTCATCATAACATTAAGAAGTTCAAAAATCATGCCTAAAAGGATAGGAGCAATGGACATCACCATGGATGAAGGACTAAAGATAGGTAACACTTTGATCATATCTTAATGTGAGATTTTCCATGTTGAAATAATTTAAATCCACTAAGAAACAAGAATGGAAGGAAATAACTAAGTCAAATTCAATATTATACCATTTATATAGATTGGAGATCTTTTAAGCGGTCTTCATATATGAAAGTGACTTGATGAGACATTATATAATATTCCATTCCTATAAAATGAATTTAATGAGTGACTTAAGACACTTTTTACCTTATTATGACCCCATGAGTGTCTTTTAAGACATTTTTTGTCTTTTTACATTGGAAAGCAATGAAAAAAACCTTAATATGATGCTAATGACTAACCCTAGGAATCTTTTATGTATTTACCTTTGAATAAAATTTTCATATTTTTAATTATCAAATAGGTATTTATTAAGCCAATATGAACTTAGGAATGATAATTATTGCTAGACCTCTTGCTAATATTTTATATTGAGGGATAATTTGAGTGGTTTTAGAAATGAAAATGGGACTTAACAAGGTTAAATCAGGATATTATACAAGACTTCTGATACACATTCATGTTAAAAATCACTTGAATAGGACTCCTATAGGACTAATGCAAACCATGATCTAAACAAGTGCATGTTGGATTTCCTATAATGGAGCAAAAATTTAAATGGAACTCAATAGACCCAATGCACTAATCTTTGGGCTAACATAGTGATCCTTTAGGTGTTTTAAAGACTATACTTAGCTAGCTTTGGTAGAAAAAGATATATCCCATGAAAATCAGGTGTCAAGAGACTAAGGCAACTAGAATAGTCAACATTTTATTTTTCCTAAACAAAATTATTAATGATGAAGTAAAATTAGGTAAATATTTTCATATCATTATGTTTCACCAGCTAGAATGTACTATAATACAAATGCATTAATATTCATGACATGTTTTCCAACATGCCAAAACGTATCTCACATCTTCAAGGTAACAAGTATCATTGATAAATAAATGTGATGGATTTTATGCCCATTAGTCTCTTTGTTTTCATTATTAAGTATGATGCGAGATAAGACTTTGCATAAAACGTAATGCCTATTCGATTTGATAACTATTATTGAGTTTCATATATTACAAGGTCAAAGATTTATTATATGGTTATAATTTGATGAAGATATTTATTGTTAGATAAGTAAGGGTTTCAATTAATTTAAAACTTTGGTTTAATGTATGACTGGATATGGGTCCTTGAACCCAATATTTTCTTCATGCAAATATATATAAAAGCATTCAATGAGAATTTATCTCAAAGTAGGTAACATTGGTTTTTTTGATAGTTTTTATTGGTGGTGAGTTAAGGGTAGTACTTTTCTTGAGTTTTGAGTTTTTTGAGTAAAGTTGGAAGTGTTTTAAATATCCTAACAAATATATTTGTATTATGTTTAATTTGGTCAACCTATGTTTATTTTGGTACTGATGAATCTATCCACTAATATAATGTCACATCATCTAAGTTCATTTAATATGAAATGATGGTGACCACCTAAAAATAAAAGGTATTTTTTTGGTTTTTATTACATTATTTGGGAATCTAGTTCATATAATTAGAGGTTTGTAAAAATTTGGTTTCTTGAAAAGGATTTTCAAGTATGGTGTATTTTGGTGTCTTGAAGAATTTTTAAACTTGTGAATAATTTTAGGGTGGACCCTAGATTACCTTGATTCATGTACACATTTATGGTAAGGAAATAATGATAGAAAAAGTGAGGGCCCTCCTTCAAGGGGTATATCTCATGGGAGGACCTTTCATGGATGTAGGATGGTAACACATTTTCTTAACCTGTCAATCATGGAAATCATGTTCCAATTAATTTTGATGTATTTGACCCCATTTTCAATAATTTTATTGATAATATTCCTTCACCGTCATTGAATTTTTATGGTACATCAGAAGGTTCTACGAGATCACCTTAGATATCTCATCCTTATGTATATGATACTCCAAGTGAATCTTCCCAATGGATGCACATCACCATTGAATCCTTTTCACATGATGCTCCTTTGTACACTTATCTTGATACTATCCCTAGACTAAATCCTAAGTTTTTTCATCCAAATCCCTCTTTAGAACTTATTTCTAGGCCTTCTTCACCTATACCTAATTAACTTACCTCTTCCACCTAGAAATGTGGTAGAATCCTTATAGATCAAACCTTGATGACTTGTGTGCTAAGGAAAGTCAAGTTAGATTTTGATGACATTTGGTGAGGTAAATTTTTTACTGAGTTAACTTCTACTTCAATGGATTACACTAATTACCAAACAAATAATGGTGCTTCATTAATCAATTTAGTTTTTGGTAGTGATTATGAATGACTTGGATTTCATTTGTTGGATTTTTTTAATTATATGCATATATTATTATTTTTTTACTTTACATTTTTTAGCTTTTGGATAGATATTTTTTTGTGATGATACATTTTATTTTTCATAGCAACAGTAAATTTATTTTATCATAATAGAAAATCAACACATTAAAATTTACTTAATGTTGAATATTAATGGATAAATGTTATTTGTGGAATATTAGTTTAAAGAGCTTGATGTTATAATTTAATACTTATTTACTGCATGCTTAGATATATGGTTGTTGGAATTAATTTCTACACAAGTAAAGGGCCTCCATCCATTATAACTTTAATTTTGTCTAATTTATTATTTAATCTCTTAGACATTATTAAAGTCAAATTTTAAAGTTAAGTTATAACTTTATAATATTATAAAGTAAACTAATTAAATTTAAAGGTCAATTAAATTTAACTACAACTAATTAAAAGTTAGTTTTAACTTGATTCATAACTTCCTCAAGGAGAGTTACTTCAAAAAGATATTGAAGACACATAACAAGTGGAGAGACACATAGGTATCAAGATATATTCTAAGATTAAAAGTATTCCATATTTTCTTCTTCTATGCTAGCATATCTGAGATCGAACAATCAATTATATCAAACCAAGTAATGTATTCTTTGAGTGTGAAGTAATTTAATTGAATAACATAATTATATCTAAGTTTTTTATTTTTTCATAGCTAATTATCTAAAAATTATCAGTTATTAATATCATTTGTGGATTATATATATGCAATAGTATATGTATAAATTTTTGTATTTGACCCAAATAATCATGGATACCTCAAATTTTGTGATAAATTATTGATATGTTGATTATAATTTAATTTTAGCTTGAAGATACTCTATAATCAGAATCACTCATAGTTTATCAGTAAAATCTTATTTATTTACTCAAAGTTGAATCTTGTTCTTGGACTCACCCATTTTCTTTTATTTTAGTTAGATTATTTGATTTTGCATTTTCTATTTCTTTAATTTTATTATTTAGTTAGATTATGCTTCTTGAATTAGTTGTATTATTTTTATTTTAAAGATAAATACTCATTTCATGTGTCTATTATTTCTTAATTTATTTTTAATCCTAGATAAAAAAATTTCTATTAGATAATTTATTCATATCACAAATTATTTTATGTTATTTTTTAAATAAGGGTAAAAGTTGGTTTTTTGTCGTGGGTCCATACCCTATTACAAGAGGTTAAAAACCTAGATAATCATAGAAAATAAGTCTAAGATAGCTTTAAACAACAAAACCAATATAGATACTACAAAAGAAGCTAGAAAGTAGCAGAATAGAAGAAAAAGTAGCTCAAAAATAGAACACCTTAGTAGTTATGAAACCTATTGAGGGTGTATTTTATCTCTTTAATGTTGTTATGCATGTTCTAGAGCCTTTTAGTCATGGAATCATTAGTGATCTTTCCATAATGTTTCTAAATGCTGACTCTACTTCCCTTATCTAAAACAGTAGTAATATCACTAATGATAGTAGCATCGGTACCAATAATCCTCACCATACCTATAGTGATATTATCCAAATAAATGAACTTAATACAAATAATATTAACCTTCTCACTCAAATTGTGAATATGAATTTGATATGTTTTAATGTTATCCTCATTTCAATCCACCTTTTTAATCTTATTTTTATAATTATGATTTAGAATATTCTTCTCTTTTCTCACATTAATGACTAAGATTTTGAGATTTTCTAGATCCTTATGTAAAAAATTGAGGTTGGCCTGATCAAAAGGGATGCTTAGGGAAAGATGGATTTTGACTATATTAGCATGATCACAATCCAAATTATTCTACTATTTTGAGTGACTACAAAGAACCCTTTTGTTGGGGTCCTTGTTCAAGACTTCAAAAATGCCCCTAACCCTTTTATGATTAGAGGAAAAAGGCAAGGGACTCTCAGGTGGAGGTGTTAAGGAAGGATTACTTCTTGGGGCCAAGTTTATGAAGTGGAGATGTAACAACAAAATAATATCTTGGTGAGAGGAAATGTTTAACTTCCTTAATAGTTTATGAATATAAGATTAAAGAGAAGTAAGAAGAAAGAATGATAGACTCACTAAAATATGGTGCCTAAAGTGGTTCAAAAAAATGAAGTGAAAGCTTTTGATAACATGGTACCATACATCCAAATTTTAGAACACCATAATTATCCTTTCAATCTCATCAAATGGAAAGCAGTGAGGTTCTAAGAAAACCTCCATGATACGAAGTCATTTATTCATTGCCCACCATTAAAGTTTCTAGTTCATGTTATTTATTGAATCTATTGCCTTGGAACTTATAAACTTTAGTACTAAGCCCTATGACAGAGGAGATTAGAACCTTAGTGATTGAAACATCCTTACCGCTGATATTAACTCTTTTGTCTTTCCAATTTTGGGTAAAGTTCTAGGAAATATGATAGTCATGCCATCTAACCCTATAGAAAAAATCTGCAAACCCTCCAACCTACAGATGCTCCCATAACACTTTATCAGTCTCCTAGGCCTTGTTAAAGGTAGCCTCAATTTTGAGATGTTTTTTTTCCCATCCTCATGGAAACTACAATAAAAACTAAGAGAGACTATTTCTTGAGGAAACTAAGGATACAAGAGATAGAAATTAAAAGAAGTTTGAAATGTTATTTCTCAATGAAGGGAGAGATACTCATGATCTTTGTAATGATTAAACTCCATGTCCCAATCTGATATACATCATTACTCAAACAAGTGTCATTATGAAAAAAAATAACACATACTTATCTCATTATGAAGTTTGATGATGAATTGCTTGAGCATGATTTGTGAATCAGTCTATCTAAGAGCTAGTTACTTTGAATACCAACATTATCTAAGATATTAGCTAGTTTGTTACCCTCTCTATAGATGTGTGAAACTTTAGTCCCAATAAGATAATTACATATAAAAAGGCATTCATCAATAAAAAAATTAATTGCACAACTAGGAGTGGAGGTTTTTTTTTGAGAAAACTTATGATTTTTAAATAATCTCTTTTAATTTGGAGCTTGTCAATACCCAAATCTTTAGCAAAGTGTAGACCTCAAAGAGCAGCAAGAGCTTCAATATAATGATTTGATTGGAGTCCCATATTGTTAGCATATGAAGCAATGAAACCTCCTTCACTATCTCTAAATAATCTTCCTCTTCAAGCAATTCCCAAATTACTTTTTGAATCTCCATCAAAGTTAAGTTTTATCCAACCTGAAGGAGGACTTTTCCATTTTATAGTTTTTCTATAGTTAATCTTATCCATAGTAGAAGAGTCTAAAAATAAATAAATGTTCCATATAATAACAATATCCTCTTTAATCTTATAAGGCTATTGATATTCCTTGATTTTATAATTGGAAATATTTTCTCTAATCCTAGAGAAAAGAATGATACTAGCTTGGATAGTATTATTGTAATTTTCTTTAAAAATATTTTTATTCCTCTCATGCCAAATGGTCCACAAAGTATAACGAAAGGATAGATTTGAAAAAAATTTCACTGTTTTTCTCTTGAAATGAGATTTACATTGCTTTAAGGAATCCTAAATATTATCTGGTGTGACCCACTAGAGATTAAAACTTGGAAGAACATCATTCCAAAGAGTAATTTCAAATGGACAATGAATAAAAAGATGATTACTCATTTCCTCATGCTTCTTACATAAAATGCATCTATTAGGAATCATCTAACCTCTTTTTATTTAGTTTTACATTGGGAGAGCTTTATTTTGAACTACAATCCAAAGAAAAATATTGATCTTGGGAAGAAGACCCTTGTTCCAAACTTCCTTCCAAAAAGTATCAAGCTCAACTTGATTTTTAAGAAGAAAGTAATCTATTTTAACACTATAATCCCCATGATTAATGCCTATCCAAATTATTTCATCTAGATTGTCACTAGAAGGCATCTAAACATGTTGTAAATTTTTTAAAAGGGTTTGAATATGGACTTGTAATTCTTTATTCCTCCCTTGCAGGATTAAAAGCTTCTAAGATTTATTTGAGTTTTCCACATTGATGTAACCTCTCACCAAGTCCCAATAGATAAAAGAAAGAGGATTACATAAAGGATTCCTATAAGGAAATTAAGAGAAAGGAGATGAAAATCACCATTTATCCTTACAAAAGGATATGAGATTGCCATTACCAATATTCTGTTGGCTTTCATTATAGATGAGAGATCTACAATGAACAAGATTATTCAAAAAAGAGGAGCCACTAGGTAGATTATTTAGTTACTTGCTTATTTATGAATTTGTTTATTTTGTTGTTATTACTTTTCATTAATTCATTAGCCTCTTTTAGTTATTTATTATATTATATTGGTGTTTTTTAATAGTATAATTACTTAGTTAAGCATTCAATAGTAATTAGTCAATTTTATTATTTATTTATTTATTTATTTCTAATTATCCTATTTGAATTTTAATAGAATTTGATTACAACATTAGGTATAATGCTTTGTATTTATTAGTTTTTTCTTAGTTCCTTATTTATTTTTGTCTTTAATTGATAGTATTAACTTAGTATGTTAGTTTTAGTTTCCATTTCCTTGTTCAGTTTTCACTTTCATTTCTTGTATCAATCATTTGGTTTCTTTTAGTTTATCTTAGTCTTGTGACATTAAGTCATTTAAAAGAAATAAAAATTTATAAGAGTTTATATGGATCAGATATATTTCCTTCTAGATATTTTTATTTCATAGGATTTACTTTTTTGGGAAGGTTAGATTATATCTTTCTAATCTATTTCTGATTTTATTAATAAAAAAGTATCTAATTTCTAAAATATAATGATGCATAATTCAATGTTTGATTTTATAACTTGTTCTTATAATTATTAAAAACCCATATATGTATAATAGGATCAATTATTTCCCCTTATACCTCCTACAATTAAACTAGTATGACTTTATTTCAACCTTCATGATAAGTGAAGTGGTTGATTCATTGACATAACAATATTCATTGTCAATAAATTTGGTGACTCCACTGGAGAGTTTTTCATAGATATTATATTTATTTTTCTATTTGTATTTTATTATATCAATCATTATTATTTAATTCTATCTTCCCATGACCATTAGTGGTCCATGTCTTATTATTCAACCTAAAATTAATATTATTGAGGATCAGATAGATATTACTTCTAATCTCGTTCATTTTTTTTCGCATTATATATCTTATGATTTTCATCACATTCTTAAGGTTATAACCAAGGAATAATATTAAATAGTGTTAAAAATATATTGGTACACTAATCCTAGTCATCAAACTCAATTTCATATTTAGGAATAAAATCATCACATTTAGGGAGAAAGGGAATAAATTTTGATTTCTAATCCTCAACCTAGAATTCATTTTCTTTCTGAATTTTTTCATTTCAATGATTTCATTTTCCCTATTAAATATAATAAAAATGTAGATTAAAATTAGCCTAGTTAAATAGTGTAACCTACTAGAACATTGAGTGGAAGAACATATAGAATAGAGACTACAAGATCTGATTCTATGTTTATAAAACAACATAAATCAAGTAAAAGTCACTGATAATGAAATGTGTTCTAATGCAAATAATGATTAGCCTCCAGTGAATCCTTATAATAATGGGAATCTAATTAACATTGGTAATAATCCAAATAAATTACCTTAACTTAAATGACTTAGTGTCCCTAAATTATTAAGAAGTCCTTGTGAGTCTTGGGAATATCATTTAGATGATTATTAATTAATTTGTGTTAATCTTGGTATTGTTAATTAAAAAAATTCTCTTAAAGTCTTTTGACAAACTTTAGAAGGTAAAACTTATCAAAATGTTAGTAGCCTTCATATTAGGGTTACTATTACTTGGAAATATATATAATTTTTATTATAACTTTGTTTTATAAAGCCTAAATAATATTTAGAGCTAGTCAATGAGCTTTTTAATATTTATATTGATCCAAGCTAGAAGGTTTACCATATTATAGTAAAATTTGCCAAGATTCATCAAAAGATTCCTCATGATGTTAGAGAATGCGCGTGTGTGTGCACACACATGCACATACACACACACACACACACTATATTTATTTTGTTATTTTTCTTTAAATTATAAAATGGATTTATGAGATAAACATATAGTAAATTATGATGAAACTATTACTTTTTCATAGTATATAAAAAGACATTAAATTTTTTTGGTTTTAAATATAGACCTTCCATAGGTTTAAATAATGATAATTTTGAAATTTTAAAATCCATTCATAATATTGGTAATGAGTTGGTTGTTTTCAAGTGGTAAATAAATGACAAACCTCATACATCCGGTAAGACTTGTAATCCTCATTAAAGTAAAAATGAATAATTTTTTTATTATTGTAATGTTTCAGAATTAGGTCATGACCCTAACACTTGTATATATATTAAAATTTTTAGAAAAATTATCCATGAAAAGAATAATATTATAATTAAATTGGATGACAATATAAACAAGTTTGGTTTTGATGAGTATTTAGATATCATTAAGGCTATTAATATTTATATTGTATAGACAAGATAAATTGATTACAATTAAACCCAAAAAGATAATTCTAATATAAATAACAATCAAAATTACTCTTTCAAACCATGTGCATAAGACAAAGGAAAAAGTACACATAATATTATTTCTTCAAATAGTGTTATCATAAATTATCAATAGAATAATAGATTATCTACTAGATTCAATAATACTTAGTATCCTCCTTATAATCATAAAAATTATAGTCACATTTGACATCCTAATGCTGAAACTTATAACATTGTTGATGATTTAGATATAATCAAAACTAGTTTCTATTTATTACAAGTTCTTGGTTTACCTAGACAACTTGATAAGATAAATAATGCAATTAAAAATAAAAAACCAAAAAATATAGTAGGATTTTAATGATAATGTGGTAATAATGAACATATTTTTGTTTTTTATCAATATACTAATCCTCTCATAGATTATATTCCTATATTTTACATATATGTTAATATCACTGATAATGTTATTCATAATTATGTCCTTGATACAATAGCTTATAAAAACAAAATTTCTAAATTTATTTTTGATCAATTAGGGACATCTTACAAAAATGATAACAAAAAACCTTATTGGTTTTGACTCTTGTCAAACTGAGAGTTGTGGTCAATTTCATGACATTGTTATAGAGAGTTCTCAAGATGAAATAATTAGATGTATGTATAATGTTTAAATTTTATATATATTTACTAATTATGCTATGTTATTAATAAAATATTGGTCTAAATAAATTGATTCACTCATACATAAGGATACAACATGGGTTCTTATTGGCAACAAAATTGTATTTATTCATAGAGAGGAATGGATTAATATTCCAATAGAGTCTATACCCCCTATAATTACTTATATGAGACTTAAATTGGTATTTATGAGCTATTAAAATTAGATTAACATGAAAAACAACATTAAATAATATGTTCTGGAGATACTATATGGTATTTATTATTTTTATAGAGCTTGTTCACAACATGGTATGGTGTTGAAATTGTTTTTATGTCTTCTATTGGTAAAATATTTTTCTATGCTCTAAATTATCATTTGATAATACTAATAATATTACAATGAAATTTGAATCATTATGTTTTTGTCTTGAAAATGATATAGAATTTAATATTATGCATTTAAAGGTTTGGAAATTTTGTGTAGATAATTAGACATGTTAGAAAGATTTATAAAAAATACAGACTCATTCCATAGGTATAATTATAAAGTTTGGTCACATATTGAAAGATTTTAAGCTTTTAAAATCATGAAAATTATTAGATATTTTAATTCTTGTGATGATAAAATTATTTTTTATGCTTTTAATCTGACTTTGTGTGATAGTGAGCCAAAAACAAAATAATTTTCTCATATTTTTAGACCTAAACTACTTGATATTAATGATAATTGGTCTATTTTTTATTCTGATGAGCATATTGATTCATTTTTACAAAGTAATTATTTTTATCATGATTATTACATGTTAATTTATGGTGATTACTTGTAGTTAAGTAGTAATACATTACCTATTATTTTGGCTAGCTTAGAATTAATGTTCACTCTAAATAATTAACCTAAAATTTCATGTAGCAAAGAGACATCTAGGATAATAATAGGTGAGAACATTCCTATTAACCTTGGCACTAAGGAATGTCCTAAATTTGTGTATTTAAGAATTTAATGTACACTTGAGTAAAAATTTCAAGTCATTAATTTATTTAAATAATTCATTGATGTTTTTTGCATGGTCATAAAAAGACCTTAAGGGTTATGAAACCAAAATGATTAAACACGATATACCTATCAAATCTGGTATAAAATTTGTTAGGAAAAATGTTAGAATAATACTCTCCTTATATAAATACACCATCAATAAGAAGCTTGATAATATGTTAGATGGTGTTGTCATTGGTCTTGTAACGTATTTTGATTGAGTAACTAACTTAGTGCCAATGGTGATATATGATTGTGTGTAAACTTTAGATATTAAAATAGATCTAGTGTTAAATATAAGTTTCCTCTACTTAGTATTGATAAAATTTTGTATTGGTTTATAGGATCTAAAATCTTGTCTGTTATTGATTAATTTTCTGGTGACAATCAGATTTTTTTTAATCTAGAGGATGGACATAAAAGTACCTTTACTACATAAAGATGAAATTTTAATTTTAATAGAATGCCTTTTGGTTTAATTAACACAAGTGCCACTTTTTAAATGTAAATGCATGTATCCGTTGATGAATTAATTGGAATTGTTATTCAATTCTACCTTGATGATATTATCATTCATTCTAAAAAGATAAAAAAAAACATATCAAGCATTCTTGTGAAGTATTTACAAGATGTAGAAAATATTTATCTTAATCCTAAAAAATTAGTTTTTGAAGTAATCAAATGGAAACTATTGGGCCATATCATCTCCATAAATGGCATATCTAGTGATCCTGAACACATTAAATCTATAAAATATTTATCACCTCCTAAAGATAAATATGTCTTAAATCTCTTTTTGGTAAAATAAACATTATGCATAAATTATTTTTTAATTTCTATGATAAATATAATCCTTTAAAATATATTTTAAATAAAAATCATGTTTATGTTTGGGATGTAGGTTTTCATTCAACATTTAATGGTTTAAAATATGCCATTTCAAGTTCACTTGTACTTAATAAACCAAATCCAAACAACCCTTACATTTTTTATGTCAACATTACTAAGAAATCCATAAGTGTTATTACTCAACATAATGATAATCATGAAGAAGACATGTTGGATATATGATATAAGTTTTGAAAGATACCACGATCAGGTATCCATTTATCAATAAAATTTTTTTATCATTGGTTTCTTCTTTGTATAGATTTCAACCTCTTTTGATTGGAAATAAAGTCATTATTGGATCAAATGTTCCTATACATTTTTATCTTTTAAAGTAGCCAAATATTTGAGGAAGGATATCTATGTGGATTTTTATGATCCAATATTTTGATATTGAATTTGAAATATCCAAAACCATAAAGGGAAATGACTTAGCAAAACATTTCTTTAAGAATGTGATGTTTAGTATAAATTTTTTAGAGCTTTCAATTGATGATTCTCTTCAAGTTAAACCTTATTTAAAGATCATGGAGGATAATAAATTTTTGAAATAGTTCAAATTTGGCTAGGAAATATGAGTGGGACTATTTATTTTCACAAGATTATTAGTATCACTATTTAATTTATTACTTCTAGAATCAAGATTGTCCTGGTAACTTAGATAAAAATAAAACAAGATCATTTCATTTACCACCTTTAAAATTTGTGCTATTAGATATTTTTATTTGTTTTATATCAATAGATATTTTGTTATTTTACATTATTTAACTTAATATCAAACCAAAAGGGTCATTAGAGGATTTCATGAAGGTAATTTTGGTGGTCACTATGTAGTAAAAATTACTAAGTATAAAGTCTTGCATGAAGGTTATTATTGGCCTACTCTTTTTAAAGATTCTCATAAATTATTTCATGATTGTATGCCCTTTAAAGTATTTATTGGTAGTGATATACTACCTTTAATTCCTTTAAATACCATTATTATATAAAAACCTTTTACTAAGTGGGCTAGTGATTTTATTTCTGATATCCACCCTCCTTCTTCAATTGGTCACATGTACATTTTGACAACCATTGATTATTTTACTAAGTTTCCTTAAGAAATAGCTTTGAAATTTTTTATCATAGCTAAATTTATTTCATTTTTTGAGAATTAATTTTTTTTTTCTAGATTTGGTGTTCTTAATGAAATAATATCAAATAATTCTCCTCAATTTATTTTAAATGATTACTTAAATTTTTTTGGGTCACTATTAAATTATTTATAGTCACTCTTAAAAATGTTATCCTCAAACGAATGGAAACAATGAGTCCACTAATTAAAATTTGGTTTCAATTTTTTAAAAATGTCATGTGCTAATAAACATGATTGAAATTCAAAGCTATTTGAAGTAGTATGTGCTGACCACAAAATTGTGAAGGTTGGAATAGGCTATTCTACATATATGATAGATTAAGGTTTTGAAGCTAATTTTAAAATAAAACTCCAAATTTATTCTACTATAACTCTTCTTCAATATTTGATTGAAGATACTAACATTTTTAACTAAATACTTAATGATATATTATCCCTTGATGATATTAAACCTATTTCTTTTTATAAATTAGAAAAGGCTAAGGAAAACTTATAAAAATTATTTGATAAAAAAGTTTCAAAAAAGTGTTTAAATATTTTGATTTGGTACTATATTTGGATAAAGCTCATGAATAGCTAGGAAAGAATCATATATTTGATTCACTTTAGCTTGGTCCTTATAAAATATATGTTTTTAATCGAAAGAATAATTTTCACCTATATGATCTTGATGGTAATTGGCTACATCATTAAATTAATGATCATCATTTGAATCTCTTTTTCAGTTAAATTTCTCTTTTTTATTTGTTGTTCCTTTTTTTGGATTGTTTACTTTTGTTTTTTCCTATTTTTTTCTTTAGTTTTGATTGATATTTTCAATTTTACAAGATTTTATCATCATAAGGAAAATAAAGAATGATCTATTTTATCAATTTAAGTATATCATTATTAAATTATTATTAATTTTTCTTTTCTAGACTAATGTTTTATGATGATACATAATGAATATTAATGTGTTATGAACATTACTAATTTTTAGATTTTTATTCTAGGCTATGAATTGGTTGTTTATCTATCCCAAATGTTCCAAAAATAATTTTTTGTATTTTTCGAGCCATAGTGGCCAAAAAAATCATCCATATAAATTTCACTTTTAAATGGGTTCACATGTAGCTACTTAGGAAATGATTTACCTAGATCACACCTGTAAGTTTTTTTTACAAGTAAAATTTGGTAGAAAGGTTTACATTGTTATGCCTATCTTTAGTACCACCTCTTATATTAAATGTATCAGCATGATTATTCCTAATATATGGTTAATTTTTATAATGTTTAAATATACTAGTGTGGGTGAAATTATTTTGCATTAGTTTGAATGATTATTTTTTTGTGTATGTGAATAAGAAATATTATTGTATTTAAATGATTTTATTACTCATAACACTAATTTAAGGTGTTGTGTATCATAATATAGAACATTTAAATAATTTCAAATTCATAAAATACATATGGTGCCTATGAATACTTAAATTTATGTGCACTTTTCATTTTTATAACATTGAATTCTATCATTGTCTAGAAACTATCAATTTATGATGGTTGGAATAGAATTTGATAACAAGAGAATTGGCCTAATGATGAGTATAATGTAATTATTTCACAAAAAAATTTAATTAATTTTACCTTATTAGTATTCATTAATTTAGTTTTAATAGTCCTGGTTGATAAAACTGTCATAAGATATATTTTAATTATGTATTGTTTGGTGTGTAATTCAATGATAAATACATTCAGTTCTTAGATAAAAGGTTTGTTTTACCTAGTAAAATTTATTCATGAGGAAGTTAGATTAGGTGTAGGTTTTCATTTCATTCCACGTATCCAAATAAAATGAGTTGTAATAAAAATACATTACTCTTCATGACATGTTGTCTAACATCATAAATAGATATCATGAATCCTCAAGGTAACATGTATCATTGATAAATAAATGTGATGAATTTTATTATCATATTTGTCCCCCTTTTTTTTAATTAAATATGGCATGAGTTAATACTTTGCATAAAAATAAGTTCCTATTTTATTTTATAACTATTATTTAGTTACATATGTTACAAGGTCGAGTATTTTTAACATGATTATAAATTGATGAACATATTTTTTATTACATAAGTCAAAGGGTTTTGGTTCATTTAAAACATTGGTTTAATGTATGTATATATATTTATTCAATAATCATATAGATCAATGTGAGTAACATGTATTTTTCAGAATTATTTGTTGGTGGTGAGTTAATGGTAGTCCTTGCATTGAGTTTAGAGTTCTAGTAGTAAAGTTGGAATTTTTATAAAGTTTTTGCTAAATATATTTTATTATGTTTAATCTAGTGAACATATATTTATTTTGGTAGTGAGGTCACTATCTATGAGAGAGTAATCCAAATTAGGTTAGATCATTTTTAGTGAATACAAATAAAAAATTTGAAAGACCATAACATTCTAAGCCCATCCACTAGGTTAGAGAAAGACTATGCAAATGATGAATCCAATAGAAGATAAAACATAAGAATTTATAACTTCTTTGAAATAATTCATTTTATTTTTAGTTAAAAGAGGTATGTGATCAAATTTTATAACTAGATGTATGTTTCAATGTCAACTCCACATATGGGAAGCATTTCCCCTTGCCTACTTGATGTTTTTATTGACAATGTTAAAGAATTATTGATTTATGGCCTTGAGCTTTGGCAAAAAGTCACTACCTTAGTTGGTCATTATTAAAGAGTGTTAAGACCTTAATTTATAGAGTTGTAAAATTATTTTGGACTATCTGTATTGAGGTGGATATCAAGGGTACAAGATTAGTCCTCCATTCTCATAAATGAGAGAGATAAAATGTAGAATAAAATGTATGGAGTATGTCATATAATTATAAGATATTCAAATCATGAAACATCTTTGAGTATGTAATATGGGTGTAATATATTTTACATCTCTTAATTTCACACTTGTTATGATGATCTCACCCTGGGTGAGGGAATAATTAAATTTGTGTGTTTTAGAAAATAGATAATTCCAAATCCATGGAAGTTTCCATTAGAAGAAGACTAGACTAATTAACTAGGATTAAGAATAACATCCTTTTTCAATGTTCTTTCTCTAATAAATATTCATTTAGTTATCCTATAATAGCATTTGAAAAATATCAATTTTATTTAGGATATTGATGTCAAATGAA